>WEIT01025060.1:74492-190070 GCA_013389985.1 Dryoscopus gambensis
GTCTTCCCACCCCCCCCCCCCCCCCCCCCCCCGAGTACTTTTGTGTCTATGTTTGCACCACAGAAGACACTCACAGGGTATTTAAACCAGAGATAGCCAAGCTCTTCTGGGAAGCTACAACCAACATTGCCAAACTCCAAACTGAAAATGCTTCCACCACAGTCAGTAGTTTGAAGCAACCTGGGAATGGTTCCCAGTGCCAGAGTTACTCCTGTCCAAATTCTTGCTGTGGTGGAGAGGGTCCATTGGTGAGAAGCCCTTAGAGAAATCAGTTTCTGTCTCCTTACTATGGTCAAGCAGTGCAGTGGACAGAGGAGGCTGGGTGGTTCCAGAAGCTGCATGCTGCTCTGGAGAATAAAAAAAGGCAGGGGGCAAATAAAATAACCAAAAAACCCCAACACACGGGTGGGCAGGAGGCAAATGGAGAGTGAGTGGCAAGAAGGGCTGGCAGGTGCTGGGGATGGTGTGAGTGTGCTGGAGGGCACATTCTCAGCTTTCTGTGCTTGTTGCACCTTCTTGGGGCTGATGGCCTGCAGCAAAGCAGCCGTAAAAGCCGGCATTGTTTCAAAGCACTTACTCAGTCATGCTTGAAGGGTTTGTACATGTTTGTTGGAGGGTGGAAGAAAAAAATGTGACTGAAAAACATAAGGCAAGCCCTTGGGGTAGATGTACTCGGTGAGACAGTGTAATCTTGTCCTGCTGCTTACCAGCTTTGCACCTGGTTAACTCTAGGTCAGAATGAAACTATATAGTCAGAAGTAATTATTTGTGACCCCAGACAAGAACACGACCTTTCTATCTTTAGACTCCATTGAAATGGCAATACCCTGATTATGGAATATTTGTCAGCTAATTAGGAATGCAGGCTCTGCAGGTCACTGGGAGTTCATACTATTCCCTTGGCATAAGCAGATGTCTTCAAGATAAACTTGTACTAAACACATCAACAGCTCCACACTATCTCGTGTGCACTGGGGGAAAAAAAAGAAAAAAAAAAAAAAGAGAGAGAGAGACAGTGTCTCACCAAAGCCTAAAGAGCCAGATGACTCCAGAAGCTGGATATTATTTTATGAACATTAAGTAAATAATTGCCTTTCAGGTAGTGGCTCCTGGGCTCTACAGCACATGGCTGCCAATATGTAAGCAGGACTTACTGGGGAGATGCAAATCTGAGGCCAGGCAGATATGCTGCACAGCCTGTAATTCCTGCAGAGCTGTGCAGGATTCATGCAGGGCCAACGTGGGCATCTGTGCTGTGCTCCCAGCCTGGAGGAGTTAGGGAGCACGGCACACTGGCACTCGGGTAACCATCACCACAAGGGCCTGTGCAAACTTGGTGCAGCAACATCTTCATTTCTGTTTCTACCTGCCCTCTATTTTTGTCTTTTTCTTCACTCTATTTCCTCTCCCTGACCCACTGCTGCCTTTCTGATTGCCTCCCAGCTGCTAGCCAAATTCTCCACTCTGCTTTATATCTCCTTCATCTTTCCTTGCCTACCTTAAGCAAACCCTCACATCTTCTCTAAACTTTCTTCTCTACTGCTCTGATCTTTGCCTGATCTATTTTCCCATTTCTCATTCAGATGAATGCCATATTCCAGTTGCAGTTTGTCCAGGATTCTCTTCTTCCCATTGTTCTTGCTATAGTTTCCCCTCCTATAGAAAATGACTGCTTTCCAAAGAAAACTGGTCATCTTTCCTGGTGAACTTACATCCCTCTGCCCTCCCATCAATCTTCTCTGTACCAACAGCTCTGATTCAGCTGGCAAGCACCACGCATGCCTCAAATACATGCTCAAGGGAGGAGAGTCCTGCTGGCATTGCAGTGCCAGCAGAGAAGCTGTGTGACAGCCTCTCTTTCTCTGAGCAGCCACTCTGGCTGTACCGTCCCAGAACAACACTCTTATTTTCCCAAAAAACAGCAAGTATTTTATTTTGTTGGCCAAGCAGGAGAGCTGAATCTTTCTCATGCCCATGGCCTATAACTCTTCATGTGACAGGTCATGATGGTGAAGGCATCTGCTTTGCTCCTTGGGAAGCAATTGCATTTCATCTGCTGTATTACAGAGTGCTGTTCAACAAGGTAGCTGATCTCGGAGTTGCTGTCCTGGCCGTTTTATGGGACAATGATAAACGGGCTGGCTACATCTAGCCTGCACAATGAACACTGTAAGCACACCCCTTGCATGGTTTTATCCTGCAGGACACTGAAGCGTTTGCAGCTGATAGAGACGCAGGATAGCATCAGCGATCCTTCAAGTGCTGAGCTGGGATTTTGTCCGCGCTGCCGCACAGCCGTTTTCACACAAAAATAAGTGATAAATAACAGCCCTTTATGTGCCTCTGCCTGGAGACTCATGGATGACTCTCGCCTCTTGTTTGTGACACTAGTGAGACAGAGATACATAAGGGGCTACATGGGAAGCCCCCAAAGGGTAAGGGGCATACCCAAAGCCAGTGTTAGTTGTGTGTAGTGGGCATGGTACCTGTGAAGTGGGAAAGGAATTGCCATAGTGTTGGAATTAATATTCCTGCTTGAGCCATAAAGAAACCAGGACCATATCTTTGTGTGCCATAACAATGCTAATGCTCCTGGTGGAACTAGGGAAGCTGGCAGGAGAATGTAGGGGACGGCAGAAAGCTCTTCCTCAACCCAGCAAATACATCTGCACACAGCTGGTCAGGAGACAGGAGGCACAGCCAGGGACTTGCTGTGGTACCTGTATTTTCCTTTTCATTAGCGGAAGCACTATCTCTGATTTCTGTTTTATTGTGTCGACTTCCTTTACACCATTGCTTGTGTGAATGATAATGTAATATCAGCAGTATTAAGGCAGTATTAAGTGTTAATTTATTTACTATTCAGCAAATATGAGCATTTTTAACTCTGAGCCCTTTTTCTCTCTTCACTAGGACAGTTTATGTACTGTTCAAAACAGAAAGACTGAAAACATGGTAGGAAAACAATTTCTGAGTGGCACCTGTGATGTATGTTAAAAATGTGTGGGCTATTGGAGGGGAAACATCTTCTCATCTGCCATGTAAAAGAAATTCAAAGATATTCTTTGAGAAATATGACCCAGGCACTGAACAGGTCTTATTCTATATCCTCAGATATTTACATGATACAGTGTAGGGGCAGGGCTTTTTCCAGTTGTTGTATCTACATATGCTGTCTCTTTAAACATAAACAAATACCTTTCTGCAGAAGATGACTGCCTTTCCTTTTTACTGTCAGCAAAGATAGAGATATTTTGACAGGTGGAGTCATTCAGGTGGGGAGGAACCCCAGAATGCATTATGATGGCCTCCCAAACACCCCTGAAGTTGCCTCTTCTCCAGGCTGAAAAAATGCCCTCATGGGGCCAGTGCCCCTAACCATTTTGCTGGCACTCTGAATTTAACAGTTCCCATTTAACAGTGCCTTTCCTATGTATCAAGGAGCACGAGACTGGATGCAATAACCTATGTGGCCTCATGAGTAAAGAGGGATAATCCCTCGCCTTCAGCTCCCCAGCAGGGAGTCACTCACTGCTATCACCTGCATCCCATGGAAATATATTACCATGATATATGCAAGTAGCAGGCAGATACATAATGGTGTCCCAGTGATTTGTTTGTTCCAGTTGCGCCCTCAGTGGATTTCCACTTCTCAAGGACTCTATATATTTTGGGGGGAAGCATAAATGGTTTTTTTCCAGTGTCATGTTGGCCTTTGGAAGTCTGACATCACTGTCTGGTCTCTGCTGACTCAAAGGGAAACTGTCTGTAAAATATCCCTCATTTTCAGTAATAATAGTCTTAAATAGATTTTGGTATCACAACACTAGAGTAGGTTACAATATTTAATATAATTTACCTTTCATAGTGGACCTGTGAGACAGCAAACTAGTTTCATTTTCAATTTATGAATATGTAAATGAGGTATGGAGAAACGAATAGATTTATAGATAGAAAGGCTGTCACAACACAGGAGCCTGAACCCGTATCTGCCCAGCTATCATGCTCTATGCTCTGGCTATTTCTTCTTTCCTGCTTCTATTTTGGTGTCCTGTTGCCTTCATGGATGAGAAGACTTGTATCACTGCACTCTGTTGAGATGTGCAGCAAGATGCAATCCGATCCCACACACCCATAGAAGTGGGAGAGCACTTGAGTTAATCTATCAGCTCATCAAAACTGAGAGCCCCAAGGGATGCTGAACTTTGTCATCTCCTTTTTTCCTTATGCTGCCTCGAAATGAGCTGATTTTTCATGCTAGAAAATGGCAATACAAAAGAACGCAGAAAGTTAATTCTTCAAATGCTGATCCAGGAGTACTAGTGGAATAAACACAATCTTCCTTTTATCTATTCTGCTTTTCTGTTTGGTTTTGGCATTGAATCTTCTCCATCCCTCTTTGCCTTGTTTCAGTGCACAAATCATACATGGGTCTCTCCAGCCCCCACTCCCAATTTCATTAAAAAAACGGAATATGAAAGGTGTGCAGAAGCCCTGGAGGGAAGTGACACACACCCAGATGTTGCACAATCTATGTCCCAGCTGCAATGAGCCTGCATGTGGCAGCTGCTTTTGCACAGCCATCAACAACAGCAGCTGGAGGGGCTCTGCTGTTAATGGCTCATCCCCCAGGAAGGAGCTAGTGTGAGGAAAAACAGCAGGCATTATGTACAAGATATCACATCACTACGCTTTATGGTTCATTTTTGTTGTAAAACAAGCACGAACCCAGAGAAAAAGAAAGCAAAATTAGATATGGTCCCTTGCCCTAAAAGTGCCATGAGATATTACTCCCTGCTCCCCAATTAAGCCCTTCCCTTTCTGATTCAGTCCATAGGAGATCAAGGTATTTGTTACCATGTGAACTGTTCTAAATACCTTTCCTTAGGCAGTAAAAAAATAAAAGCGGCCTAAAAGCAAAATGAAAATGAAAAAAGAATCGTGAGCTTTAGAGCCTGTCCAGTGAATGCATATTCCAAGTGGGTTTTTTTCTCATCCTCAGAGAAAAAGGCATATATAAGGAGAAATAAAACAAAATAGAGGTTTATATCCTCACTAAAGAAAAAGTAGTTTCCACCTTCGTTGTCACTGTGTTTTGATATATGTTTAGTTGTGTTATATCCTAGGATCATCTAATTTCCATATAAAGTGTAGCTACTTTCAGTTTTACTATATAGTGTTCAGGGGAGACTTTGATTTGTGTGCCCTAGGGTAGACCTGAGAAATGCATAATTTTCTTTAAGTCCCTTCTGTCATGCACCATCAGTAAATTCCTGTACAGATCACAACACGAATGTTTAGTCGGAGGTCTGCACTCCCACGGAGGAGAGTGGGAGTGATAATAATAAATATGTGGACCAAAGTGGAAAAAAGAAAGGTAAAAGAAAAGAGAGGAAGAGAGAGAGAAATTCCATTAAGAAAGGTTACTGAATCAAGAAGAATTTATCAAAAGTAGACTGGTGAGAGTGGGACTTGAATTTTTATGAATTTGTGGGGCACAAAAGTCAGTCTGCTTTGGACTGTAATTTCAGGTAATAGCAGAATTGGGACCACTAGGGCATAGTCTGTCACTGTTTCTAATCTCCACTGCTCTGGAACAACAGTTACGCATCAATTCAATTAATCACTGGTGATAACAAAAGTTGTTTTTTTCCCACTTTAGAAATGTTCTTTTAAATTTTTTTTTCAGTGCAGAACTTTATCAGACACAATTTCTTTCTCCCTTGCGAAGAAAAGCTTATGAAGTTCATTTATACATAGAGCATAAATCCTATCTCCTACTGTTTTCCCCTGTAACCTAACATGAAATATGGCTTATAGCTCAACTAATTCTCAACATTTAGTGCAAACTGATGAAAGTAGTTCATCACTCACAGGGATGCACCAGGCTTGCAGCAGCACATACAGACCAGGAAAGGTGCATGCAGCAGCATCATGGCATGACACATACAGTCTCAGATATACCAAAGCAGCCAGGTATCCTCATGGTGCTCGTTGGGGATACATAGCATTAAAAAATGAGTGCTTCCCATTTTACAGCAGCACCGTCTCTCTTCCTTGTCACTCTTTCCCCTCCCCAGATTTATCTCCTTCTCTTAATGACTCCCTTTTTTCAATTTGTGTCTCTGTCTGACAGATAATACTTTGTCTCCTTGTTCTGCTGGCTTGGTGTGTGTCTTGCCTTGTTTGCTGCTCATTATTCGCACTATTTATTTGCAGGACGTAGATACAAGAACTTGCCCATAATCAGTTCAATAATTCCACTTCAAAACAAGCCATCCTGCTGCCACATATAATCCTGACAACTCATTATCCACCAGCTCGGGTAGGTCTGGCTATTGCATATTAGCTGTGCTGCGACCTCAGCCTCTTTCCCTTACCTCCTACACTTTAATTCACTATTAAATTCCCCTTGCCAAGTTTTACCCTCAGTTGCACCACTGCAATGGGAAGGAAAGGAGCACAGCAATGCGGCAGGGATGCCCAGCTCCTCCTAACTCCCCAAATACCTCTTTTCCTGGTGAGAACACTTGAAACTGTATTTCCAACTTGTGACAAATAAATTTTTAAAGCTGACATTTACAATCTCTCCCATCTGAAGCCTAAAAGATAACATTTGCCAGCCTGCAGGCAGGCAGGTGTGATCACCCCATGTAATGGAAGGGTAAGCTGAGGCACAGGGCAAGGACATGAATTTGCCAAAGGAAGTCAGCCTTGCACCTTAGATCAGTATGTGCAGCTCCACTATCAGGTGTATGAATGAGACAAACCTCTGTTGACACACAAATGCACCCCACTGCTGCAGCCCCGGCGCCAGCCAGTGATCCCAGCAGAGTGGGCAACTCAATGTTTTACACTGTCCAAGGGCTGCCCTGGAGAACTGACTAGGAGCAGAGCAGAGTGATGGCCCCAGGGACCCCCAGGCACTCCACAGGAGGGAGAAGTTTTCTTGCTGCTGCATGCAGGAGGATCTCATCTTGATAGATGAGACAGGGGATAGTCTTCATGGCAAACAGGAGTATCTTGCCATGTTCCAAGAGACTGGAAAGTCAGACACTTAGTAAGGCAGACAAGGACCTAACCACATCCTTCGCAGAGAGGCAGGAACATACACATACAGTTACAGTATCAGTGTGAAAGGAAAAGGTTGAATATGTAGTTTACTAGGCAGCAAATAGGTCTGTCTTGTATCTCCCTCTCTCCTTCAGTCAGGAAAGAACATGTCTATTTCTAGTCATGGAGACCCTATATATAACTAACCAGAATGTTTCTTCTTGTGAAGTGGAGGACAAGGAAAATTTCACAGCCCAATTTTTCTCAGATGGTTTGTGTAAGAGTCAAGCGTGCGTTTGAAGCCAAGCATTCACACAGAAGATGAATCAGGGTTTTGGCTCTGGTTCCTCTGCAGAGACAGCAGCCCCAGTGATGACCAACGTGGTGGCTCTTGCATCAGCTCCTCATAGTGACAAATGTCTCTGACTCAGTGTTTGTGCCAGGCCATACAGCACCACCTGGCTCAGCCTTTCAGGTACTGTCACAGCACAAACAATGGAAAGAGGCTGTGATTTTTGGACACTCAGTGGAGCTGTCAGGTAAGCTCAGTTACCACTGCCCTGAGGTGGCTGGGAAGGTCCCAAGCAGGTGTTGTGCACCCCAGTGCCAAAAGACATTCAGTGCACAGCAAACTGCTCCCTTTTGTGGCGCTGATCCATGTGTCCCCTCCACGTCAGGCATTCACTATCCTGCCCAGTATAAAGGACATGCTGTTTATTCAGCACCATTCCTCACCATCTCCAAAAGTGCAGTCTGCACAAGCAAAGGCAGCATTTAGACCATATTTCCAGTCCGTCACTGATAAGTGATGCCTGCAGCAGTGCCTGGGATGACAGGAAACCTCAACACTTCTGACATGCCAGTTCTGTGCAATCCGGGGCAAGGTAAGGCATACTCCAGGCTTGCTCCAGCCTGTCCTTCAGCACAGACAGGGAGCAACTTACAGCTGGAAAGGTGGGAAACAGCTACCATGCCAGTGAAAGCCTAACCTCTGTTAGGACACAAGTCCCATCGTGAACTGTACACGTGTAATTAGCATGATCTTTCCTAGAAGGTCCTTGCAGTGATTAGTCCATTTAATCAGAAGCTGCAGTTTTCCAGCCCCAGAGCAGTCACTACATCAACTTTCACTATTCTGCATGTATCTCCTGGTGGCTTCAAGAGCCTTTGCAGCTCCAACAGCCCATACCATGTGAGGCTCAACTAGTACTCTACAGAGGCTGCAAGAGCCTGCTCCAGACAGTGTCCCAGAGAGATGGGCCTCAGGAGAAAACAAAAGAGGTGATATTTGCTCTGCAATCCTTATTGTTACAGGCTAGAATGAAGTAGAGTGACGCACTGGTGATTGGAGCCATTGAGGCACCCATGCCAAGACACATGGCACTGCCTGTTTGGATATAAAATTGTTTGCTTTGGGAAAGTGAATGCAGATGGCTTTAGGAGACGTGTTCACCGCTCTTTTATACCTCTGAGGTTTTGTTGGGTGCTTTTGGCATGAACGCTTAGGTTAGAGAAGACCTGCTTGGCTGAAGAAATGTTCTCAGCTCTTTTGCAGTGATTCAGTTCCCAGCTGATGCCCCTAGGATGGGAGGGTCTGAGGGCACAATAAAACTGATAGCTTGAACAACTGGGCAAGGGTGTGTGTGCTCTCAGAGGACGGTAATGTCTCTCTATGCTTCTCTGCTTCTTGTCTACCTTAATCTTTTTGCACCATAGGGCTTTTCTTTTTTCCTCAAATCGCCTTCCTAAGCTGTGCCAACTGACTGCAATTTTCTCCATATCTTCCCTCAAATTCATAAACCATGTTTTCCTGGGTCTCTCTTGTGGTTGCTCTTGCATGACCCTTACAGAAAATTTATGCAACAAGAAAGGGCTTTACACAGTAAAAGAGCTGCTCACAGCAAAGGGCAGAGAGTCAGAAGGCCTTGGGTGGTCAGTGATCAGCTTCACATAAAAGCCAAAGAGGGATACTAAGCAAAGGAAAGAGCAGCAGCGACAGCTGCCTGCAACGACTGTAGCAGGGCTAACCACAGAGTGAGGGCTGTGGCTATGGCCGAGCATCAGGCAGGCCGAGAGCATTTCACTGTGAGCTGCCACTGCTGCTCCCTGGCCCAGCCTCTCCTCTCCCACAGGAGCACTGCTTTGTCCCACCCTCCACTTATTCTGTGAGGTGAGCTGGGCTGTGTCCCCTCCCCAGAGGGACAGGGCTCATCACACCCCCAAGACACATCCCTGACTCTGTGGTTCGGGACCTGCTGGCACTGTGCAACCCCAAGGCTGACCAGACCTACCTTTCACAAGCTTTTTTGACATTTTTGCTCTTGTCAATTCAATTAAATATATTTTTATGGAAGGGTCAGAATAGTGCTGATGAACACCCTTTCCCACCTCTTTGCTTATTCAGTCTGCTGTATCTCTTGGTGATAAGCCTCCTCTGTGAAAGTGGTTTCACTAACCTTAATGTCTGATTAAATCTCTTGTCTCTTAAAATCACTTACTACCTCTGCCTTCCCCATGTCCCATCCCTGCCCAACGGCTGGGCTTCACTGAGGCCTGGTGTTTCTTAAGATATTTAAGAGAAAGCTACAGGAAGGAATGGAAGAAATATAATACAGTGATGACCCAACACTCCGGGATATTAATTAATAATGTAGGAACTACCGCAATGACCTGGATGAATTAGGGGTGCTGTCAGGAAGGAATGAAATATGACAAGTATAGGCTCAGGACAGTTAAGAGAATTGCAGATGCAAATACAAAACAGGGTATCCATGAGTGGACAAGACCAGTGCAGGGAAAGAACCTGGGGTAATCAGTCATGAGGAAATAAGGATGAGTAGTTAATAAAAAGCCATAATTAAGAAAAGGTAAATAGAGTCTTGGGATGCATAAGAAGGAAAATAATACAAAAAATATTACCCAGAGTGTTTTGTCAGAGCAGCTACCATCAGCTGAAATGCAGCTACTAACAGTGTGGGATTTGTGCCTCTGGAAGGTGAGGACAGGACTCCATCTCCAGGCTGAGGAACTATCCTTAAGAGCTCCTCTCCCTCCCTGGGCCAGCAAAGCCTCTGTTTGTTAACTAACACACACACAGTGCAAGGTCAGTCAATTTTCAGGCTGTTTCAGGGGCTGAAAAAGCCAGGAGAGCTTAAACCTTCCTTTCTGGATCAGATGGCAGTTTTCACATCTTTATATTTGATGTTCATTTTTCAAATCTCTTGTTAGTACACAGTGGGGTGAGTCCTAAAGCTATAGCAAACACATGTGTGGACAAAGAGTTTATCTCCTGCTCACAGCATGCTCTTGTACACACTGTAGAAATTATGCACAATGGTGGGAAATGCAAAAGGAGATGTGGCATTGCTGAAATGCAGGTGAGAGCCTGCTGAGCTGACACCAGGCAGCATCTTATGTCTGACTAAAATAACGTGGTGACTTCTCCACTTTTCCTGAATTTGCTGCTTCCAACAGCTCCCATGCTGTATGGCCAGCAGCATGAGGAGAGACAGGAGGACAGCTGGCAATAGGCAAGCTCTGAAGATAGCTGATGGCTGGAGGAATTACAAGACTCAAAGTGAGATGTTCAAAGCTCATAGTGGACTCATTGCAAGTGCTTGTCTGCCTTATCTCTTTTGGAAATTTTGTCCACCCACAGGAAGAGTTACCCACCTGGGCTACCCAAGTCAGCACTCTGGGACAGTGGGAGACTGACCTATAGCAGGCAGAAAAATGTGACTCAAAGAGAAGATAGCTGCTAAATCCAAAAAATAATAGGGTTATCATGAAATATAAATCACTTGAGCTAAAATAAAAGCAGAATATGTTACAGAGAATGGGTAACTGTCAAGACAGGCACTGGCTGGATCCTAAACATGAACAGACAAAGTAGTCTCAGAATGCAACAGAAATAGAAATGCCAGTGAAATGCCAGCAAACACAGAGAACAGAGCAGGAGTCTGCTATGGTTCTTAACAGTGTCAATGGAAAACTGTTGCTGCCATCAGAGGGGATAAGTACATTTCCCACATGTAACCACGTTGAGCTATGCATCTGTCTTGGTTTGAAAAGACAGGTGTTTGCCAAGGAAGGCAAGAGCCTCCCTTGGAATGGAAAATGTAAGCCCCTTCCCTCCAAATTATTATAATTTTGAAATTAAGGGGCTTTCAGGCTAAGAGATAAGAAATAGGAATAACAGTTCTTTACTATTATTTATAACAAGGCCATAATAGAGAAATACTAGCTTAAGCTGATGGAGTCAGGGTGCGACCTGACACCCTGCCAGGCAGGGTGGTGGTAGCAGTCCAATCAGGTGATAGCTGCAGTTCTCCTTGAAGTGGCTCTGTTGAAGTGGTGATCTTGTAGAAAGGCCTGGTCCTCCTCAGAAAGTCCAGTGGTGGTTGTGTAGCCTTTGTCCTCTGGGAATCCAGTAAGAAAAGCTGCTTCTACTGTTCCAAACCCCGAATTATATCCAGGTGGGAATGTTTGGTTCCTCCCCCTGGGCGGAGCATCTCACAATGGGGTGATGTAATTCTATGAGTCACACGGTGGGTCCTTGATTGCCCATTAACAGAGAGAGCTCCCAGAGGGAGTTATCAGGGATGAGTCATGGTAGGAGATAACAAGCACTGCCCCACCTGCTTTAATGGCTTGTGAAGATGATAATCGAATGCATATTTTGGTTACATCTTACATTGTAACCTAGGACAGCATCCCTTACTCTTTCCTCACTCTTTTCCTTACTCTTTCTCACATAATGGTGAAAAGATGAAGCCTCTCAGCTCTGTTCACTGGGGACCCTACCCTGGTCTGACTGTGTCTTGATCACCCATCCATCACTTGCACTGGAGCTGGGAGGGCACTGGGGCTGGGTGATAAAGAGGAAGAGCAAGGGTGCCTCAAACCGTCTTGCAGGGAGGCCTATGGGGCTGATTTTACTTGGTCTCTTCCTTCCCTTTGTGTTTGCCATGTCAGGGGACCATCCTCTGAGGAGACTGATGGGTTGTGCGATAGGAGATGAAATGAGGAGAAAAATATTCACTGCTCAGGAGAAGAGGAAAATTATGAGGAAGACAAGGTGACTATCTACCTGCCCAACTTCCTTAATCCTAGAGGGGCAAGAAGCTACTTTAAGAGTCAATATTCCCTCTGTTTCCTCACCTACCTGTCTTTGAAGTGAGCTCTTGCCTGAGTTCTTTAAATTCTGCAAGGAAAGAGGAAGAAATAGGGGTTGTCTTACCTCAGGAAAAACATCCATGCTGATAACTGACTTACCTTTGATGTAGTGAAACTTGAGTATCTAAGTACCACCACAGTAAAACTGGACATGCTGGGCTCTATGACCATTTTAATGCCTTAGTTTGCCTGAAGCTGTGGAGGGACTTCTATGACAAAAGTTTGCTGCTAATAGACAGGAGATCAGCCCTGTCCTCCCTGTCACAGCTGGGCTACAGCAGCTGACATTGCCATCGCAGTAGTGGCTTTTTGGTCTTTGAATATAGTGAGTCCCTATCCCCTCTGACACACAGGGGGGAAAACTCAAGTTAGTGTTTTTACATCTGGAAAGCAAATGCGATTTATAATTAATGCAGGCCTGTTAAAAGTGTGTTGCACTTTGGAGACATTAACTGATTGACAGGTCCCTGACCTAAGGAGATTTCTTCCTATGTTTAAGCATCACAGGAAAGGTAAGCATGGCAAACAAAGGAAGGGTTGGATGGAAGATGCTGAAGGGCCACAAAATTAATATTACATGCTAGCGTAGTTCATTACACATAAATCTTACACATGCTGAAACATTGCTGACACCAAGAAGTCTGTAAGGTTCAGAAAATAATTTGGTATTTTACTGTTATGAGGAAGTTTGACTGGTTTCTAGGGAGCCTGCCTAACCCCAAAACCTTACTGAAACCACTGGAAAAAGCAGCAGTTTTCCATGAGGAGGTGTTGAATTAGTGCTCCTTTACTCTGCAGTAGCTGACCAAAACTATGGGCTCATGTGAAGATCGGGACACATAGCGTAGGGGTTTTAATGCAAATATTTGCGGGTCTACTCTGGGGCTGTGAGTCAGAAGTAAAAAGATGACAAGAAATGCTTTAAGAAGCTAGAGTCTAGAAACAGCAAGTGGAGCAAACTTCTACGTGGCCTGGGGTGAAGGCTACAAGACAGGCAACCTCTTTGGGCAGTATTCTGGCTGAAAAAAGAGGTTTCAAATTTTGCTAAGGAAAATGTTTTCTGTGTTCTTGGTGCCTAAATAAAAAAGGTTGCTTCAAAGAAATATCTGATCACATACTGATAAAAGGCATAGTAAAGCAGATCATCTGCACAAATACAAGCACAGAAGCTGCAGGAATTAGCCAAGGGGATATCCAGCTAGCAAGGTAATAAAGTCTGTCTGAAGTTATCGCCACATTGCAGCCCCACCTAGGGCTCTTAATCATGCTCTAGCTCCAAATTCCCTATTATTCATATACAAAATCCTTTGAAATCTGACTTGAGCTCCTAGGCTTTCCATGGCTAAGGATACGGCTTAAAGGTGTTGGGACGCCTCAAAGAGCTGGCTTTGAAGTGGGGAAACATTTCCTGTCCATATCACAGACTTTTTGTAATGATCAGTGGGGTAACATTGACTGTGATCCTTTCCGTTCTTTTACAGTCCTACCTTGGAATTCATGAACCAGCCTCTGGAGGGGCTTTTCTTCTCTTCGTACTGAGACCCGTGGGTGCTCAGCTCCAGTGTACAATTAACCTTTGCTGATTTGCAGACCTCTTAGCCAAGCAAGGCAAATCCCACTGGAGCTTGACTGGCAGTGGCCAGGAAACCTTAGTGAATCCACTGAACAGGATGTCATGCACAGGGGTGCTCTCTTTCACCCCATTCTGCACATTTTCTGCTCTCTGTCTTTTTAATCTTCTGAGACATACATGGGAATGTTTTGTTTCCATAAGCACAAACCCCTTTTATTCCAAAAACAAATTTACCTTTTATTTATAGGATCTGAATAGAATTGCACTGGATAATTGTGGTCCTGATTGCCCTCACAGGCAGCACAAATGTGTCTTCTTTGCTTGTTTTGTTTCATTTTGGTTATTTTTTTCTTTTCTGCACACCTATATTATGGGGAAATACTGAGCCTACACAATGTATGCAAACACAATTTGTGGTTTGAGCAAGAGGAATCACAGTTGGGTGACATTCTGTAATTCATCAAGAGGTCTGACACTGTGTTATGAAAAGACACTTTTCTGTATTTTGGAAAACCTTTCTCCCAACAAACATTCAAGTGCGTTGTTTGATCAAGCAATAGTAACACTTTAATCTACTTTGTGTATTCTCTTCAAAATAAGAGGTCAGAGAATAGTAGTTCTCTCTGGTTTTAAAATGAATCCTTTAACAAATGTATTTAGATGCAAAGATCTGGTGAAAGGATTTTTCTTACCTAGAGAATTTAACATTTTGCTGGAAGAAAAATGGAGTCCATGGTGTCCCAGATAATGGGGCTTATTCTTTTGTTGCTGCAGATATGTATCCCACACAAATATAATGCTCCCCTGTTCTTCAGCAGAATCACTCTCGAATCAAGGTCTGATGCAATTACTTTAAACTTCTCCACTGACATTAATCACCTCTGGATTAGGCCTCCAGAGGATAAAGGAAGAAGTATCTGAATCTGATTATTTATTTGCATCCTTACCCTCCATCGACGCAGTATGAAGAAAAGGAGGACTTGGCACATGGTGCCAGAAACTTAGTACCTTATACTGAGGGAGTGAAACAAGCTGAGAGGTGGGTCAGACAGGTGTAGAGCAGCTGAAGCACTGTGAAGTTCACCAAATTCAGTCTCACTCACAGCTCAACGATATAAGTGGGTGTGGGAAGAAACCTTGATCAAACTGGTACAGGATTTTCTATTCCTCACCTACATGTTCAGCTCCTGAGCATGATTGCCACAAAATATTACTGATCTCAAGCACTGATTTGGGAGCACCTCAAATACCTGGATGTTTCTATCAAAAGCAAACAACCTTGAACTTTGCTTCTTTTCCTTACCAAAAGTTAAATTAGTGCTGGGATTCATTTCTCCCAGATTTGCCACTGAAAAGACAAGTACCAGTTCCACCTTAACTCTCCTGGATACCTTCTTTTGCTACCAGGCAGAAATGGATACTTCCACAGGCCAGTCCATCCCACACCTCTTCTATATCTCCTGCAGGAATGTAAAGTGCTGGTTAAGCTTTCAGGTGGGCAACAGTGGCTAATATGAATGTGTCCTACAGGTAATATAAATGTCTCCTACAAGGACATGAGTATTACTCCGTGCTTGATCAGGATTTTGTTTACCGTACAGTGTTAGCCCCAAAACTGCATAGCAAAATTCTTTTCTGTCTTGGCTGTTCCTTTGAAAAAGATTAGATGCCTGGCTGCTTTCAAATTCATTTAAAAGTCTAGAATGCAGCCAGATAGCACAACAGTCAATCATGACTGTTTTTATCAGGACCTCATCTGTTTCAGGATGTCAATGGAAGTTCTGCTTAACCAACCAGGGTAGAAGTTGCCTTAGGCATTCCCCCCTCCCTCTGGCTATTATGTTTCTTTGCCAAAAGTTCCTGTATTTCATCTATAGTTTTAGGAACAACTTTTGTTTGAATCTAGAAAAGTGAAAGCAAAAACCAGAAATTTAAATTCAAGAATAAGTTAATAAGGATAATTAGGCAATAGTGTAGAAACACCACCATTTGTCTGAATGAAAAGCTCTGGATATGTACAGCCATATTAGGAAAGGCAACAGTCAAAATAATATAATAAGGAATTCTGTAAAGCTAAGGCATCAAAGTAGAGAGACAAGATGATCTTTTTCTACCTGCATTTTTTAAGCATGTCTAATGACACAGGATTTTTGAAGGAAATGGGGGGAAAAGTATCTTTCAAGTTTGCCCATTTGGTAGACAGTAATTCAGCTGAGTTAAGCAAGCTGCAAAATGGAGCTGACAACTGCCACTGTCCTCTGTGATAAGGTTTTTTTCTCCTTTATTTTTAATGAATACAAGAAGGACCAAAATTTTTCCCACAGAAGACCACATCTGGAGATTTGCCAGAAAACTCAGGGTCACTGATTTTTTTAAGATCGAGCAAAATAGAGCTACCTAAATTTTTAATGAGGAAGTAAGACCTGCACAGAACACAGCTCCCACATGCCAGGCTAAGATGCTGCCAAGGCTGGTCATCTTGAGGAGCTGCAGCCATAGGTTAAACCACTGTGAGTCTTCAGGACTCAGCAGTACAGGCACAGCAGGACCATGAAACATCGGCCTTGGCTGATGCGAAAGCTATTTTCACCCAAAAAGTTGTTCTTTAAAGTGAAACCCAAGTCTGCAAAATTATTTTTCTCTTCATATCTTTTAACAGAGATGAGCAACATCCTTCCGCCCCCCCGCAAATGAACAGCTATAATTCTAGATTCTATGCAGCATTTTAGGTACATTTCCATCCCTTCCTTTTTCTGGAATGCATACTCCTTGAAGGACCAAGTGGAGATAATCTAAATAAGTATCATGAATAATTTTATGAAGCCAAATGTGATTAAAAAACAAGTCCCAAATGTTTGTGAACCTCAGACTAATTTCCACCTCATTGATGCTGATGCTACACATTACCATTCTGAGATGGCCTCTCACGTCTGCCTGATGTTATTGATTGGAGAAGGTGCAGAGATGAGAACCAGACTCTGCATTTCACATTTTAAGGTCACTTTTAACAAGTGAGCTCATTTCACATCAAGCTCTCCTAGAGCATCTTACCATAATAAACATAATAATTAACAAGCTCTTTTGAAACTTGCATAATAAGCAAGCCGTCTTGAGTAATTTTCAGGCATGGGGCAGTTGACCTTTTGTAGGAACTTCATGCCTCTCTGCCAGCCCATCCCTGAGGGTCTGTCACAGCCAAGTCTGCCCACAGCCCTGCTGAGAAACCTGCTTCTCCTCTTCTGCCCTGTGCTGCCTTGGGCTGCATCCACTTCCTGCTAGCCAGGTGTCCCATGGGTGTTGGGAAAAGGAGAGCACCGAGCCACCATCTGGAGCTGATCTCAAAGCTCATAATGCTTCCCTGCATGTGCAGGGTCTGGGCGATCACACACAACCCTGCATGCAGACAGTGCAAAGCAGCAGGCATTTGGAAAAGCCCAATAGCACCCAAGGAAAATCAGGGTTTTTAAAATTTCAATTAGTTTATAAGAGCACATGCATTTTTGAAACATCATAAATGATGAAGTAATTTGCATTTAACTCAATTATTATGTTGTGGGATTCACCAGAGCTCTTCAATTCAGGTTACAAACTGTATTTAAACAACCAGGACAGGCTGCATGTTAGTCACCAGTTTGTCTCATGGATGCTTCAGCCTGGCTGGAGAAGGAAGGGGATCTGCACAGTAGTCCCATTGCAAAGAACATGGCCAGCACATTGAGGGAGGTGATCCTTCCTCTCTGTGTAGCTCTGGTGAGATGTCTGGAGTGCTAGGCTCTGGTCTGGGCTCCCCAGTATGCAAGAAACATTGACATACTGGAGTGCATCTGGAATCATCTTCGTGTCCCTCTTCTGGACTCACTCCAGTGAATCCTGGAGAAAGAAAAGCATCTCACCAGCCGGGGAATCCAGCTTCTGCTACAGTGAGGGGCAACCCAGCCTGAACGTCAGTGCAGTTTTCTAGAGATCATGGATCCTGGAAAGTTGTTTGGTACAATGAACACTATCCACATTTCCCAGATGGATGGTAAAGATACAAAAGTGACTGTTACCTAAGGAATTTACTTTGTAGAGCTAAAGGGTTGTCTCTGTTGGGAGAATTCTACCCCTGCACACTCAGCCCCTCAGTGATGCTGCAGGAGAGCGTGGCTGGCAGGAAGAGCCCTGCTGCCTCTGCCATCCTGAAATTATGACCTTCTTCCAAGATATCCCCAAGTCAGCAATCACTCAGCTGGGCCTTCCCAGCAAATCAGAACCTCTGAGGTATCCCAAAGCTGCAACGGCTATAACAAACATTCAGAGAAAACTTCCTGGCTGTCAGCAGAGGATAGAGCAATATCCCTAAAGTGCTATGACAATTTTACCACATAATAGTAGTTCTTTCCATGCCCATAACTGCAGGTATAGTGGGATGATGGGATCACTGTCAGATCTGGGTAGTGACATACAATCTGAACACATGACAAGACAAGCGTTGTCTTATTTGCCTTTAGTTAAAAATTATGATGATCTCTATACTTGCTGTATCATGATGACCTCGTGTCCCAGTTTCCACTTCCAGTTTAGAAGGTGGTCAGTTAGCTGCACTTAAAAATTGCCAGTCATCCTTAGCTTAAGAAGAAAATTTTCACTGCTAAATTACTACTACCATGTCCTCTCTTATTAGAGGTTCTGCTACTTACTTTTATTTGTTTAAGATTTTATTTCTCTTATAATTGGAATTATTATAAATATCTTAAATGTATTTGGTATTCTTGAGTTTGGTAATGTTAGATTACAGCTGTGGAACAATATATAACCCCTTGTTTATAAACCTAGAATTGTGCATCTTGGCAATGTATCATTCAATAAATTTGTTTGTCTTTTCCCAGTGATGAATCACTTTCTTCACACCACTGTACTCTAACCTCATAATGGCATTCATTATCATAACATATTCAAAGCCTCTTCCTGTGAAAATAGTAAGGAGTGGTTCTTATAATAAAGACAAACAGGGTAGTTAGTGCTACACCAAGTTACAGTCACTCTTTAGAATAAGAGTTCTGCATTCATTTGTCCATTAGAAGTTAATACATAATTTGGATTAAAACCAGATGTTATCATCTGGGCTTTCCCAATTCTGTTCTGAAGGACTGCATAGAATCATTGAATCATAGAAAGATTTGGGTCAGAAGGCACCTTTAAAGGTCATTTAGTCCAACTCCCCATGCAATGAACAGGGACACCTTCAACTAGATCAGGTTGCTCAGAGCTCCATCCTGCCCGTACCTAAGTGTTTCCAGGGATGGGGCATCTACAGCCTCTCTGGTCAACCTGTTCCGGTGTTTCACCACCTTAATCATAAAAAAATTCTTCCTTGTTTCTAGTCTGAATCTACCCTCTTTTGGTTTAAAAATATTACTCCTTTTCCGATTGCTACAGGCCCTACTGTAAAGTCTTTCCCTATCCTTCTTATAAGCTCCTTTCAAGTACTGAAAGGCCACAGTAAGATCTCCCTGGAGGCTTCTCTTCTCCAGGCTGAACAATTCCAACTCTCTCGGCCTGACTTCATAGGATAATTTTTGTGGCCCTGTAGCACGGTGCCTCCAGCAAAGATTTTTTTCATCACAAACTCGAACTTTTCTCTGTCCTGGGCTTTGAGATGTGCCCTACCCTGCTATAATGATCTCTGTATTTGCTATATAATGATAGCCTCATTTCAGAGGCTGACATCTTTCCTTCAATAATCTTGTGATTTTTAGCAGTGTAGTAATGGAAATAAAGGCAAATCAGGCTGGTCAGAGGCCCAGTTAAAGAGGAGGTTGGGGTTTTTTGCATTTGATGTAAGGAATTGCTTATGTTGAAGATGATGCATGGAGTAATTTGTTCTCTACCCAGGAAGGGCAAACAGCTTTATTTCAGCAGAGAAAGTCAAGCCATCTTTGTTTTAGCTGGGAAACAGATTATAAAAAATATCAGTGCTTAGTAGTTTGGGATGTGTACAGAGTAAGTTCTAGGATCATTTTGCTTTAGGGAATTTTGGTAAGACATCTGCAATAGTAATATAGCAACACATACATACAATAATGATGATAAGGTAACCATGGCAATGATGATAAGACAGAACTGATTCCAACACACACGTGTAAGCCACAGAGGAGAGATCCACGAAAATAAACAGTTTTAAGAAAATGAGTATGTCAAATGCATATGCTCAGGCCTAAAATTGACTTGTGCAAAGGGTAGCTGCTTTACCTGTTAGAATATCTTCTACCCTCTTGTTCCTTTTTTTTCTTGTTAAACTAGAGATATGATGGACCTGGAGGGTAGAAACGGCTGTTAGATAGATTTGCTATCTTAATTTTAGCAATGGAGTGAGTTAACGAGGGTTTTGGCTTCTGAGGCAGCCATACAAATACCACAGTAGTAATTTCTGTTTGACTGGACAGGTGAAGCAAGTACAGGACAAAATGTTTGAGCATTTCTACTTTTATCTCAGAATAAACCTAAAGTCAGACCCAGAATTTCTTTGAAAATTAGAGGCAGCAGTTTCTGTCTGAGATGCTTGTATTATCATCAGAGGTTGACAATGGAGTGGCAATGGCAGGTCTGAGAATGGGGCTGATGTGCAGGCCGTGTGTTATGCAGGCCGAGCTCAGGCACATGCACATGCACATGCACATGCACAGCCTCTTTTGCAGTCACAAGAGCCCGACCAGGTTTTACAGGTCCGCTGCTGAGTCCCAGTCTCTCTCAGTCACACACACAGCATGTCACCATCAAGGTAGCACAGTGATCTCACAGATGTAAAGAAGAGAAGCAGGTAAAGAAGAAGAGCCCGTCAGGGAGGGTCTTTAGAGATGAAGAACAGTAGTTCTTCAAGTAGTAAGCAATCCCGTAAACCTGATTAACAAAAAAATTCCCATTGATTTAAGCAAGAATATTCCTGTGTTGGACTTACAATATTCAGCCCACTGCAATATATTTTTTAAGCCTTTGATTGCAGATATGGTTCACAGGTCCATAAGCTTGGATTAGCATTTTTAAAGACACTGAAGTTTCCACTCCTCTGTCTTTCAGGCTTGCAACTTCATGGCAGTATCAACTGTTGCTTTTTTCCTCCTTGAAACAGAAAGGAAAAATACAAATTTGCAACATTACAAATCTGTTTTGCATAAGTCCTTGGTCCAAAGCCATCTCTGATGGAACTCTGTTGCCTGGAGTTGTATATATTTTCTTCCTGCATTTCACTCCAGAAGTGCCATCACTATAGGCAGTAAGATGATTTGGTGAGAACAATTGCAGCGATTATCACAAAGAGATCCTGATATCAAATGTAATCCAAATCTCTGTCTGATACTCTTCACATTAAGTCCAAGTTCAAAGTACTGTGCATGAAACGATGCATTTCTTGGACCAAGCAGCAGAAACAGGAGATGAATGCATAAAACGGGAAATGGATCATGGCCAATTAGTGGTGCAGAAACCACGGCCGATCATTTCCAAAATAACAAATGACCCGGGCAGGCTGGCATGTCTTTGTGCAGTGACCTGGATCAGGCAAATGTTGAAGACCTTATCTGCATGGGCTGGTTTTGGTGCTACAAGATGGGCTTAGGAGGCCCTGCTAATCTGCAGGCACAGAGCAGCTGTGTGAAGGAAAGAACAAGAAGAACTTGAGATGTAAGTCAAACTTGTCACTGCAAGACATTTACAAATCATCTGAACTATGGTCCGCATTACTCAGAGCCTGCTTCAGTCCAAGAGGGATATCTATCCAGCAGGGAGGAGGGGAGGAAAGTCAAAGCACAGATTTCAGCCAATTCCTTTCACTGATTTTTTTTTTCTCCTTCAGTTTTCAAGAGGAAAAAAAGTATCTGAGGAGCTGGGAACATCTAGTCAGGTCATTAGAGGTCCATGAGCCCAGCTGAGCTCAGAGCCGACCAGGGCAGGCAAAACACAAACCATACAAGATGGTCCCTGCAGCAATGGGGCTGTAGCATAAAGAAGGGAAAGGGTAGAAGGGGAAAGAGAGGCAGAGAAAGATGGTGGGATTTGTCTTGGTTTGCTGTTGACCGCAGTGGTGGGCACTGACCTGCCAGGAAGAAGATGGTGAGACAACATGATGCCTCAGGGTAACGGCTGTCCTGGTGGGTACCCTCTGGTGGGTCAGGGTGGAACCCTGATGTACAGAGAGAAGAATTTGTTCTGATGTAAAAAAATACACCTATTAACAATAACACTAGGGTTTAGGTGTTTACAGATGTTAAATGAGAATGATCAAATTAGTTCATTGTAACTCGATGTCAAGGTGAAATAGAATAAAAGATGAAGGGGCCAGAAGCTCTTTTTTTTGTGACACAGGAGAGCACATACAAGAGAGGCAAAAAAAGTAAGAGAAGAAAACAGGGAAAAAAGACATTTGAAAAGCTTTTTTTCACGGCTTTTGTTTAAAAGAGAGCTAAGTATTTATATGTACTTAATATTTCTTTCTTGTTTTTCAGGCAAAGAAGAGGTGAGGACTGAAAAGAATTGCTTCTTAAATCCCATCATATTTTCTTTCTGTTTGTTAGCCTTACTAGTTTTGCTATGTGGCTCAAAAACATATTACGTCAGTTTTGCTTTAGATTTCTTTCCATCATTAAGGCCTTCAGCAAATAGTTTTCTCCACAGAAACACCTGGGGGCTGGAAATTAAAAACTTTGATTTCTAGAACCTGATACGTGAATTGATGAGGTATAGGTGAAAATGAAGACAAAGGCAACTTTCTTGCAAAAGAGGCAGTTGGAATTGCCACCTGAAATTAGGCTGTACAACATGTATTCCTGACACCAGACAAGTTTTACTCATTCCTCTTTCTGAGCTTGTTACTGATGCTATTACAGATAAATATGTTAACAGCTCATCTTGGGAAAAGAAACATCTCATCTCTGTAGAGAACCACCTGCAGGATGGGGTGTGTGGCTGCATAATCTATACAAATCCTAGGGCAGGAAACTGCATCTGTCTAGACAGACAGGCAGAAAAATCTTCAATATTATTGTCTAGATCTTCGAGCCTTCAGTAAGAAACCGACCCAGGACTAGCTACAGTGGGCTGTGCTGAATTTTTGAGCATTTTTGTGTTGAGATTGAAGCCGTGCAGAGAAAAGAAATTCTGATTAATGTAAATTTTCAAGGTCGTCATGTAAATTTTCACCATGAAACCCTTACGATTCAAAATTCTCCACAAAAACTTTTTGAAGATTTAAGTTGCTCAAAATACGTTTCAGCAGTGATACTTCATTTGTATTTTATTTCTCAGAAATGATGCAACAATATAAAATAGAATACGCAATTAAACAATTCAAAGGAACACAATGCCTTCAAAACTAGAAACCTTGATGTGTAACTCCAAAAATGTCAAAAACAAGATAGTCTGATACCAGACTTTTGCTGTTCAGACTGGAATTTATTAAAATCGACATGGTTATAATAATAGAAAATGGTACTGCTAGGTTTTTTTCCTGTCTAGTCCTCATACAAATTATTAACTATTTACCAATATTAACATTAACATTTTTCCTTGCTATACAACAAAGTTTATCAAGCAAGTAATGTAACTGGCTCAATTACATACTTTTAAGGCAAACCAGCATTTTGTTTTTAACAAAATTTTATGCTGCTTTCAAAAGAGTTATTTATTTCACAAACACACTTTTTAAAATTGCACTAAAAGCAACAAACGATTGGGAAAGGACACAAAAATATCTGATTGTATCAAATAGTCAAATGATTTATTTAAAGACCACATATATTCAATAGGAGATTGATTTCTATTCCTATGATCATATTGGGTCATAACACTATTGAGCCTATGGTACAATGAGGAAATGTCACTGCCACGTTGCATGACCAGCTTTGGACATGATAGCTGTGTAGATAGGGTGAACAGAAGCTTTAGGAAAAAAAAAAAAACTTTGGAGTTCAAAAAAAATGTATGCAGAAACCCAAAAAGCTGCCCTTTAACAGGTAGACCCAAGACACTGCTGCTTATGACCAATGGACTTACAGCCACAAAGGAAGTCTGGGATCCCGTGTGAAAGAAGCTTTTAGAATTTGAGATGGTCATGAACTGGAGCTGTACAAAGAACTCCAGAATAATACAAACACTGGGAAAAACAGAAAATTCAGTAAGTCAGGAGCAACAGGAGGGAATATTAGAAGTTGGGAGGCATCACTCTAGGAATGAGGACTAGGTCAGCCTTCCGAAGGAGTGGAAGGGCTGTGTTAACTAATGGGCTAGATAAACAGAAACGGAAAGAGGTGCAGTAGCATGACATATGAGTTTATCCACTTAAGAAAAAACCCAGCTGTGAGTTGAAGTTTGCTAACTGGAAAGGACAAAGAAAGAGCTGGGTGGACACAGTCAGATGACGATTTCCATGGGTAAGATAGGCCAACTGAGCTATTTCCACTTGATACATTAAATGTATCAAATAGCACAGTACAAACTGTTTTGGAGACTTAATCTGGACTTTTGCATGCAAGTGTAATTATTCATGTTTCAGAAGGCAGGTTAAAACTAGATCAGGCAAAAGAAGAACTGTTAGGAATATCCAGGGAATGGAAACAGCTACACAAGTGAAGTTTAAAAGAAGTTATATTTATCCTGTAATGAGCCATAAATTCAAGTACTTATAGTTATGACAACATGATGCTTTCCTGAAAAGATTATCCTGTAAGGAAGTGGTATAAATCAGCCCATGCAAAACTCCATGCCCAGGACAGCTTGCTAAAACCTAATCCAGCAGTTTTTACACTGCCCTTTATCAACCAGCTTATGGCAGAGTTTGGCATGTATAAACTCAGAAAGCAACTACTGAAACAGAATCTGATTGCCATCCATAAATATGCTGAAGGTGGGAAAGGGAAAGCAATAGAGAGGAACAAGACATAATGAAGCTCCAGGACTATCTTGTCACCTGGACAAGAGATAAAAACTGGTCATAAGCAAATTCAGTCTGGAATTCTGAAGAAGGATTTTAACTGTCCAAGTAGGATAGCTTGAGAATGGCCATGTAGTAGAAAAAGCAGGAGCAGAAAACTTAATTTATTTTACAGTTTCATCAAACTGGATCTCAATTAATATTTTAAAGGGGTTTCATGGCATAGCTCTCTGATATAATTGAGAACTGGATTCAGTGATCCAGAACATTGCTTCTAATTTTATCTTACTAAAATACAGCTGTAAATAATATGCCTAGAAAACATGAAAGTCTCCCAAAAATAAAATCCTCTGGAAAAAAACATAATGGGGAAAATAGAAAATAGGTACAAAGGGCAGCATCATTGTTCTAGGAGAAAGAAGAATCTGAACTGGAAAGCAAAAGATGCATAGGGAAGGACGCTAGGCAACACATCAGAGTCATCTAGTAAAAAAAACCCACAACAACATCGTTTGTGTCAGAAACACTGTGATTTAGTGTCCTTATTAATAATATAGGAAATATGACCTGCACACAAAGGGCTCTCACAGATGACCCTGGCCTCGGAGGAACTGAAAGGTGAATCAGAATATGGAAATAACACACAGTGACCTACTGAGTCTAGGGACATTACAAGAGAAAATAACAAGATGAGTTTCCACTTGTAAGCATGACAATATACCTGAGGCAAAATCCTCCAAAACACTTGTAGTCAATGGCAAACTGCTAGCAGGAATACTGAAACACTTTGCAATGAGAGTGGGTGGCCAATTGAACATAAGTGCACATTACAGTTTGGCTGCAAAAATGCTGATGCAATTTTAGGGTGAAGTTCCCTTGATATTTGAATCAAAGGCAAGAGAGATCTATTTTCTACATTATTTTAATGCAAATGTATCTGGAATAATACATCCAGTTGGGGGAGTTGCTGTGCATGGACAAATTGGAACAAGAAGGGTGGAAAACAATAAAAAATAGCAGGAATCTAGACAGACAGCCTTACAAAGCAGGTTTAAAAGCTCTGTGTGTATGAACAACAGAAGTCCTTTCAGCATTTTACTGCCTTGACTCCATGCTAAGCAGGTATAGATTCAGAAGATAGGAATGCCAAAGGGGAGGTAACACTTTAGACTATGACATAAAAACAGAAGTGCCAAATGAGGTGAAACTAGCAGCATGAAACCATAGGCTAAGTAGCAGAAAAATCTTTCAAGATGTATTCAGCTGTAGAAAAGCTGCTGGGGGATCTGGTGGAAGGCTAGTCACTCAGGATTTTTACAACCAGGCTGGACAAAACATTAGAAAATGTACCATAGGGAGCAATTCTCCACTGGCCAAGAGCAGTGGAGCAGATGATCTAATAGGCTTCTTGCAACTCTAACCTCTACAGTTTTATGATTTCTTACTGTAAAGCACAATATTTCAAGAGGAAAAAGCAAGAAATACAAGGTAAAATATTAGATGGTAAAAAACCCCAACAAACAAACACAAAACAGATGGAGACTGAATAGAGTTCTGTCCTCTTGCCTTTCTGTATTTAAAGGAGTTGCTTCTGGCACATTGTTTTCTTGTCAGAGGCACTTCATTTTCTTTCTCTCACTTACCATTTTCTCTCTCACTACAACAGCAGAAATAGCCACTTGGGACTGCTGATGTCTTTCTAAGGAAGGATGCTGCTCCCATGCTGTGGAAGAGCACAAGGCTCTTTGGTCAGTCAAAACATAAAAATCTCATTGTTTTCTTTGACAACGGATTTCTTTTTAAATCAAGCCCCAAGCAAGTACATGCATCATGGTATATTCCTCAGCTTAGCAGTTCTGCTCCTCTTCTGCTCCTCTTCTCCTCTGCATTTCCTTTCTCCCCACTTCCAGCACAGACTCATTTTACTGCCTTCTTCACCCAATCCTTTTGTGGAAGATGAGCATTCATAAGTCTCTACTACCTTCAGGGAGAATTATGTGTGAACAGCATGTCCAAAAAAAACCCAGGGACAGTAGTTCAGGTTTTTCAATGTGCATTCGTTTGTCCCATTCATCATTAGTGGGAATTGTGAGACCTCTGGTGACTTAGAAATCTTGATCAGCACGTAGGTCCAGATGACAGGCAAATGCACTTTCAAAGGGAATAATAAACTGATTTTCAGAAGTCATGGCAGTTTTGACATACAAACGTGTCAGCTAGATAGATATGTAACACAAGACTATGCACCTCGGCTGTTACCTCAATCTGCCCTGGGGCATTCTCACAGCACGTGGCCCCCCTCAAACACCAGGGTACCATCCACATGAGATCAACAGGGTTACTGAAACCTTGAGGCATTGTTTCAAAATGCTGTTTGAGCAGGGGCTTCTTTGCTTGTTGGGAATTTTTGTAGAGAAGGAGCAGTAGTGATGGTAAATATAAGAAGGCAGTTTGTAATTGTGTGCGTCAGAAGGAGTTTCCCAAAGCGGGAGCTTCAGCAACACTTCCTAGAGACAGATCCATAATATTACTTCCTCAAAACCTACTTTCAGATAGCAGTAAAAATCTAATTGTGGTTGTGGTCATGACAATACCTTTAAACTGGGTGGGGTTTTTATAGAGGGAAAAAATGTTTGTATTTCTTGTGCAAATCACACATTCTGTATCTAGACTAGAAGTACTTTATCTAGCAACACGCTGCAGCCAACTTCAGGTGAGTAGCTGTGATTTACCACAGAGCAAGGCCACACTTGCTCTGTGAGACGGGAGCTATTCCACCTAGAGACTGAATCCAAGATCTTAAGAGCTTCTGTCTCAAATTGCCATGCACATGCTGGGATAGTTAGCCCGTCAGGACCAGGCCATTCCAAGTGGAATGTCCTCCATCACATGGCTAGTTTTCAGAAGATAAGCAAATCCAGCAGAGATGCTGTTGAGCAGCAGCTGGTCTGAAGATGCTTTGGGTCCCAGTTTCATTCTTCGTTCCTTTGCCATGAGTCAGTCCTTCCCAATCTACTTCAGTCCTTTAACATTTTGACATCTGGAGCTGGTGTCAGCCCCGCTGCAGCTCAGGACATGCTGAAGAAAAAAAAAAAGAGAATTAAAATGAAGCTGAAGCCTGAAGTAACCTTATCATAGTCTGTGGAAGAGTAGAACCTCTCTGGTGGCAAGCTTGTAGTCAGAGGGTTGCCTGGAGTATGTGAGGGAAGGGGATGGATCTGCCATGTAATGGCTGTCTTACAAGACATGGGGGAAAAAGAGATTCTTATTTACCTTATAAAACTACTGGCAGCACATACAGATTGGTCATGGTTTGTGATTTTAATGATAGCAATGGGATGTGGGACTTTCAGATTTTACATCTCAGCTTCACATTGCTGACAGCTCACTGCTCATCGGTTCCATTTTGGGGGATTCTTGTCTATTTTTAGTTACGTAAAGATCTGGCATATGGTCTGAGCTTATTTGCCTTCCTCTTAGAATCAGTGGAGAGGGCCATGACTGGTGAGTTGTCCCATCCTGTCCTGCAGGACTCTGAGCTTGAGTAGGGAAGTCACACTGGGGACAGCAACGCTCACTGATCTACAAGCAAAGGTGATTGAACCAGACTGAGAAAATGGCTTTGCTCACACTGTTAGGAAATCTGTTTTTGTGCTCAGCTAAAGCACTGTATGTCAGTGAGGGAAGATATGAACCATGCCTTCACTCTCAGGTTTGCCCAATGTCTTTAGAAATTACAGTAGGCTCTCTGATATTTTTAGCTTGGCATGTCAGTGCATGAACACCCTTGTTTAAACAGGGTACTCACAGGGACATAAAAAACAATACAAGCCCGGAAGACAGAAACACTTGCAAACACCTCTTCTGTCAAAATAGAAAAGTCAGTGTACTGAGCTCTGCCCGACTTTTAAAACCCTCATTTCCTCACTCCTGACACATGTGAATAGGACACCATCCTGTTTGGGGACTGTCTTCTAAAGGAAATGCATACAGTAAATGGACCTTGATTTTAAGTTAGAGAATTACATGAATGCAAACCATCTGGCTTGTGATACAGCTCCAGCCTCCCTCTTTACAAAACTAAGGTCCAGCCCTTTTGTGTTGCTTTGAGCACTGTCCTTTGCTCCTCTTCAGGCTATGTGGTCCTTGTGTTCATGCAGCCCCTGGGGGCGAGGTGGGGGTGGGGGGGCGGACCAAAGCAAAACAACCCAAAATTCATCCAGGGGATAAAAGGAATATGTTGGTGGCTCGTTACGCCACACAGAGTGCCCATTATTTTTGTTGATTTCAAGGCCGTAGTCACTCACGAGAACAGGGTGATAGTATTTACACTGGGATTTCAAGGAAGACTGCTCCTATAAATTAGTAAAAGGCATGAGTCATCCCAGAACAGTGTTTGATCCAAGAGATGCGGTTATCAGCCCAGCATAACACTCTAGCATCTGTCCAAAACACTGCACACCCTCATTAGCACGCTATTCCTGGGAGCTAAGCAGGCTGAAGGTTGCAGAGAGGTGCTATTGTTATACCAGGAGTAATTCTTATGTTTTATTGATACCCAATAAACTGTGTGTTAGCCTGAAAGCACAGAGAGAGAGAGAGAGAGGGAGTGGAGGGCTGGAGTAGTCTGTTATATAACACTCAAACACAGGGAGTGGAACTGGCCAAATCCTTTTCAATTACTTTTTTTCAATAAATGTCAGGTTTGGGGAGGAGGACCATCTGAGCAATTTAATAATTAATAAGAATGCATTCATCCCGCTGTACAGCTGGACACATCACCTGTGAATAAATCCCCCAGATAATATATTTGTGGATTTTCATAAAATTTTTTCATTCTGCTTTTTCAACAATTTCTTCTTTTTTTGTGTCAGTCTAGTCCCAGTTGCCCTAGGATTTTCCTGGAAATCAACTAGAGAGATAACCACTTGGGGGAAAGGGAACAAGCATGTAGACCTCAGGTGCTTGCCTGTTCAGGAGCAGAAGTGATGTTTGCAATGATTAGGGCTCATGGCAATGCAGGGAACCTGGCTGGTGAGCTGCACAGATTAGGTGATGGGACGGGACTCCAGGAGAGAAAGACAAATATGGGTGCTGTGCAAAAGCTGGGAATTACTGTGTGTGTCAATTAACCTCGCAGATCACAGGGTTTATTAGGCTGAATTATTTATCCCAAAGATAAAACACTGAAAGAAAGTAAGGCATCATTAAACAGCACAGCCTTGCACAGAGTTTAGGCAGTGAACCAAATTTCCGAACAATTTAATTTATTAGGGACCTAAATTGTACTGGATTATCAAATCAAGTGGAATAGAGGGAGGCAATGCATTTTATGTTCAGTGCCCAGAATATAATAAGTGTGTTATTCCATTCATGCCATGTCTCAGCCTGAGTTATGAAGAGAAAGGGATGCTTCCTCTGTAGGGTAATTTTCCATTTTATATCCATTTTTAAAAACTGTCAAACAGTTGTCATGAAGAAAAAACATTTCTAGTTTATCACTGAAGCTTGAAATCTGTTAATGTAAAATGGAGCACTACATATAGTCCCAGTACAATGGGAAGAAGCTTAACTGTTTGAAGTCTGTCTTTGTGAAGATTATACCCTGGTACGAAAAGACAATAGGAGGGTTTTGCCTTGGGAAAAGAGAGATTGACAGGTCTGCATGTTTTTCTGCAATCAATATTGTAGACAGAGCTCTTCTTACGCGGTGGGGTTCAATTAAAGAAAAAAACACGAGAATTTGGGGGAATTCCCTAAAGAGTTCAAATCCTTTCTGAGAGGAGGGAATGTTTTTTTCAAGATGAGCCTGCATGAAAAATTCATGCAGTGGATGGATACATTCATACAAAAAGAAATTTGATAAATAAATAATTGTTTTAATACTGAGTCACATAGCAATTGAACATCCATATTGACCACTTTAGTTTGCAAAACTAGTCCTTAGTGTAAACACGTGTAAAATTAAATCATCCAGAAAAACATAATAAAGCAAAAGGTCATACATGTTAACTGAAGCAAGTAGTTCATACTAAAGTCTCTCGCAACATCCAGGAAATAAGAAATTGTCACATGCAGCCAAGAAGCCGGTACAGGGGTGAACACAAAGAGACAGACAAAACACAGCATGAAAACGGGTGATAAGCAGAGATTTGCAGCCTTCAGGAAGGAGAGAAGAGGAGGCAGCTGCAAAGACAGGAGGCCGGAAAAGATAGACGAATTGAGCTGGAAATATATACAGTTATGATAGCAGCTATGAAAGCGATTACATGAAGCTGCAATTAGCTAGCTGTACTCGACTGCTATTCAGTCATACTTGCAGCCCTCTCCTCATTTTCCCATGTATTGACTGCAGGAGAGTCAGTTATCTTTGTTGGAAAAGAGTTATGTACAGAACACTTGGGATGAGCAAATAAAATACCAGCCTGGTCTTGGGTCTCTGCATCTCCAGGCCATGGAGAAATGCAAGAGGGCAGCAGCTCAGGGAGAGCACATCACCAAGTACAGCCTGCATTTCTACAGCACTCCTTCCCCACTAGGACAGCAAAACCAAAGGGGAAAAATTGGAATGCTTTTTTTCTAGTAATTTCTGTGTCTTTGGTACCCGTCAGCTCCTCTCCCTCACCTTTTTTCCATCTTTGCATGGCTGTTTTCTGTGTTGTCTCACATAATTTTCTTTCCTCAGCCAGTTCTTCCCTCAGATATGTACAGCTCAGTGCACAGTCCTGTAAACCTCTTTCTTTTCCTTTTCTGCATCTTTCTCCACCTGCCTTCTCCCCTACCCATGCCCCTTGCTAAAAGAAACCTTTCTTTGTGTTTCTTCCACAATCTCTCTCTGCACAGTCGTGTTCTTTGGCTATGCGATTCTGGCTGCACCAAGGGAAGCCCTAGGACATAAGATTGAAAACAGCCTTTTCTTCAGTCGCAAGGTAAGAGGCTCCAGTGCTGGCATGACCCTGATAAATTAGATTAAATATTCTGTAAGAAACTAGGAAAAGCCCTTGATCTCATAGGGGGCTTCAACTTATCAGATATCTGCTGGAAATATAAAACAGCACAAAGGAAGCAGTCTAGAAGGTTCCTGACACAACTGGTGAGTGAGGCAACTAGGGAAGGCAATCATGAAATGACGGAGATTGTTGGAGAAGTAAGGAGGAGGATCAGCAGAACTGCTAGCTTGGGCTTCCAGGGGACAGACATTGGCCTGTTTAGGAGCCTGGTTGAGAGAGTCCCTTGGGAGGCAATACTGAGGGCAGAGAAGTCCAGGAGAGCTGGACGTTCTTCAAGAAGGAAATCTTAGAGGTGCAGGAGCAGACCACCCCCATGTGCCAAAAGACAAGCTGGTGGGTAAGACCAGCCTGGCTGAACAGAGAGCTTTGGATGAAATTAAAGAAGAAAACTACTTTTGGAAGAAGGGGCAACAACTTAGGAGGATTGCAAGGATGTCACATGAGGTTGTGCAGGGACAAAAAAAAAAGGGGGGCCAAAACCCAACTAGAATTTAGGGCTATGGTTTACTGGTAGACTTGGCGGTGCTGGGTTGATGGTTGGGCTCAATGATGTTATAGGTCTTTTCCAGCCTGAATGATTCCATGATTCATCTTCTTTTCCCTTCTCTGAAGGGGACTCCCAGAGACTTGCTCTGAGCTTTTGTTTTACCAAATAAATGAGAGGAAAAGTCATGCCTCCCATCATTCCCCCTGTAACAGGAATTACCTTAGGAAAAGAAATTTTTTCCTATTTTTTAAAAAACAAGACAGAATTAACCCTCCCTCAGCCTATGGTACTACAATAGCCCATGCTCTGCTTTGACTCATGACTGGGTTAGTCACCTTCAAGTTAGAGAATAGCACTATGTAGTAGAAGTAGAAAATACTAATTTTTAAAGAATTAACTAAAAACTAGAGGCTCATGGTTGTGTTTAGTTATAGGATACATTCAAACTGCATTGCTTAGTCCCAAACTGTGTCCCTTACTACACTACACGTTTCACCACAAAAGAGCCCCTCTGGGAAGGTGGAAGGAGACCTACATGGTCACTGCAATGGTGAAGACAGGTTCTGGCAAATAGTGCTTGAGCAGACAGCTAGGTTTATGTAAAATAACCCGAATCTCTGGTTTATAAATCTGCAAAATTCATCCCTGCAGTAAAAGGAGAAAACTCATGTGCCTGTGCATTTTTAAGGTCTTGTCCAAAAGACCCTACTACAGAAAACTCATTTAATCTACCTTAGAGGGATGAAGGGCTGAGTCAACTCTGCTAGGATTTGAACCTATCACTCCAGGGAGCCTAATTATTGCAAATGTGGTGCTTAAACCACTAAACCCTTCCCTCCTGCTCTAATCACTTCTCAAAGAGTCCCTTTTGATCCCCAAAGTTTACGCAGCACCTGTGATAAAGGCAACGTATTTAACAAAGTCTCTAAGCTGAGTGTATCATTATTCATATTACAGCAGGTTTAAAAGAGCTGGGCAAGGATGAGAGCATTGTACTGCAGCAAAGATCACAGCAGCAGCATCGTGAATTGCTTCTCAGCTCCACTCTCTCTTTTCCTTCTACTACACAGTGTAAAAATGGAGTGAGAGGAGAGCTGAGACAAATTGTGTGTGCTCCCTCCATGCTGCATGCCTAACCATAGGTTTACTTGGAGGTTTCATGTCATGTATCTTGGCCACAGGCTAGTGGGCTGCACGGCTGGAGAGTGACAGCTGAGCGAGTCTTGTTCCCCTCTGTTCTGGTGCCAAGTGTCTCCAGGAGCCATGCACTTGGGAATGTTCCTGCTAGGGGCATAACTGTGCTGCAGGAGCATGGGAGGCTTGGTGTGTGGGCATTGGGAGGGCATTGGTGCTGCAGGGTAGCAGCTGATAAAATATCTGTTACAAGGACTGCTAATGACAGCTCCTTGAGTTTCTTTGCTTATCTCAGGATGCTGGTAGTATTTCTGCACAGTTTAGAAAGCAGAAGTGAAAGCTGATGAGAATCTCTTGACAAGGCTCCTGGTTGGAGGTGGAAGGAAAAGCAGGGCTTAAGAATAAAAGGAAGACTTTTTTTCAAACTCTGAGCTTAAAAAAAGACATATCCCATGTTCCTCCTCAGAGATAACATTGCAGCTGATAATTTTGCCTTTTATTCCCTGGGAGAAAAGGGAATTTTTGTCCTCCCCTTCCTCCTTCCATTACCTGGAGGGGATGCACTTTTTTTACTGACACGCAGATAGACTAAATCTGAAATGCTAATGGACTGGCAGTGTTTGCAGTGGGGTGAACAGTTTTCTGCTGGAAGGCTGGTTGGCAGGATACCGTCCTGCAGTCATTGAATCATTGCACTGAATCACAGCCATGTTGGCAGGATCCCATTCTGAGGAAGTTCACAGTACTGTCAAACACCTGCTGTTGCCATTGAATGGTATTATGCAAGATCTGAAATTATATTTATCGAAATCCCTATTTGATATTTTCCCCCTCCTTTTCAGTCACTAGTCTCAAATGACTGCAGCAAAACCTATTCCCAAGAGTGCCAGGATACAAGTTCTCATAGGGTGAAAATCTGCTCTTCTTTGTGCTGATGCAGAGATGCCAAGGTAGCGCAGGATACAATTTCACACAATCATTCCTACAGTATGCGCTCTGCAGATTTACTCAGGTAAGAAGATCAAACAGACTTCAACTCTCAGAAGGCCAGCCACCTTCTATTTCCCTTGAAAGCCCTAGTTGTACAGCCTGGTGGGAGAGTCCACTGCTATAAATAGGTTTTATCTCCTAGTGTTCTTAGAGGTAGTGGTAATTTCAAGTTTGAGCCACCATGATGGGAAGCTTGGCTTACACAGACCTAGGAAGCGAATGCCAGGTTATGAGAGTTAGAAAGCAAGTATATTCTTCTTTCTATTAGCTTATAAGATATAGTAATTTAAAGTGGTATTTCAGTGGCGTGACCCATACCTTCTGTCCTGCCATACAGCCCATTTCACCTTGATGTTTCGGGGCTCTTTCTCAAAAGCAGTAGCTCCACTCTGTCTCTTTGGCTTTACTCCCAGCCCAGCTGGCACATCCCCCAGGCAGCCCCAGCCATCCCAGCTTTCCAGCCACCTCAGCTCTCCAGCCACCTGCATCATGACCAAATCTTCTTTTTATTTCTAGGGACCTGCCATCCTCTTTCCTGCAATCCTCTAATTTTGGATATTCTGTTCTGCAAACACCACTCCCTGACTGACTCTTTCCTCAACCAGTGAATCTGCTCTCTGCACAGAAGAGGTCTCTTCCCGTCCAAACTAAAATATCTCTTTGGTTAGCAATTCAATGGGAGATGTCAGCAAGTTATGCCAGACTGCAGCAGAGCTCTTCCTGTCAAAGCCCAGTCTTTCCTGCTGGTTCTTTCTTAAGCCTTGCATCAAGCTCACAGTCTGTGTGTGAGCTTCTCTTTAGCTTGTCACAACCATCCTGTAGCCTTAAGCTTCATCTCTTTTTTTTTTTTTTTAATAAAAGTAAAATCTAGACTTGCTTATCCAGTTACACAATAAAACCCTCAACCAGGAGCTCATTAAGTTGGGTCTCAGTTCTTGCAGCATCCTTTACTTTAACACTAACACAATCTTGCCTTGCCAGTATTCCTCCGAGCACAACTGCAAAAATCATTTTTGTAGCCTGTCTGTTGCTCGTGTCACCTCTCATTGTGAATCCCTCCACTGGCTGCCTTTTCTCTGTTGTGTAAAGATACTGCTTCTCCCTGTGCTGTCATTTTCTTTTTAACACTTAAAAGGTGATTTCTGTCTCCCATTTGCCCGTGGCTCTCATCTCTGCTGCCCCCTTTGAATCTCAGACAAGCCCCTTTTCTTTCACACCATGTTCTCCCCATGATAACATTCGGAGTTTCAAACAGCATGTCCCCAAACAGGTGTAAAAAATACCTTATTTTTGTCCTTGAAATCCTTACTCTACACTTGCCTTGCATAGGAGAGTTACAAAAGCCTTCATATAGTTAGGCTGGCAACAAGTTCTTCATGGTGACCAAGAACCCCTCTCCAGTTGTACCTTTCCCCCTTTCTTCCTTTCACAAGAAGTCACTATCTCTTCAGCAGATTGTGACACAATACGATTTAATAACCCAAAAAAAATTCAAATAAGTATCTTTAAAAGAAACCAAACCAACCAACAATCAAACAAAAAAAGAGCCCTATGCAGAACTGCAAGCCCCACACACAGTTTTACACATGTATTTTAGAACAGAGCCCCAAAATTAGTTTATATTTGTAGGAGGGATGTGACGGAACCTGCAACTGGGGTAACAGAGATCGGTTGCTGGGATATCAGCAACCAGGATATCAGCAATGCAGAACTGTGTCTAAAGCTGCTTGCTCCCCCCAGTCACGTGTAGAGCCTGTGGCAGTGCAAGGGCCTGGACCCATCTCACAGATCCCCAGTTAGTGCCAAGCACTCAGGCATTAATCATCTGCACACTTGCTGTCTTCAAGCTGATACAAGCTATTCACTTCTAAACTAAAAGCTTGGAAACAATGGCTTTTAAAACCAGGAAGCAAGATAGTAATTAACATGACCTGTCTATCACCCAGATTATTAAACTGCATTATAAATGTTTTGTTGCTGAAGATTAATTATGTAAATCTTCACAGGAGTCTCACACAACTGAAGGAAATATTAATGTTTGTTCATCAGCTCTGATTTTTAGCTCTCAGCTGCTTTCTAAAGGTTGTTGGAGTTCTAGTCTGCTATCAACCTCACACAATTACCATTAGCAATAGCCCCAGTGATTTGTGCTGCGTGTAGCTAATAGCTCTGTGTGCGTATGGTTGATGAGAGCTTGTAACAGAGATTTGTCTGAACCTACAGGCATGGGAGGTCAGGAGCTGCAGCTCTGCAGTGGTCACATCCACTGTAACCTGCTCCTAATTCTGTGACCAAGAGTTGCCAGGTGGTTCATGGGAAAATACTGCTTAGTGAAAGATAAAAGAAGCTGAATTTTTAAGACCATTGGAACATTAAAAAATTTTTAATTACTTTTTCACTGTGTAACACAGATGCCATTCAGACAAGCAACTTTTAAGGCTTGCATGGAGTTCTTAGAGCTTTTTATATGCTGCTGGCAAGCAGAATCAGCTGAGAAGTATTATTTCTGCTGAAATTTTCATGAAGTTCAATAAAATTACTTTCAGCATGTCCAAAACTCATAGGCTCAATGGAAAAAATGTTTTGGCAAGATGGTATTTTGTCAATAGCAAAGTGCTAACATGAACCTGTGTCTTGAGGACTTTGTGGAAATGTGATAATGTGTTCAAGATCCAGCTTCAGTTTTTGCCACCAGCATCTCCACTGCTCAAAGTCACAGGATTTTGCAACCCAAGAGCTCTCCTGGACAAAAAGGAAGCTGTGGTGCAGGTGGAACACCCCATTACAAAAGCACAGTAAGAAACCAGGAAAAAAATTTTAAACAGGGAGCAACTCTACATTTTAAGTTACAAGGGAAGGTGAGCATGGTTGGCCACACAGTTTCAGATTCAGGATTTCTCTTTGGTACTCTAGGCCTCACAGCCATTTAACAGTTTATCTTTGCTGTAGAATTGAGATTTTCTTTAAAAAAATGAATCACTTTTACTACAGCTAACCCTGGGAAAATTATATGACAAACCTGTGTCTTGTTGATCCCACATATCTCAGTACATTGTTGACCCTGAAACATAAAGGCAGAAATAAAAGATATCATTGATTTTCAGTCCTTCCCTAATGATCATGTTAAAAGAAAAACCCAGCTACCTTGTTTGTTTTATGCAATCTCCAAGCACCTCCATGCCTCCCCAGGTGCCAAAGCCAGCACTTATTAACACCCTGTTCCCCCGGGCTCCTTGTGGAACACTTGGTTGTTGCTGCTAGTGGCTTTAAGGCACAACTGCACAAAATTAAAAAACAAGCGTGTTAAAAAAAAAAAAGGCATGCCAAATTAACATGCGAACAAACAACAGGGGCCACTCAACTGATTATATTTTCACTGTCATGTTGTATTAATTAAAGCTTCCATCTCTTAATTACAATGAAGCAGCCAGAGAAACTCCACCATGTTATGCAGGGCGGCTGAATCAAAGGGTTGCTCTGAGGGGTTTACAAGTATGCCACCAGGTAGTACCCAGGGCTCTGAGTGAAGAGATCATCCTGATCAATGGCATTCAGAGCTTGGATCCAAATTTCCACCAAGTATAGGCTTGTGACCCAAGGTTTTGTTCTGGCCCCATCTTTAATTAGGAACTGCTTTGGCTTTCCCTAACTCAGCTGCAATACTTGGCATGGACCTCCTGCATATTTAGATGACAACTAATGAGGATTTTTATTAAACTTGAGCCTTGGCTGGGTGGGAAAAGGGAACAGCCTTTTAGCATCAGATGGAAAAGACTTTTGCCTCTGGAATATTTCTCAGCATGGAGCAAGGAACTGGGGGAGGAGATGGTCATAGGAATGCTATCAGTGCTGCCACTAATGGGGCCTGCCTGGGGCACACTGTTTGGTATCCCTTGGAAGGTGACCTTGACCGCTAACATTTACATTTTAGCAGCCATTTGGCATATTTGATTGTGTCTACAGCAAAAAACCACACAATTCTCTGAGAGACACGTAGCTCAGATCAATGTCTTCAATGCCACTGTCCCCCCTGTCCTGCCATTCTCTGATGTTTGCTACTCAGTCTGAAAGTGCAGGCTACAAGAACACCACAGCACTGCCCCTTCTTATTAATGTGGGGAATCGATTCCATCAAGTGCCGTCTGTACAGGCTGACTCAAGGTACAATCTGCAAATTAAAGGCCTTCTCAAAACAATTAAGTAATTGAAATTGGTAAGAAAAGTGCTTGTTGTCCAATGAACCAAACAGCTGGCCATTATTATTTGCCTTCGGTGTGATTTATCAGACTTGGACATGTGGGAGAGACTGTAGGTGTCTGCCAGAGGTACTGCTGGGTCAGATCCCAGAAAGCTTTTTGACTGCAGCTCCTGTCATTTCCTCACCCCGCAGGATCTGTCTTGCAGAAGGTGGGGATTTGACAATAACTCCCAGTCCTTTCTGCCACATGTTTCAGAAGCTCAGCAGATGGCTGTGTGCTCCTACCACCTGGCCAAAGGGTGCTGTCGCCCTTCCAAACACATGGCATTAGCACCTCTGAGGGACAGGCCAACCCACTGATGCTGATATGCTTTAATTCACGATATCAGGATGGCTAAGAGCACACATGGGGCTAGATAGGATGGCTTACCAGATGGGTGGTAATTTGTTAAGCTGCAAAAGCTTTCAATTGAGTAATCATAAACTAAGGTCTTCAGCCAACATAAGAGTCATCTGGTTTGTCTTTACAATAATTGTAAAAAAGTAGGAAATTAAAATTTTGGGCCATAGTGTGTGCCAATCCTTTTATTTACTTCGAAAATAAGCATCTCCCTCTGCCTTCCCTCTCTGCTGCTGAAAGTTCAATCACTTATCAAAATAGTGGTGCCCTTTGTCCTGGTACATTACTGTAATGCTAAAACATATGTTATATTAAATATTAACCAGCTGCTAATTGGAGCATCATTTGACCAAGGCAAGAGGTGGCTTCGTATTGTCAATGGTTATTTTCAGTCTTCTCAGTACTTTGCTCTGCAGTTAGCTTATCCTGTTACTTCATCAGCCTTGAGCTTCAGAAGCATTGCATCTTCTCCTGAAATGAGTTTTGTGCTCACTTTCTCACCCCAGTTTATGTACACTGGGTGTCTCTATTGCGGACAATATTGCCCAGGGTGTGAGCTGATGAATTGAACTCTGGACTTCAATTCAGCTTGCCAGCTGTCCTCCCAGGTGAACACAGGAAAATCACTTAATTTACCCTGTGCTTCTGTTTCCCAGGTATGAACTACAGGAGGAAAAACATGGGTGTTTAAGCTATTAAGGTTGTCCTCTCACTGCAGGTCATAGGAAGAAACATGCATTGTAAAATCCCATGCCGGGAAATCTTTGTCAAAATCATTGCACCCAGTTACACTGTTGACAAATTCTTAAATATGAGTTGGTTCATTCAACACACCTGGAGATGATGAGTGGCTTACAGGCTACAATTACAGTGTGAGATGAATAACTGTCTGATTAATTGAACGGCAGTGATTTTTCAGAACAGGATGTGTAACACACCTTCATTTGCATGGCAGGAACCTCAGGCCTTAAAATATTTTCCAGATTCCTGAGCAAAACTGGCTTTTCACTGAGAGCTGCAGCTAGGGCAGCTGCAGGGAGAGACCAGCTGGAAGAGCTGCATAGCTTAAGGAATGACAGAAGTCCAGCCTGCTAGGGGAAAGGACAGTGCACACTAGAAACTCTGACCATACTGCAGCCTGGTAATTCTTTATCCTTCTAGGAGGGGCAAGATGTAAAAGTTGGCAGTTGAATTAATAATTGACATTCCCTAAGCTTCTTGGATGTGGTCCTGTTTTTGTGGCTTCACATATACCAAACTGGGCAATCTCTAGTCTTGCAGACCTGGCCCTATGGCCCATGTTTCTCCAAAATCCTAATGGTACTGCTAAAAACTCTGAGGTTCCAGATGAGAAGTCAATCACTGGCAACTCAGGATTGGAAAGAAACTCTCTCAATAAACAGTCCCCAGACTGGGAGCTCTCCTTAATGCACTAGGTACCTATCTTACCAAGATAACTGAGTGGGGTGGATGAGGCTTCTCTGCCCCTGTGCTCTTCAACACCTTCATAAATGTCTTGGATGCAGGACTGGAAAGAATGCTAAGCAAGCTCACAGATGATACAAAACTGGGAGGAGCTGTTGACTCCCTCGAAGGCTGGGAGGCCCTGCAGAGAGATAAATTAGAGGACTGGGCAATCACAAACCACATGAAGTTCAACAAGGGAAAGTGCCGGACTCCGCACCTGGGGTCGGGCAACCCTGGATGTATGGACAGAGCGGGGAATGAGATGCTGGAAAGCAGTGCCATGGAAAGGGATTTGGCACTCCTGGTCAAGGGAAAGTTGACCGTGAGTCAGCAGTGCCCTGGCAGCCAGGAGGGCCAACGGTGTGCTGGGGGGCATCAGGCACAGCATCGCCAGCTGGGCAAGGGAGGGGATTGTCCTGCTCTGCTCTGCACTGGGGCGGCCTCACCTCAAGTGCTGGGGGCAGTTCTGGGTGCCACAGTGTAAGAAACAGATTAAACTGTTAGAGAGTGTCTCAAGTAGAACTATGCAGATGGTGAAGGGACTGGAGGGGAAGCTGTATGAGGAGCAGCTAAGGTCACTTGGTCTGCTCAGCCTGGAGGAGACTGAGGGGAGACCCCATTGCAGTTACAACTTCCCTGTGAGGGGAAGAGGAGGGGCAGACACTGATCTCTTCTCTGTGGTGACCAGTGACACGACCCAAGGGAATGGCCTGAAGCTGTGTCAGGAGAGGTTTAGGCTGGATATTAGGAAAAGGTTCTTTGCCCAGAGAGTGGTGGGGCACTGGAACAGGATCCCCAGGGCAGTGGTCACAGCAAAAAGCCTGACAGAGTTCAAGAAGTGCTTGAACAATACTTTCAGGCACATGGTATCATTCTTGGGGATGATGCTGTGCAGGGCTTGATGATCTTTGTGGGTCCCTTCCAACCCAGCATATTCTGTGATTTTGTTCAAAGTCCTCTGCCCCTGAATTAGAAAGAACAGGCAGAAGCTGAGGCTCTTTGTATTCACTTCCCTTCTTGCTGCCAGAAAGGATGGATGAGAGAAGAACTACTGAGGCACCTCTGTTTGGGGCAGGAGCCTGGGCTGACCATCCTGGCCATACAGCAAGGCTTGGCTATCAGCTTCAGAGCTGAGCCAAGGAGAAATGCTGATGGCTGCAGTCAGGAAACAGTGAGGCAGTATGGTCTGAAGAGTTATCCCAAAGTTAAAGTCACTGAGGAGCAACCTAATCCACAGAGCCTGTGTGGCCAGATCCACCATTAGCACAGCTCTGGATTTGCTTACTCAACACAAGCTGTTACAGGAGGGAGACATTAAAGACTAGCTGGGACATTTAAATGTCTAGAAGACTGGTTTTCTTCCTGCCTTAAGGAACACAAAAGTCCTGTTCTGTTTGTCCTGTTCTGTTTTGCAAAGAGTTAATTCTCTGTTAAGAAAAATAATGCATAAAAAAATATTTTCATTGTGTAGGCCCCAGGTTTTTGAAATGCTTCAGTGGGCTACTGGGAAATCTCTTTAGGACAGAATCTGGCTGAGCTGTCAGACTGACTGCTAGAGGCACAGCCAAGTTTCAAATGGACAAGCAGTGTGCGTGCGAGATGCATCCCAGAAAAGGAAGATGTTTGACAAGTGAAGTGTTTTTATTTTATGATGGAGAACGAGCAGGAACATCAGACAGGTAAATCGGCCTGCCAAGCATGAGAGTTCCTGACTGACAGGCTCATCACCAGCCCTGCTTGCTCAAGAGGATCCAGCATTCATTCTACTGAAAAGCAACTGTTTAAATTGTTATTCGCTGACTTTTCGTTACTGATTATAATTGCCATGTGCAGGTTCAGAAGAGCAAAGGGAAGCCTTTGCTTTGCAGGCAGGGGAGAATGGGAAGTGATTCTTCTCAGAAATGAAGGAAGCTGGAGCAAATGAAAAAAAGCCTGCAAATGGTCAGAATAAAAACCAAACATTTGAGGCAGAGAAGCTGGACCAACACTGATGTTTATAAAATTTTAGTCATTAAAATCACAAAATACCAATTGGAGTATATGTCAAGGATTGACTCCTACTAACATGCTCTAGCAATGCAAGCATCTTTATATTAGAAATTTTGAAAACATAGCACTGTAATTTGAGATTATTTACTATCACGTTACCATACAAACATGTCTAATTAAGCATTTTGCTGAGTGCTATCACAAAGATGTCCAAATAAACAGACTAGAAGGAGAGCATGAGGACATTGGATAGTGTGACATAAATTGTTTACCCACCTGAATGTGAAATGCCTTCTTTAGTCACAGGTGCCAAGGCCACTAGTGAATGTGTCCTTTCATCCCTGAATGGGTGAAGAAAAAACCTTGCAGTGCAACATCATGTATTTTGTATGGACTATATTCAGCAAAATGTTTAAACATGTGCTTTAATCTATTACTATTCAGCAGTTAAGTACTTGTATTAAAATCCAGGAGAAAAGATGCACTGAATCAGACACTAAACACTGAATATTTTAAAGCAAAACTATTTTGGCAATACTTGCAAACATTTTAAAAACTTTATTGGGACAATTTTGAGATCTCTGTACTTCTCAAGCTCTGATTACTGTAAGGTGAACTGTACACATCTCAGAAGGAAAAAAAAGATTAAATTTAATTAATCCAAAGTGATTCAGAAAATGTCCAGAATAACTTTCCTGTACATAGGAAAAGGTCTCAGTTTTGAAGTCTGCTATTTGGAGAATATTGAGGGCTAAAGACAAAAGCTAAATATCTTGGCAGAAGTCTTTGATGTTCCCCTTTCCACCACTGTTATAAAGTTCACATTTCTAATCAGTAAAATTATAAGGTATTTGATCCCCAAGCATGGCTTGGCACAAAACTGAGCCCTGCATGCAGCCGCAGTGAAAACAGAATAACCCCAGGGGTGAGAGCAGGGAGGATCTTTGGAAAGAAATAAATAGGCAGGATATCCAAAATGGCAGCAGCTGGAAACTGCTCCGAGGTGGGATGTCAGGATGAACCCCCTGGGAGATGCGATACCGCACACAGGGCAGGGGAGGAGGTCAAATGTGCAAGGCCCTGTAATTTGTCAGACGGCTAACACCATCATTACCTGTGTGTGTGTGTGCATGGGGCATGCTTGCCGATAAATTACACTCACAAATTTCCAGGCTAAATGTCCTCTTATTGGCAGCATAGAGCACTGCACCCCCCCATTAGGAGATATTATTTTATAATGAGCAATAAAAGTTAGCTCTCACAGCATGAGGCTGAAAAAGAGTCACTGGTGAAATTAGCAATGTCAATAGTTTGGATTTTTCAGCATATTACATATTTTTCCCTTCTCTGACATCATTTGGAGGAAGAGCATAGGAAGAAGTGTGGGCTTGAAAATGGACGTATAAGTGAAGAAGGGGCCTGAGGGTGGAGGAAGGGAGAAGAAAAGGTCCCTTGTTACTAGTTACCCAGTATCAGGCACGCCAGCCTCAAACAGCGGGATCACTGGCAGGAGCAAACAACTTAGCAACATCAATGGAAGAAAGGAGGTGAGGGGACACAGAAAAGGGAAAATTAATCTTCCTGTTCCCAGTGGAGACAGGATCAGGCCCGTGAGGAAGGAAAACCAGCAGGCACTTCCATAAGGTGACTGCAGGAAGGAGATCTGTCCCATCACTCTGCTGGGTCCAACAGCAGCATGTGACTTATCACAGTTGCATTGCCCTGGCTTTCCCACAGCCATCCTAGGCTCAGGATGAAGGCTCTCTTTTGCAGCTGACAGCTGCCACTCCCAACCAAGGGAACCAAAGAATTGCAGACGATGCCACTTATCCAGATTAGATAAAGCCAGAAGCCATGGCAGTGGCACTGTCATCCCTTATGCATGCACGTGGTTGTGCCTCAGTCACAGTGAGCCTGTCCAGTAGGAATAGGAGAGGGTGGTGAACAAAGCAAAAATATCAACACTGAAATTTAAATATGCCTAATTTTCCTACATAAGGTGCACCTAAGTGCTTTCCTAAGAGTCCACTACTCCTGTATCTCTAGATAACTGCCTTGTTACTCCCAGAATGGCCATCTCTTTATACCCTGTTGAAAAACATCAGGTGCTGCACTGATACCTCCTCTAATAATCAATGAGGAGAGTTGGCATTGAGATGACAGAGAACAACTGCAAGGTAATGTACACTGAGAGACATCATTTGAACTACCCAATATGCATTGCTGGGTTCTGAATCAACTGTAACCATTTAGAAAAAAAATGGTCCAGGCAGCTCACTGAAAACTTTCCTGTTTTATGCTGGTCAACATCTCAGACTCTGTGGGGGAGAATTTTTAGTATTATATTTGTGCCATTATATAAATTGAAGACCTTTGTTCCATTCTGGTTATTCCAGATCAAAAAAAGTGATATGGTAAAAATAACAGGGGCCTGGGGACAGGTGACAAAGAGGATTAGAGGGATGGAAAAGCCAGTGTGTAGAAGAGATTGAGACATAGGATTTGTCACAGTTCCAGGGTTAGCTGCTCCTCTGACCTCTTTCTAGTATAGAGGCATGCTCTGCTTCTTCAGGCCCCTGTGGGAGTCCGTCTATCTGCGTGTCCTTTCCCTGCTAACAGCTCCCTGACAGCTTAGTGAACGTGTCTTTCAAGGAACTTGATTTTTAATGTCCGGCAATCCTTGGATCTTTTGACTCCTGGCCTTGGCAAAAGAAATCTATAGCTGGGCTCTGGAAATAGCATCCTCCCAACTCTGGCTGTTTTGTCATGACCCCTGCCATGCTAATTGCTGATCTGGAGGCAGTGTGCAGCCTTCCAGCGAGTTCCCTGCTATTAAACTAAGCCAATGTTTACATAGAGTAGTCTCCACTGCCGCTCCATCACATACCTTATTCTTAGTGACTTTTAAGCAGCCTGCATCCTCCACGCTGTGGTTCAGTGATGGTGACACACACTTGAAGCTTTTTTCCCTTTAAAAGTCGGGGTTATGTTTCTCCCTTTCCAGTAAGAGGGAACTTCACCAGACTCCCATGACTTCTCCAATATGATGGACAGTGACTTAGCAACTTCCTCCACCAGTTCATTTATGACTCATGGATGCACCTTATCAGGTCATGAAATGAACCATAGAATCATAGAATGGTAAGTTTTTGAAGGGACCTCAAAGATCACCCAGTTTCAAACCCTCCTGCCATGGGCAGGGATGCCATTCACTAGACTGAGTTGCTCAAGGCCCCATCTAGCCTGGCTGTCCCTTCCAGGGATGGAGCATCCACAACTTCCCTGGGCAACTTGTACCAGTGTTTCACCACCCTCTGAGTAAAGAATTTTTTCATAACATTTTCCCTACTCTTCCTTTTATCACTGTTGTACCTACAGAAGGTTTTCTTGTTGCCCTTGACATCCCTGGCCAGGTTCAATTCTATCAGGGTTTTAGCTTTCATAATCTGATACCTGGCTGTTTGGACAATTTCTTCTACTCCTCTCAGGCTACCTGTCCTTGCTTACTGTTTTGTGTTTGTTCAGGAGCAAATTTTTCATCCATGCAGACCTCCTGGCATTTTTGTCTGACTTCCTTCTTGTTGGGATGTGTCTCTCCTGAGCTTGGAGGAGGTAATTCTTGAATATCAACCAGCTGTCTTGGGCCCTTCTTCTCTCCAAGGCTTTATCCCACAGTGCTCTATCAAGCAGATCCCCGAAGAGGCCAAAGTCTGTTCTCTGGAAGTCCAGGGTAATGACAAGTATTAGCAAGGGAAATTGCTTTGCTCTTCCCCACTCAAAGCTGCATGGCTAAATGAGCATGATGAGGAGAGGCTCACCTGAGCTTCTGGTCCACAGGGAAGGTGGACTTAATACCCCTGAGACACTGAGAGAAAGCCGCTAGGCTTGTTTCAAACAAACCTAAAGAGCTAAATCAACCCACCTAGTGTCTCTTATTTACCCGGATGTTCCAGGTTAGCCTGCTGCCATCAAAGGTAAAGCAAGCACTGAAGTGTGAAGAAGTGATCAGCAATTTTGCCAATGTATAAACCTTCTAGCTCTAAATGGTCGATGAAAGATTTTTTTACCCTGACTTGGAGTCAGTAGGTCTCTCAACCACCCAAGAGAAAAAGCAAAGTGGCATGGGTCCACTTTTGGCTCCCAGTTGCTTACACATATCAAACATCAAGCTGATGCCACTGACATGTGAGTGACTCTATTCCTAGGAAAGAAACTAAGGAAAAATTCCAAAAAATCTCCTTGTAGGGGCAACCAACCCTTGTGAAAAGTTAATGGAGAGAGCTGTTTCTGTAAAAAATAAAGAATGAGTTGTGCCTTTAAATCTCTTCAACTATGGAAATGTAAAAATCTCCTCATTTTTCATTTTTTGTATTTATAAGCCTGTTTTGCAGAACTGCCCTTCTTTTATACAAACACTTACCACGGTACATACCCTTCCTTCCTTTGCCATGATAAATTATATTGTGGATATGCTCTGTGAAGTTACTAACTGTAATTTTGCTATTAATCTTGGCTCTAACTTTTTCTAGATTGTGTCTGCCTGCCAATCCATCTTAGGCAAGAAAGACAGAGCTTTGGTCAGGGCTCTTCTCCCCTCGAGGGAGCACCACTCTGTAAAGTGTCTGTAACAATGCACCTTTTAATGATGCTCCTCTTTGGCTTTTACTGGGCTCATTGCAAGACTTGTACTCCATTTTCCTGTAATAACTCAACTGCCACCGGGTTGGTGCTCAAGACAGTTTCATCCTTTCCAAGACTTTTCTGACTTGCCCCATCTGGAGCAGGGAGATGCAAAGCGACTGCCGTGCTCTGGGGAAGTGATAAGGGCTCACCTCTTCAGTGACCTGGAGTATTTCCACTGGGGATACGATCGGCAGCAGCCAGCACAAGAGAACATGAATTAATGCTCCCTGCAGCTCCCTGGGGTGGTGTTATTCACTTGTTTCCCTGCACATCTTTCTGCAGACCTGAGCACATGTATGGTTTGTGCCATGTTTACCACCTTAACCTCTTCCTTTAGTGGACTGTATCAAAATAGAGTAGAAGAAAATTCATTTCCTATACTAGATGCTCATACAAATAAGAGAACTCTTCAGCTGAGTGAGTTCAGATGGTAAAATAATTGGTGTAACTATACTCAGGATGAATATATGCATGCAGGATGCAGTCAAAACATTTATGCCCTTTACCTCCAAAGCACACAACTCTACCCAATAATCTTCAAGAGCATTTTTGAAGGCTCAGCCAGTGGAAAGAACTGATAAAACACTTGAGCAACCCTCATGTATATTTAATCTGGTAGGCAAGGGTGATGGGTGCACACACACACACACAAACACCTATGTACCTTCTTCTATTGCTATATAGCACTTTTGATGTATTTTAACATGTTAGAGACCATACAAGCACCTCCCTACCTTGCCTACCAGAATGGGAGGGGCAAGGAGGAGCAGCATGATAAGGCAAAGGCCATGCACGAAAATGTAGAATCTGGGATTCTGTTTTATTTTTACAGGTCAGTACCTGATTTTGGTAAAATGTGTTAGGAGGCTAGTGTCCTCCCACACCCAGATGGGCTCAGGCATGCCTGTTTCAGAGATGAAGGCAATGCCTGCAGGGTAGAACGAAATTTAACAGCAGCCACATCAACAACAGAAACCAGTATTGTGTTGAAAACAGAATAAAGCAGAACAAAACATCCTTATCTGAACAGCAGCACACAGAAATGTGAGAATATTCCTTCCTGGGAACATTTCTCTTCCCTTCCCTTCCCTTCCCTTCCCTTCCCTNCCTTCCCTTCATCTAGAAGTCTTGTCCTCATCTTGAAAATTCCAGAATCCACAAGTTTAGCACTAGCAGTCTTTCTCCCCCTCTTTTCTCTCTCCATCACTCTATATAACAATTAATCACCTATATTGCAGGGCATGTTGCATCTGGCATGATGGTATTTTATATATTGATAAAGCAGGCAAGACCACATAGATATTCCACCCCTTCCTGCTTCCTTAAATATGAGCTCTCAAAAAAATCTTGAAAATGAAAGTGGTGGGCTGAGAGTGTAAGACCACCACGGCTGACATAGAAGTGCTGTGACTGACTGAAGCTGGAGTCTCCCTTGCAAGGCCCAGGCACCACCCTCCCCCTCCTGCATCCTACTAAGCAAGGAAGGTAGCAGCCATAAGTGAAATCTAGGAACTAAATACTTAGGACAGAACATCGTTTTTGCTAGGGACATTGCACTATGATCTTGAGAGTTTGCTGAAAGAAAAAGATTGAGCCTCTTCCTTTGGACATGGTCAGTGGGCGAATGGCCCTGGTGAGACTACCTTCACTGGCTTATTCCCTGGTGACCTCGGCAACCCAGGATATGCAGAGAAGGGCAATAGTAGTTCATGACTTGTGAATGGTTACAATCCTTCTCAAGTTTGATAAACCTTAGGGCAAAATTTTCCATTAGTAACAGGTGAGTGCGTGCAAAGCTGGCAGCCTCCAAAACTAGGGATGTGGATCCCTCCTACCAAGACTCAGTTGGCAGCTACAGACACAAAGTGTGAATTTTAGGGAAGCGCACCCCAGGAAATCTAGGAAAACTCTAGTGCTCTTTCTCATGCTTGAAGAGCTGAATCCATTGCAAACAGGGATCAAATTGCTGATATGCAATATTCTTACTTAAGGGAGAAAAAACCTCTCTGACAACGCAGAGTTGCAATAAATAATTGGTAAAATGTATCTATAGCTTGAAAAATTGCAGCCTTCCAGAGGAGGCTGGTGGGTTGCTGTTCCCATCATGCTGTAACCTTCCCTCTCAGTCTGAGACTATTAACTGCTGACAAGGTGTGAGGCCTTATTTAGACTGATCTGATCTGATGGCGTGACCTATTTCTATTACCCACTCCCTCGCTCCTCCTGCTGCTCACCTCTCTGATGGGCACTCCAGCTTACTCCCACAGCTCTGCTAGCAGCTTTTCTATTTCAGCTCTTGGAAGAGTAACCATAATGATGAGAACTGGACATAGTTTCTCAGCCCACAGGAATTTTTAAAGCCATTTCTCCTGTCTCACACGCCTCACAGGAAACTCTTACACAATCCCTTTTCCTTTCTTCACATAAGAAGACTCCCATTGTTGCAGAAATGCCCCTCAAACATGTAAAACAATCTGGCTGCAAGCTAGCCCACCATTTCTTGACACTGTTCCTCCCTTTTCTTCACCTGGTGCCAGCTGAGGGTCGTTTCTCCTGTGGGATCCCCACCCTGGGAACATGGAAGGGCTGCGGGAAGCAGAGTGGGATGGGGGAGTCCCTACTCTTGACTTGCACATATTTGGGTAAGTCTTTTTCTAGAGCAACTATGCAGTGTCCTGTCAGGCTCTGAACTTGTCCATTTTTGGACTTCTTTTATGACTCACTGTGAGAAACAAGCCAAAAGCTCCAGAATTTTGGGGATTTTGCAAATCTTTTTTTTTTTTCCTTGTGAGTAATCTTTTTCTTTTAGTTGTTTGTTGGTGGTTTTTTTGCCTGCACTCTGCAAGCTATTGCCCTTTTCAAACTGCTTGACAGAACACTGCTTCATGACACAATGACGACAAGCAAAATATTGAATGGTTAAATGCTATTTTCTAAAACAATATGGGACAGCTTACCACCAAGAAATGGACCATGGCCAGAGACACTGGGAGAAAAACCACTACCACCTCAAGTCAGTGCTGGCACTTGATATAACGTTGGGACTTAGGGTTCTAATTGTCTTAAACCAGGATTTTGTGACCTAAGAGATATAATGAAAAGGTTTAGATTTTTTACAGCTAGTCTTTATACCAGGACAAGCTGAAAGAACTTCGAGTTTTGCTATTGATTCTGACCTAAAGTGATATCAATATGAATTTTCAAAGCTGCGTGTAGATAAAGGGGGTGCAATGATCACTTCAGTTATAGTCTATTAGTGCTTGTTCAGGCAATTTTGTATTGTATAACATGATAAAAATTGCACAAGACCTTATCCGGTTTCTGTGTCTGAAGCTTTAGCAGGTATGTGCTTTTTATGTTCTCATGTCTAATCAATACATCCTGGGTTTTTGGATGGGTCTCAGAGTCACTGCCTAGGGACTGATGGAGCTTAAATGCTGGGACTTTACTTCCTAGGGCTGTTTTCCCTTCCATTTCTGTATAATCATTGTCATTCTGGAGAGACAAGGTATTGTATATCGAGGAGCATATTCACAGGCCTTTTGTGTTTGCCTTCATGATGATAATAACAAAAGTACTGGTGGTAGCAATAATACAAGCAGTAACAGAAATATAAATGCATGTCCCGAACAGCACCCTATTGTGTTTGGGCTCTAATCTTTGTAAATGCTGATCATCTTTTGTCTTCCTAGAGCTAGAAGATGCTTTACTGTTTCAAGTTTTTCTGCACAGAAACTCTTTTCAAGGTTGAGGCATTGTTGGAAGCTAACAACAGTGGCTTTGAAATATATCATTTAAGCTGGAGAGTGACAAACACCCTACCCTACCCCTGGGAGAGTAGCTGTGCTTTCACTTAATGAAGTAGCTGAAGACATCTCTGGTCTTTTTCCCACTTTGAGCCCAAATGCCAGAGGCAAAATGGTGAGCTTTCCTTGCATGTGTGCAAAGATTTCAAGCTCTGTGTCTCTATGCACTTGCAGCTGTTGTCACCTTTCTGGAAAGGTCATTTTGACTTGCATAGTTATTAAATCCTGTCTCCTTTGTTCTATCCAGATCAATCATAGGCCAATGCATTGATGAAGGAATGCCTGATTCTTTGTAAAATGGAGCATGATGGCAAATATTGTTGGTAGGCAAAGGCAATTTAAGCTTGACCTCATTCTGTTTCCTTTTGAGAACATGGCATCTCTTGATGGCAGGGTAGCTGGGTCTCTGCGACCATTATGCCTGTTAGTACCACGAAGAGCAGCAAAATAAGAGTACAGCTGTAGAGTTATGATAACAACCTGGTTCAGTGGCACCGAACAGAGGCAGACAGAGAAGTATCATTTAGTGATTTTTGCATGCATGGTAGCAATGAACTCTCCTTCTACCCCAAAATACGCCTCAATTTGAAAAGCTCATTTGCTTCATAACCATGGCTGTGTCTTCTGCACTACTTTCTTTACAATATACACTTCAAAAAGGTTCCTGAAAAAGAGACCCCGTGTAGCACCTCTGTATGTTATATTCAGAGCATATGCTCAAAGAGAATTCTTATAAACTCTTCTTTGTTTAGAACTTGGATAATGAGTATGCCCAACATTCTAAATATAGGGTAAATGTCACATGCACATGGAAGAATTCATCCATGAGATACATTACAGATTTATGATGCACAACTCATTAAGTTTTGTTATCTGATTCACCGAGTTTTCAATGAAGACAGATTGCCAAACAGGAAAAGAGGCAAATAAAATCCACTCAATTTACTCTGAAGGATCCATTCTTTCCATGGGACATTGTTTTGGGAGAAGTCTGCTTTAAATCAAGGCATATGCAATTGGTTAATGCCAAAGTTTGATTTGATGGCACTTGGTTTTTCTTATCAAATGGTATTTCTTTCATCAAAGCAAAGGAAACAGAAACTTGTCCAGAAATTGGAAGCCTTTTTCATTAATCTAATGATAGTGGCTTTTTCTTCCCATTTCACTTTCATGCCTGTTGGGGACAAGAAGGCTGTTTCTTTTATCGTCCTTGTCCATACAGCTATCCCACACTGCAGAATCCATGATGACTGCATTTTCGAAAAAGTGTCTCCCCAGGGACTGTAATTATTCATCTTTCAGGAGACACAAGATCTATAATACACAAGTGCTGCAGACAAGAACTAGTTTACAGGTTTATCTCATGACTGAAAGTATAATCCATCTTCCCTGGCATGATTTAGGAGGTGCTGCATAAGAAAAGAAAGAAAGTGGGTCAACCCCATTTCAACTTGTATTCCCTTGTTACATAGGTCTTATTCTTTTAATTTCTCATTGAAGAGAATTAACGCTTGAGTGAGCAGAAGAAATGGGCCCTATTTCCTGTATCCTGTGGCACACCTTGTAGCCATTAGGGTTGTGCCTGTACCAGGCTTGGACTCCCTGCGAGCTTTCTGGCCCCAGCAGCGACCCAGCCTGGCATCTGCTCTGTTATGAGAAAGCAGAACAAGGGAGCCCTGTTTCTGGTGGAGATAGCGGCTTGGGATCTGGAAACCTTGACAGCTTTATGAGGTAAGAATCAAGCTATTAATAGTGGACTTGAGTGTATTAATGGAATTTTCCTAATGTTTACATGGTAGGTGTAAGCCTCTGAACAGAAATTCCAAAATTTCCCATGTTTCCTCTAATGAATGATACCTTAAGACACTTTCTTGTGTCTCATCCTTCCTCTTTTGCCAGCAAGTCAGTCATTTCCCACTATCACCACAGAATAGCCCTGCAGCTATCCCCACAACTCCTTTCCCAGGAAAGTTTATTCTGAAGATGCAACTTCAGGTAGTTTAAGTTTCTTGGAATGCAATTTACCATCTAAAGACACTGAAGACACAAGACTGCCATATGTTCATGCATCTGTTTGGAAGTCCAGGTTGGGTGTTCAAAAGAAAACGTGAATGGACATGGCTCCAAACTGAGAATTTGTATGCAGAATAATACGTTGTGTGTGACCATGTTGCCTCCTTAGAACTTACTTTTTGACCTTCATCATCACATATTTCTAATTTCCATGTATGCTAAAATCCCCATTGGAAACAACCCATTCCTCTGTGCTTGTTCTCCCCACACCCTACAATAACCATCTCTTATTTCTAAAGGATAAACATAGCTTGTCCTTTTTATTGCGACATAAAATGTTACCCAACAACCCTAAAATATTTGTATTTTCTATAAAAATCTTGGCCAAATCTACTTTCTGTGGTCTTCCACACAGCCTTGCCTGCTCGGAGGGCAGCAAGTACTAAAAAACCTACTAAAGGATTGTTAACAGAGAGAGCACAGGGTACATTCAGCACTGGGTACATTAGGAAGCAGGCATCAGTCCTGGGTGCTCACATTGCAAAGTATTTCAAATACCAGAGTAAGATAGGAACAGCTAAACTGTGCTCCAGACATCTAAATTTAAGGATTTACGTTTCTTCTGATGCAGCAGATGACATTATCGATTCTGAAAGCAACAGAAGGAGCGTACTGCTCTGCCTTGCTTTTGCCATTAGAGATTAACTCAGCTCTGCTGGGTCTTTGCAGATAAAAAAACCCAAAAAACTCTTAACAAACCAGTTCAAAATTCAGCAGTGGTCTTAAAGGGCCTAAATCTAACCACCTCAATTTTACCTGTAGTTTTTAAATACCTCTAAAATATATTAAGAGGGGTGGAAACCCTAAATCTAGGGTTCTTTGAACATATAAATCCAAATATCATTGTTGCTCCTTGAGGTTGTCTCTGATTTTGTTAGGCAGAATTACTGATTTTAGTAAGGAGCCATCCTTTGAAATCAATATCATGGTCTGGGCAATATTTAAGAAAAAACATCCTCATCTCTAATATTTATATTCATTTGATTATGACCATCTGAAGTGAACTAAGTTAAAAATAAGTCTTACTTATTTTTTACCATTTCACATCAGTGAGTGAGCTGGCTGATTTATATGATCATTGGTATCATCATAGTGTCTAGGAGAACTTGCTTACAACTACCTTAAATTTGCTGGCTCATGTGCACTTCTGTGCAGACACTGGAAGCCTGCAAACACTAGAAGAACACAATCATAGGCAAAAAAAACCCCCACAATAAATTAATTAGATGATTTTTGTAAGTCCCAAGTCTTGCAACACAAACTAAATGAAATTTTGGGCTTCACCTACTCAGACCATGTCCATTAAATAATATAGGTCCTCCAAAATCTTACTCATTTATTTATTGCCAAAGCACTTTAGGTTTTCAGCTTCATTTTCATGCAATTTTAGGATGGTAAGCTGCAGTAGGAATTGATTTGTCTGGACTTTGCTAATTCTCTGTACCTGCCTCCCATGTTACTATAGTTTCTCCCTGGCACCTGCCCTTCTGTGACATTTTTCTGGGAAGCTGACCACTGTGCTTCAATTTATTAAGCCCTCCACATGAAGATATCAGTTGCCTCCTGGCAACAGGAGCATTCATTATATGTCTTTGGGGGACAGGCATTTTCAAGTAAATTTTCTGAGTGAGGGACACCACTTGCTGTTAGCTCTTTAGAAAGAAGGACACTATTACCCTTTCTTTCATCAAAATTATTCAAAGGCAGAAACACTGACATTTCTGTCAAAATGGTTGCTCACCAAGAGTCGAAGAGACAGTTTTAGAAATTACATGTACAACAATTTTGGCCCGGCTTTTCAGAGCAAAAAAAGTCTCTTGAAGGGGAAAAGCATACATACATGATGCTGTGCCTCTGATACTTTGTGGGTTTGGCTGTGAGATTTGCTTGAAGCTCAGACTCCCAGACTCCAGGGGCATGCTCACTGGTTTCTACCTTCTATCACTTGTTTGCCTGAAGGAAAACAGCACACTTAGGCTTACCAATGATTTTAAAGAACTAAACTGGGGTGTTCGGGATATTATTTGAGGACTAGACACTAATTCATAGATAAGTGTGCTCTTGATGTAAATCTGCTAGTGCCAAAAATGTCCAATGATTTCAGGGCTCAAAAAATGCATCCAGATTACTGTAAATTATAAAACATAATTTTTAAAAGAATATGCATTGTAAAATTGACTCTAACAGGACAGTTCCATTTCTGGGCACCGGGACACAGAATGAGGAATTGATGAGCAGAAAGGAGACAGAAGGTCAGTAACAAGACAGAATGATGTGACACTGCATCTGGAGAATTTGTAATCCAGATTTGGAGTCATATAAAAGCTTAAATATAAAGAGAGAAAGCTGAGACAGAAAATGCCCTGGCAGACATTAACTTGTGAAGCCACAAGGCTGCTTGTGCCAACACTCCAGGACCCACTCCTTTATAATCCTTTGCACTCAAAACCTACCTCACAGCTGCCTCCATTGTCCCCTTACTGCCCTGATCTCTTCTGAGAACATCCCCAGGATGTCAGGCAAAGATCCTGTCTGTGCAGGGTGTTGGTCAGTCGCTGGTTCCCCCACTCCTGTGCAGCTTGCAATCAAATTTAAAGAGAAATCAAGGTTGTTATAATGAACAAAACTGGGGAGACAACAAAAGTAAATTGTAATAAACCCATGCTTTTAGTGCCCAATGTCAAAAGTTTCTTCCCATAGCACGTTCCTGCAGCACTGAGCAGGATGGTGCCTGGGATGAGGACAGGATATTCTCCTAAGGAGACTGTGATAGTGAGCAGCAGGAAAGAGAGGCTTGTCCTTAGTGTCAGGTGAGGTGAAACCCCTGGAGAAGCAACTGGAAGGAAACTTTGTTCCTTCTTGGCAGCAATGCAGCATGGCAGAGACCACAAGCACAGTGGGCAGCCCCACAGGGCAGATGAAGAAATACCTGGGTGGACAACAAGGACTGCCTGTAACAGGGAGCAAAGGTTTGAGCTTGTAGAAGAAAGGAGACTTTCCTAAGAATCTAGAGAGGACCATAAGGAATTCATAGATCTTGAGAAAAAAAAAAATGGAAGTTGCTGGACAGAGTGAAAAGTGAGGAAAATTCTATTAACCAATTTTGCTTTCAAGCCTTTTATTTTAATTTGTCTCACCCATCAGTATCTTGGTTTGTTCCACTGCTCTTTTCTTGTTGTGGTTCAATTTGTTTCAGGGGGTTGTTTTATTTGTTTGTACACATCTGTGTAATAAACCATGGCTTTGGATCTCGGATACCTTTCTTCTCCATTAATACGCTTGCTTAAAAGAACATGGGAGGTCGGTGCTTCCGAAAGTGTCAGCTATTTTGTTGGGCCAACACAATGATACAACTGATAGAACCAAAAATAAAGCCGAACCAAACCGACTTCTCAAGGCCATACATCAAGGAGCGCATAGTAACAGATGAGTAAAGCTTTTCAGCAACTTGCCACTATGAGTTAACCCAGTAATATACCAAATCTAGAAATACCCACCATTTCACAGGCTGTTGGATCTGCTTTAAACAGCAGATAACTGGGAAAAAAAAAAGTAAGATGGGATGAGGTGGCCATTCATGCATTCTTGGAAGGGATCAGGCCATGGGTATTAAGTTAAAGGCCATATGTGTGATCGTACAGTGAAAGTGATTTTTTAAGACAAAATATGGGCTTAGATACCTTGCTGACCACCCATTTGTGGTTAAGTGAAAGGACATACATCACTGGAAAATATTAATAGCTAGTCTTCAGGGAAAAACAGTAAAATACAGTCAGCATTAATCACATCCCTGACTCTATCTCAGGAGCCAAGAAGAGGTCATTTTTTTTCCATCAGGAACATCTTGGTACTTAAAAGAAAAAATGCATTCACACTTAAAGGTTTCTGTGGTGTAACCATAGAGATGTGTTAATGTAATAATCACACACAACCATGTAGGGGCTTGTGCTGTTTTGTGCAAAGGGGGTTAGCAAAGTCAAACCTTTCTCTACACAAATGCGCCCTTTTATAAGTAAAGATAAGGAAATATGTAAGTTTTACAAAAGCAAAGGTTTTATTAAAAATAACAAAGCTCAGTTTCTCCGTGCAGCGTACATTTCAGCATGCAAGTTTATTTTTCTGCAATGACAGTTTTCTTCCTCCTCTAATTTCACCAGGAATTACTATGGGCCTGCACACTCCTCAGGTGATACTGGCTCAGCAAACTGACTTGTTACAGCTTCTGGACAGAACCAAAATTCATTACACTAATCAAGTTCCTTGATAATTCTGTAGAGTACTGCTCTCAGGTGTGGTGTGGCACCACAAATACAAATATTCTTAGTGTCCAGTAGCTTAAAAATCTGGAGAGATATCTTAATGGACAGTTCATTATCTCTGCTGATGTGTGCACTCATACTGTTAACATTACACTGAGCCATACTGAGCGGGCATAATACAACCCACCAGAATGTGCTGTTTTCCCTGTTTGTATGAAGTGAGCCCACCTCTGTGGGAATCCATCCCCAGCACAGAACAGAGACATCTGGTAGTTAATAGCAAAGCCACAAATCATCTTTAAACTCACCTAAACAAAGCCACAGATTATCTAATTTATTGCTGGTGACAGTCCTCCTTTGAGTTGCTGTAGGTAGCCCCTAGCAGCCCTCTAGTAGTTAACAGGGAAAAAAAAATTCCTACTGGACTTGAAATGAATGGAGGGTATTTGGGGAGAGGGGTGGGAGGAGCTTAAGATTTTAAAAATTACACAAACATTTCCAGTTTGACCAGGAATTTGCCCCCTCTAATTTTGAAAATAGGTTTTATTTTCAACTTGCTGATGCATTAAAATGCATTATTTCTCAAAAAAATGAGAAGATAATTGCCTGCCTGAAAATGAAAATGTATTGTGATACCTTTAGCTGGTTTCCATTCTGCATATCCACAATACTCCTTTGAGTTTGTGATTGCTAATATACACAATGTACTGTAACAAAATGTTTTCTTGTTTTTGTGCTACTGAAAGGGTTGTTAGCTGTTTCTTTCCTGAACTGTGGCACCACAATATACATACTGTACTCACTGGCAGGCAATTCCCTGACCGCTTCTATCTTCCATCTTACTATTGGCAGAACTGTATTTCAGCACTGCACAGACATGCACTTGATGGGTACTGAGCTCTACATCTGGACCTGTCCAGCAAAGGGCAGCAAGGCTCATGAGAGGTCTAGAAAACATGTCTTTTGAGGAACAGCTGAGGGAGCTGGGGTTGTTTAGTTTCAAGTAGAAGAGGCTCAGGGGGACCTCACTGCCCCCTGGAACTCCCTGGCAGGAAGTTGTTGGGGCCGGTCTCTTCTGCCATGCCTGCAGGGACAGGAATAGAGGGAATGGCCTTAAACTGAGACAGGAGACATTCAGATTAGACATTAGAAAAATATTTTTCACTGTTAGGGTGGTCAGGCATTGGAATAGGTTGTCCAGGGTGGTGGTGGAGTCGCCATCCCTGGAGGTGTTCGAGAGGCATCTGGATCCGGCACTGGGAAATGTGGTTTAGGGGTTACAGCGGCAGTGCCAGGTGGACGGTTGGACCAGACGATCCTAAAGGTCTCTTCCAGCCTTGATGATTCTATGATTCTATGTATGCAAGATGGCACTTCTACATGCTTCCAACTTGTTTGCCCTGGCAGTTGCTGCAACATGGCTCTGAAGCTTGCTTGCTTACCCGCCCATAAGGATTGCGGAATGAGGAAAATGTGGACAATTTTCCAGAGACCAAGAACATACTGGGGTCTGCCCAGTTAATCCTCTAACCCATATTACTATGTCCCCTCCAGCAACTTCATTTAACAGAAGTAGCTGTTATAAAAGGTAGGGAACAGTCAGAGCTGTGACTGAGCTGCAGCTGAACATGCTCCCAGCAGTTAGGAGCAATAAGAAAAATTCTCTTGAGTGCTCAAGCAGGGAATTAATTATTTCCAAGCTGTATTTTCACAAAAGGTGTTTGGGCTCCTGATAGTGGCACCTGAAGGACTGAAAAACAGAGAAGTTGCTTCAAACATAGACATATTTGGGAACTTTGTACAGTCACATCCTTTCAAGACAACAGTTTGACAAATGAGATCATGGTGAGTGCTAAACAAAGGTGATCTGTTCAAATAATGTCACAGCCTGAAAGAAAATACCACTATCAGAACTAGTCAACTGTGCGTCCATCACGACTAATAGCTGGTGTCAGTCCCCCCTGAGTGACAAGCCCTGTGCTCTGGGGCAGGCGGAGCAGAGCACCAGCCCAGCAGGGCTGTGGTGGCAGCACACCAGCTGGGACCCTCCAGCTGGCTGGGGGCTGCGGCAGCCCCAGGGCTGCGCACAGGGAGCCACAGGAGCAGGGCTGGGCCACTCACAGTGCTGGTCAGGAGGCACATAAAGCATCCTGCAAAATATAGGTCACAAGCCAACGCTAAACTAACATCAGGAACCAGTTCATTTACTGCTTGACAGCTGTAATGGGTGGGGTTGGGGAAAAATGAATCTACGGGTCCCTGAAGAACTTGCACTGCTGCTGTCCCCAACAGCATGGATGGTATCAACAAACATACCAGTATTGATGGCACTGCAACTCTGCTGATTTTCATTTAAAACCCCCAAAACTTTCAATCACACAAACAAAACCAGAGGTAAAACCTTAGCTAAAAAAAAACCAGAGCAAACTGGAGAACTGAGAATTTCCCTCATTTTCTTGGTTTAAATCATGCCTGGTTCAAGTTATATGAACCCATGTACCTTAAATCTGTAAGGGCTTTGTTGTGGTTACCAGGAAAATAGGAAGAAATTACTGTGCTGGTGATTCCTTTTTCAATTATGAAATAAAGGGTAAATGACTATAAAATATGAGTGACTTGTACAGAGAATATGTGGTATCTTTTCTCCTTGTCCTGACTACTGCCCCTGTAATCATATAAGTAATTGAGAAGAGACTGCACCAGCCTTTATAATTCCCCTTCAAGGCACTTAGAAAGGATGGGAATTCATTCTGTTTCATTTGCAGACAAACTTTGCAAGTCTGAAGTTTCCTATCCCAGAAAATCAGATTTATGAGGTAAAATGAGGAGGAATGTGAGTCTGATGGAGGAAGAAGGCTGATTAGATTATTGGTGTGTCCACAGTAATAATCATGTTTAAACTGGAACTGGAACATGGCAATGCCCTTAACAGGCTTCCTTGATCAGACCCTCTAGAAAGAAAGTGGAAGGAAGGGCAAAAGGTGACTCCAAAGAAGGAACATGGTAGAAATAGTGTAGAGCAAGAAATATGGGAAGAAAATGCTGCACCAAAAAGCCAGCAATTAGCTGCATGTTTTCCCACATATCAGGGATTTGTCAATCCAGCTCATGGTTTGTTCTTACACCCTTCTTAACTGCACAGGGTGCCTGTTCAGTGTAATACAAAATGAAATGTGTTTCTGTATTTTAGGTGAGGTTTTTAAGTTCAAACCACCTTTAAAGTGCATTAGCAATCCTGTAACAGCTGACAAAGAGGAAAGGCTGGGTACAGTTCTTCCTCCCCAATACACCCAGTCTTCTGTGCCACACTCTCTGCCCCCCAAAAAAGACATGGTAAGAAAGAGGCATTCTAATCTTTACAGACTATTCACTTCAATGGGCTTTGGATTGCTTGAGCCCTCCACTTTTGTATTCTAAAGAAACCAAGAGAAAACTTTTGAAGATCAGAGGCGGCTGAATGTCTTTATGTATAAAATAACTTGAAAGGTAGGGCTTAACCCAGCAAAAGAGAGGAAAATTCACAGTTCACCTACTCTATCCAGTCAGAGATTTGTAATTTTGACACTTGTGATAAAACTAAAAGAAAAAACGTTAAAATTACATGGGGAAGGGAGGAGGGTCACGAGTCTAAACTAAAAGCCTGAAAGAAATAATTTCAGGACTTCAATTGTCTCTACAGATTTCCTCTAAAGACTGACAGCATGTGGCACTATCTTACTCTAATTTTCTCCAAAGGGAAAATGTGACACTGTACTAACATTGAATTAAGCAGAGGAGCCAAATATATCTGTATGCACAACATATCTGTATCTCCCTGTCTCAGAAAACTTTCCACCCCAACTGAGCACCAGCTGGAAGAGAAATTCTTGCAATGGAGCCCTTTCTTTTTAATCCCTTAATCTTCTCAACAGTAGGGATTCTCTCTTAAACCCGACTGGAAAGTAACATCTGCACTGTTGAAAGAGAGAAAGCACCAGAAGGCAAGCCACGGAGGCCTCAGCTCCCTCTCTTCCACTCAGTAGTTTTCTCTTGAAGATGCCTGTTTAAGGACAGTTTATATTTAATGGCAATGGCACAGATCAGGCAGAACCCCAGAGGCTGAAATATTTTCTATTTCTTAGCAGTTATGGCTCCCCATTCTTATGCTATGGCAAGGGCAGGAGAACTTTAAATGACAAGGAGACCACACAGATGGATTAACCTGCAGAGAAGGATTAACCTCTAAGTGTTGTTATGCCCTGAAAGTTATTACCTTTCCTCCCTTCAACTATCCCTTCTTATTATTCATGGTTAGCATTTTGACATCTTAGACCACAGTGATGTTCCTGTCTGTAACATGTCCTGACTGTCAGTCCTGGGGCTTTACTATGGGTTTCAATGTCTCTTCTAGATTCGAGGCTAAGCGATATAGTAGCACAGATTAGTTGAGGGGCTGCCTCCCAAATGCTAGGTCCCAATTTCGTGGGTCTCCTGGTTAACCTAACCTTACAAAATCAATGAAAATTCAGGCACAGCACTCACAGTCTGTCTATGTCTTCTTACAATCTAACAGAAAGGGGAAAACATGCCTCATTAATTAGAATTAAATGTATTAATGTATAGAACTCCTGTGTATTAATGTCTTCAAAATCTCAAACCACTCTGAACTCAGGTGACCAGATGGGTCGCTAATGTCTCTCACTTCATTCTGTTGTCTTTGTCTTGTTTCCTCTCTGCCCCTCTCTGCCTTTCACAACGCTGCAGTACAAGTATCTGTTGCAGAAAGGAGAGGTGATGGTAGCTCGCCTTGTGCTGTTAGACTGGCCTGTTTCTGAAACAGCACTCACAGCCAATTAAAGCAAACTTTTTACCAATGGCCAAGAAAATTTTCACAGAAATTCTTCACGCTTACTTTTTTAGCAACCCTTCAACTTTATAATAGTAATCACTTGCTCTGGAGAACAGAGCCTGACCCATGCCATATCTTAGGTTAAAAGCTACTTTTTGGAAGAAATACTGAGTTGTGAGTTCAAATCAGGCATATGCTGAAAAAGGCGAGGACACAGTGATAAGAATGCACCTCTTCGGTTTTTCATCTGAAGTCTGTAATTTATCATAGGTTATATTGGATATTCTGTGACTTCTGGTGAGGATTAAACATAAAGAATGCTCTAGTTTAGCTTTCTGGTCTCAGAATCGGTGACTTGTTTTATAGCTGCAGAAAAATTGGTGCGCAGGCCCAGAGCTTCCTTCAGTCTCAGCTGGAAGCTTCTGGCTCCTCACCAGGAACCAGTGAGTTACTGAGCTGTGACACCACAGAAAAGGTCCCCGGGTGAGACATTTAGATGGTACTGCAGTGGTGGTGAAGAAAGATATTCAAGGGACTGGGAACCTAAGTTTACAAGGAGCCCTGAAGCCCTGTGAGCATATGCAGGGCATCATGCCTGTATGTATTCTCTTAATTCAAGTGATGCTGATAATAGCAAACACCTCCCCTACTGAACACACCACACTTTCTAGGTTGTGTGTCCAAAACAGAGCAGAGACCTGAGGCAGACCTTCTGATCTCCTCTCTCTTCCAGCTGGATCCATCACACAGAAGACACAAGAGTATCCCAGTTTCTCATAGAAACAGGTCTTAATAAAACATATAACTAATAACTTATAGATAGGTAAATTATTTCAATGGGGAAAGTTTAGGTAGAGTGACTTAAAAAGATGAACTAGAAAGACTGATAAACAACCTTCCTTCTATCCACTGGGTCCTGGAAGGATAGGCACATTCCTCCAGTCCTTGTTCAACTTTCAGTGCCTTCCTGAGCCAAAAATACCCCACTAAGGCTTGGCAGTAAGCATGCCTCCATGTCAGGCCTCCTTCTTTCACATGCTTCTCAGTCTGTTCCTTGCTTGTCGCCCCTTTTTCCCACTGCCCACCCCACCCTCAATTTGGGAAAGCTGTGCCATGCCCACCTTTTCTTAGGGAAAAAGAAATCATCCTCCCTTCACCTCCTCCCCTAAGGTTTTGGCTTGACCCAGAAGGCAGCAGGGAGGGCCTTCTTTCTCTCATAACCTCTGCAACATGATGTACAATACACAGTAGTGGGCCACAAATAAATTAGAGAAGGAATACTTATGTTCCAAGGTTGTGGTATACTCTGCTGGTTTTATGTCTACAGTGTTTCTGGTGGGGGCCTTGAGAAAGCCAGAGTTAATGCAATGGTCTATGAGTAACAGAGTGCAATTAGTGAAGGCTCCTGGAAGCATGCAAAGCAGGAAAATCGATCTTTGCAAACCTTGGCCTTAGCCTGGAAAGAAGTGGTTTATGATCGTGGTGCTTTTTGACCTGTCAGCATCATGGCAGTATATTACAAAGGCTGTTGCTGCTCCTCCCTGGAGCCGCACTGGAAACAAAAGTGGATTCAGGGGCAGAGGGCACTGTGCTGCCTCCTCAGCTATCCAAATGCAAAAAGAGATATATTTCATGGCCAAGAAGAGTTTGTAATGCAGCAGCTTAATACTGTTGTTGACACACCAGCCCAGTAAGAATCCCCACGCTGTTGCATTCAGAAGGTCAGGTGCCTCCCCTCACTGTATCTTAACCAGGAGGCTCAGCGGTGAGCACTGATTTGTGGTCAGCATCTTTTCATTTCTGCCCTGACCCAGATTCTGAGCCTTTGCTCCGAACTGGCATGACATTGCAGGGATCAGAGGCCATTTGCTCTATTGTTGCACTATCTAGGTGCAAGACTGTCCAGGGAGATGTGGAGTGGTGGTGTTGCAAAAAGACAAAAAACAAGAGCACATACCTTTACCTGGGAAATCCTAAAATGCCACTGTGTAATCTGGTGATGCCAGGGATGTGCAATACACTGCCCTTAGGCGCCAACAACTCCACTTTGTCGAGGGCTTTAGGGGAATAGCAGTCGGGTAGTGATGTAAGCACACGCACCTCTTGTTTCTAGTTCTCTTGATCCCATTGCTTTTAATTGCAGATTCAGGCTGAGGATACAAAAGAACATGCTGTGAGAATGTCTTTCTTTCTTTTTCTTTCTTTCTTTCTTTCTCTTTCTCTTATCAAAATCTCTGCAAGTGTGCTGAGAAGGGGCGGGAAGGTGTCTGCTGCAGATTATTACTGAGACCACTTGTGACACTTTCTCATTAGCCTGTGTAATGGGAAGCCAATCTGCTGCTCAGGAAGCAGCACTGCAAATTATTTTCAGCCACAGATGATGCAGCCTGGCTTTGAACTGCTTAGGCCTTGTTGTAACAGAAGCACCAGCAATATTCATTTAATGTGCATTGACCTTTCCCTGACCTGGGAGACAGAAACAGCTCCTGCTCTGGCCTTTTTCTGTCACCATGCCTTTTTCTGTAAAGATTTCTGCTTGGCAGGCTACCAGGAGGAATATACTAAATTCTGTCTGCAAAAAGGAGCAAAGTTTGTTTGGCTTCAGTACAGCTGGGGGAGAGAAACAAACTCATTTATCTTTCCCCTCCTGTAGCCATGCTGAGGACACATGGCAACTTTTGAACCTTAAAGGACAGCGATATGGAGTAAGGACAAAGGAGTAATCTGGACAAAGGGTGCCCCTGGGGCATTAAAAATAACTATTCCCCTCACCTTCTGTTGCTGCAGTAAGCTCACACCACTTGTCACTCAGCAGGAGATCTATATCAAACAGGATGAAACTGGGGATGACAGGAAGTTTCTGAATGTAGACAAATCCATCAAGTCTCATGCTTTGGACATGAAACTCCGAACCACTGCCTGCTCTTAAAATGATATCATTTTCATATGCAGTTGTAGAGGCACAAGCTTTTTATTTTCTGTGAGAGCAGAAGAGATGCAGAAGAGAAGGGCATGATGCCCTGACCCAAAGCTTGACACAGTAGAAGGCCAGCACAGTCACAGGACCCATTGCACCAAAATTTGAGCAGCCACAACACAGTCATAAATGAGGAGAAGGGAAAACATGAGACAGATGTGGAAGGGCATGAAGAAAACACCTCTTCCTTGAAAATCAACCAGGGTTCAAGGGAAGAGATCACAAAGAAACAGAATACAAGATAAGAGATTACTGGTTGGTCAAAAGCATAAGACTTTATACTTGAGTTGGATGAGCCTTTACTGACAACACTATACAACCACCACAGTGCCCAGCTGGGTCAACCACACCTCAAGACTTGATCACAGAATCACAGAATTGTTAGGGCTGGAAGGAACTTCTGGAGATCATCTAATCCAAGATGCCTGCCAAGGCAGGGTCACCTAGAGCAGGCTACACTGGAACACACCCAGGTAGGTTTGGAATATCTTCAGAGAGGGAGATCCACAATCTCCCTGGGCAGCCTGTTCCAGGGCTCTTCCACCTTCAATGTAAAGAAGTTCTTCCTCATGTGGAGGTGGAACTTCTTGTGTTTTAGTTTATGGCCACTGCTCCTTGTCCTGTCATTGGGCACCACTGAAAAGAGTCTGGCACCATCCTCCTGACACCCGCCTTTGAGATGTTTGTACGTATTGATGAGGGCCCCTCTCAGTCTTCTCTTCTCCAGACGAAACAGGCCCAGCTCCCTCAGGCTCTCCTCATGAGAGAGATGCTCTAGACCCCAAATCATCTTTGTGGTCCCTGCTGGACCCTCTCCAGTAGCTCCTTGTCCCTTTTGTGCTGAGGAGTCCAGAACTGGACACAGCACTCCAGATGTGGCCTCACTAGGGCCAAGAAGAGGGGCAGGATCACCTCCCTCACCTTCTGGCCACACTCTTCCTGATGCACCCCAGGATCCCACTGGCCCTTCTGGCTGCAAGGACACACTGCCAGCTCATGGTCAACTTGTCATCCCCCAAGACTTCCACGTCCTTTTCCACAGAGCTGCTCTCCAGCAGGTCAGCCCATAGCCTATACTGGGACTTGGGGCTATTCCTTCTCACATCCAGGACCCTACATGTGCCCTTATTGAACCTCATTAAGTTTCTCTCCACTCAGCTCTCCAGCCTATCAAGGTCCCACTGAATGGCAGCACACACTTTGGGTGTATACCTAATGGTGTACTTTTATATGATCTGTCACCAGAAGGCAATTTTTGTTCTATTTATTCCCACTACATCTTGTTTTCTGCCTCCTTGCTCTCCAGATTACTCTGAAAGTGTAGTGACAGTGTACTCTGATAGCGCAGTTTCAGTTGCCTCATTGGAGGAAGGTCTTTATATTTCCTTCTTGGCCTTTCTTGCTTCTCTGGTTTATGGATTGCTGACGTACTTGTGTGGCCTTTGTTTTGATCTCTGCACTATATGCCAGGGCTTGAGAGAAGTCATCCAAAGAGCAAATGGGCATTTGTCAGAAATATTTATGCAAGGACAGAGCAGTGGTGTCTCAGAGAGTCTGCCCTGGATGCAAAAGGGTTGTGCCACATTGAACTGTTCTGACATCAGTTGTCACCTTGGCCAGTCATGCAAGCAAATGTTGGACTGGTGCCCACATCAAAGGAGCTGTGCTGAAAGATCTCACTTTTCCAAAGTGCTGGCCGATTAACTCCAGAGCTGTGAATTCTTCCTCTAACATGTTTGCACAAATTGTGAGGTTTGGAAGGGGTGAAGTTTCCATTCCATCTATTTATCCTTGTGTAGAATCAGAAACCCAAAAAGACACAGCTAAATGAATTTCTGGCAATAGAGGAGTTTAAACAAATTGCAGAATCATGGGACAAAGCCTTGCTGCATAGAAAGGCCAAGAGGGAGCAATACTAGAGCCAACTGCAATTACCTGCTAACCCTGGTGCTTCTAAAGCTCACCTCTCATTGCTATTGCTGGCTGCTTATTTTTTACAGCAATCTTGAATGTTTACACTGAATTAGTAAAACCCAAAATTTGTGCCATTAACTTCTGGGCTTGGTAATTCTGACATTGCTCTTATTTCTTCTCCAGTGTGCAGAAAGTGCTCCACCCTCCCACTCCTCCAGTTCTGTAAAGGCTCCAAGTAGCTCGGTATAATCTCTGCCCTTTGTTTTAAGATCTGCTCATGAGTCCTTGCCCCAATTCGGGATCAATCTGAACATATCTTCTGATAAAATGACTATACCCCATCTCAGCACACTCCTGCTCCACATTCTGCTAAGTTGATTATAGAGTTAATTGGACACAGGGAACAGAGCAATTTAACTTCCCAGGAAGATGACAGCACTTAAATGCCCAGAGCCATTGAGAGTAGCTCTATGCAGGAGCTAATTTTTCCACCTCACTTAGCACAGGCGGCTTTCATGCACTGGAAGTTTTAGGGCAATAGTTTTCATCAGAAAAGAAACCAAGTGTTCGGACGCACACTGCATCAGCCTAGGACTTTAATTTGCTCATTCTCTAATCTGTGTTGAGGTGTGTCCCAAGTGGCCTTTTTCCCCACTGGGAAACATAAGAGCCAGCAGCATTACAGCACCGAGGAAAAATTATGCAGAGGATGGACTAAGCCTGCTGCTGTTCACTGAAGAGAACTGAGGAAAATGGGATGAGAATGGGAAAAAAAAAAGGAAAAACTGAGCATTTGGAGAAAATTAAGCAGAGGAACAGAGAAAGAAAGGCAGACAAGAGGAGAGAGGCCTCACCTTCACTGGAGTTGCTCCTTCCTGGACATGTAAAGCTATGGCACTGAACAACTTAGGGAAAAGCTTTCTGGTCACCTGGCAAGAGGCTGCTGAAAAAGAGAGCTGAAGACTGCTCCTGATATCCCTGTGGTTTTGAAACCTTTCAAAGGAATTGTTTCCTCCTGGTATTCATCAATACTGGTTTCCCATGGATATGATAGGGAGTGGACCCCCTTTTAATAGATTTTAGCTGCTTGAAGGTCACCTCAAACACTGCTCTGAAGACAATGACACAGGTAAACATTTCAGCCTCACCTATGCTCCAGCAGAAAGAACAGAAACCTTGCTGTTTTCCTTGTAAAAACAAGAGAGCCCATATATCCAGACATCTCAGACTATCATGTGGCTTCAGCCCCACCACACACGTAGGCCCTGTTCGCAGCCATCCTTCCGTGATGGCTGCAGGGCCCTGTGCTAGGGACACACAAGCACTGCCCTAGGAAATGCAACCTGTTGTGCAACAGCTTGTCACCCCCTTCCCCAAACAAAAAGCAGCTGGGAGAAAACATCTACCCCTAAATGTAGATTTATTAACACTCAGCACCAGGAAAGTCAAGGTCAAGGGTTAAAGCTTGCCTTTATCCATCACCTCTTGATATGACCTTGGTGGGGCTTTTTGCAAAGGGCAGGGACAGTTGACGCCGTAATGAGCTGCTCTTCCCAGGAGACCCAGCACGAAGAAACAGTACAGAACATCCATTTTCATGTATCAGTGCAAGAATACAGGTTTGATTGGTAATAAGTTTCCCATTAAAAATACATGGGAACTTACCTCAGAGAGACAGAGAGTAGACCCCACAGGATAAAGTCTTTTCAGCCAGCTTTTAATGAAGACAATTATATCCATGTATTTGAGGCTTTCCTTCTTCATTCTTCTCCAAAGAAAACAGGCTCATTTCATGGGACAAAACTAGAATGAAAAATAAATTTACAACTGTTTTTCGTTAACTGGGTCAATTACATTTTGAAGTCTGAATGATTGTGGTTTTAATACAACTAAGATGGTCCATAAAAATATTAGCTCGCATGAATGTGTAATAGCTACTTTTCATAATGAAATGGGTTTTAAATTCTGAGGAAATTATAGTTTCTAAAGAAACAAGAAAAATAAAACTTGGGTGGTCACTGAGACCAGTCATTTTAATGAACTAGTCAGTATACTGAATCACACAAGGAAGGATCTAATGCTGTTTTATTCTGAGGACCTGTTGAGGCATTCATTCATCTCTCAGTCAAGACTGGATATCACAAGTTTTGTCATTTGTTTGGACTTATATTCCAAACACGGTAAACAAGGTGCTCTTTGGTGCTCTCCTTCACTTTTTCCTGTTCTCTCCCTCCCTCTCCAGGCACACATGGAGAGCCTGTAAGCAGTTTGCTCAGTGGATTTGTGGATTTTACCCAGTGGACTATGGAGTTTGTTCCATGTATCTGTATTTCTGAACTTAACTCCAATCTCATATTCATAACTGATGTACCTTGAAGCACAGAAATTCACAGCACACAAAATATCCTCTTCTGCTCGACTGGTTCTCTGTTAGTACTGACACTGACACAGGGCTGTTGTTTTTATGCAGGTAAGGACAGGGAAGAAGGCCACTCAGTCACCAATCCAGACTGGAACTATGCCAAAAATGACTGGTGTTTCATGTGGAATAAAGGCAGAAAGACAGTGCACATAAACCAGGTTACATCCCTGTTCGCTAGCAGATCTGATCCATTGGGATTAAATTGTTCTCATCTATGAACATTTTACCTTCTGTGCAGTACAGCATCTTCTGAGGTTCTGAGGTGAAGTTAGGGTGCATATGGAGTTCAAGCATCATTCTTAGAAAAGAGAGGTGCTTTAGAGTACTCAGATCATGATACCTTTAAGGGTGTCCAACAAGTTCAGAGCAGACACTGTAAAGGACACCTCTTTTAAAATTGTCTCCAGCTGGGAATCAGAAGACAAATGAACTGTAGTCACCAGCATTTTTTAAAACTTTGGTCTTGGTTTAAAGAGCTTAACTGTGAACATGATATCATGTGAACCATAACAGCCTCATAAACTTAAAGCAGACTTGGACCTGCAAACTCTCTTTGAATGGCCAGGACACAGGGCCAGTCACTTCTCCACCCACCTCCAGCAGCAGCACTGGGGAAAACAAAGGCACAAACATCTGCCAAACACACACACGGTCCCATCTCAGGAAGCATCACACCAGACGATATAAAAAAAACATCAGACAGCCCAGGCAAGAGCCCATGGCCAACAGGGACTACAGCAGCACTGAATCTTGGCTGACTCTAAAGCTGCGTAGATTGGGACAACTGGCTCTTCTGCTCACTCTGCCTTGCACTCTGTCCTTTTGTGAAGCAGGCACAGTGGGCCACCATCATGGCACTGTGCTGTGTTCCACTCCATCCCCAGAACTTGTAAGGAACTCACACCGGGGAGCACCCTTTAAGAAAGTGCCCAGCCCTGCCAGGACAGGTTTTGGGTTCAAATGACATTAATTTGCAAAAGTCTCTGATTTCTCTCTGGGTGCTTTCTGTGTTGTTAAGGCAAAGCGCCTCTCTTAGGACACTATTTTTTCTCAGTATGGCATTTATAAGAGGAATTTCCTTACCCAGAACCAGCAGATACTCTCCCTGCTCCACCACTCCCTATCTTCCTTCCTGTCCCCATAAAATTATTATTTAAAAACAGGAAAAAATACTCTCACAAACAATCTTCCCTCCACCCTCCCTGCTATTTGTTTAAATATCCTTGACTGCAAGACATTCAGTACAGAACAGTCATCAATTTTTAATTCATTTAATCTCTTGGTAGCAGTGTTCTCGTGAACTGAAGGGCCTCTGAGGAAACTTCAGAGAAACCTCAGACACGGGATCCAGAAATGAAATTTTGAGGATAGAGTGGACTCCGTGACACTGCATGGGTTAAGGAGGGAAAAAAGATATTTGAAACTGAGAACCTTTCACCCCCAGCCAAATCAAAACACATTGTAAACCAGAGCTCTGTACCCTAACACAGCACAGATTGAAGCAAGCACCAGGGAGAGAATTCCCTGCGTCAGAGTTGTTCATGATTCAGCAAACTTGGGAAGGAGCCCTCTGAGTAAACATGTGGGCTGTCTGTGCTCCTGGTCCTGCTACTGCTTCTTCATTCTTGTTCCAAGAAGCTCAGAGAACATCCTTATATGCCGTCAGTAATTAAATTCTGCCTGCTTAAATGCCTTGGAATTCTCAAGAGAGGACAGTTTTTCTCCTTGAGTCTGTAAATGTGGGGGAAATCTAATACTGTGTGTATCTGCATTGTTCTCCAAAGAACTGTCATTCAGAAATGGATAAAATGCTACCTGTATACAATGTGAGTGTATTCTTGGTTATATTCAATCATGTCATATAATGGTAGCACTCAGAGGCCCCAGTTGTACTGGAGTGTTGCATGAAAACAGGGAAAGAGCAAAACCCCATCCCCGGTATTTTAGCATCTCATGAAAGAGGTTAAAAATAACCTATAGCTCAAATTCTGTGACAGCCAGAAATGATGCATTGTATCTGAACCTGAGCTTTCTCATCATGGGATGTATAAGAACTACATTTCTTTGAGGAGGCTTTTGGAAGGAGAAACAGCTTTGATCACACACTGTATGATACCGAACTTAATGCACACGTAGAGCCACATCAGCTGCACAGCACCCAAGCAGCACAAAGTGCGCATGCACCCATAGTTCCAGATATCCAAAGTGTCTGGGTGCCACTGGCTATCACAGAGAAATGCAGTGCTAACAAGGGTGGCAGCAGGAAGAAGCCTAAAGCCTTCAGCCGCCCTCCTCGCCTCCCTTAGCCCTCCTTCCTAGCAGAGATCCCTGCCCAGTATTTCCTTACCTATAATACCTGGCAAGCTGCTCTTTAGAGATGGGCATGGCCCTGTCCTGCTTGGCTTAGAGAGGCCGATGCTGAATAGCCACTTCAAGCAGACTCAGTTGTAAAGAGACTGTGACTGTTTACACTAAATCACACAACACAATTCCCCATCTTTCCACATGCACCTTAGCGTAACAGGCAGGCTGCTACTGTAATGACAGGCAGCACAAGAACACAAGGCATTACTCTACAGAGCTACTCAGTAAATTAGTATGTTTTTTGCAAGATTATGCAATGTATAGGACATTTAGGGGTCTATTTTTCAAAAAATGGTGACTAGAAAGATATGATGCAAAACATGGCCTCGATGTTTAGTGCTAAAGCCCTTTCCACAACACCCACCAGCAGAACTGCAGCTCAGCCAGACACAGAGATGCTGGGACAATTTGCATAGTTACTGTTTCTTACAGAGACTTCCCCTATTTGTGATGCCTTTTTCTAACCGAGTTATTCGTCATTTACCAGCAGCAACCTCTAATTCTTTGCCTGTGTACCTCCTGTTCTCTTTCACACTATTAAGAACATTATTTTCTACTCTTCTGTCAGTGGAGAGTGCTGGTGATTAGCACTGCAATATCTGTTCCCCTTTATTGAAAATGTTAATCCTTCCTTTTTGCAGGGTTTCTTTAGCCAGGGGTGTTAATACTTGGTTAATAGAATCAGGCTGCCTTTTTCTTCATTTCTTGTGTTGCTTGTGTTTTAGGAAGGAAATTCTTTTTTATCTCTTGGTCAGAATTTATTATAGTCTCTTGTTTGGTTCTTTTTTTCTCCAGAGGGGCTGCTTTGACTTTTCTTGCCTTTTTGTTGTTGTTGTTGTTGTTGTTATTATGTTGTAACATTTAGCACCCAGAACACTCATTGTTCTGTGTCTTTTTTTGTTCCTGTAGTCTGTAGAGAGAACTTAAGAGTGTGTCCATCAAGGAGGAGTTACTGTGTTCACAACCAAGAAGAGGACTGAGAGCTGACAGTCTTCCTTCACCCACTGCAGAGGTAAGGTTTTTTTGGGCCTTCCACTAGCTTCCCTTCAACCTGGAGATCCTTTCAGCATTTGGATGGTAACTAGCATGAAAGATCATCGCCCACTGCTCGTAAAAGATTTTTTCCATGGAGAGAGCATGATGCGACGCATGGGTCACCTGTTGTAACTTCAGGAATCACAGATCCTACCCCAGATGAAAGGTGAGGTTGCCAAGATGCAAACCAGAGATGGCTGCAGAATGAAGTGTAGGTAACTTCAGTGGTATGATCTTTTAATCCTCATCAGGTAGCAGTTCAGGGAAAACTCCTCTTGTTTTGGTGTGAAGAGCACAGACCCCATATCCCACAAATTGCTGCTGTGATGATTTTCTTTATAAGGAAAGACATCACCTGGAGAAATGCAGTCACCCAAGGAAGAAAAGTGCCAAGTCATCTGAAGCTTTGTCTCTCCTGATTGCAGTCATATTTTATTCTCCAGTAAAGAGAAGCAGCTTTGGCAATGAAGCTAGGAAGCAGTGGATGTTCAACATGTGGCTGCTGTGGATATGGGACTTCAAGATCATTTTCAAGGCTGCCCCAACATGCACAGATACGCTCCCGCTGGAGATAGTTTCAGCAGGCACACCTAGAGCTGGATGGAGCTATGGGAGCTGGTTGACTCTCTCATTCTATCTATCCAGCCAGCCAGTCAGCCAGCTGAAGAGGCCAGCTGAACGGAGGCACTCCGGGGGGACTTTCCTTGCGTCTTCTATGAGTAGCCCATGAGGTTGGCAGAGTTTTCCTTTGACCCTTCGCTTCTAAACACCCATGAGCCTGCCTCTGCTACATCTCCCAAGCACAAGCGGGCCGGAACGCTCTGGGACCGGGATCGGGATCGGGATCGGGATCGGGATCGGGAGCNGGGCGCTGCGGCGCGGCTTTGAGTGACAGCCGGCCCTAATTATGCTAATTGCACTGCCTTTTTTTTTTTTTTTAAATTTTTTTTCCCCTCTCCAGAAACCCTTAGGCTTTTGTTTGCAGGGAATAAATAAAGAGGGATTAGTTACGTTTATCTGTGTTTCCCTAAGTCTTTACAGAATAACTGTTATGTGTAATTAAGTAATTTGTCTGTCCTTGACCAAGCTGATAGCAAATTACCAGACATTACTGATGAGGTTCCATTACATTTTAAGAATAGATTACATGGATCTGGGATTTATGGATTTTTATTTCTTATTTTAGACAGGATCAGCTGGAAATAATGGTCTTACAAAGGTGAAAATGCAACGTGCTTTGACAAGTCACCTTTATCTAGCAGTATTGTTTGGCGATATGTGGATGTAGGACTCCAAAACCATTTTCATGATTGCCCCAAGACAGAGATATTCTCCCTCTAGGGAGAGTTTCAGCAGGCACACCTGGAGCTGTGCGAACTGGTTGAACCCCTCCCTCCATTTATGCATCCATCCAGCTGAGCAGCTGTTGTCTTCTCCACAAAGGATCTGCACTGAACGAGCTGCATGGCAAGTTTTCCATTCACAGCTTTCCCTTGCCCAGTGTCAAGCATGCTGAAGGAATATATTCAGGCAACTTTTGTTAAGAGCAATATCATCCTGGATTTTGTCCTCTGTGATCCTGTCAACTGATATTTAAATAATTCACACTCTTCAAGGATCCAGCTTTGCTGCTTCCACTATGCTTTGCTGCATTTCAAATTGCTAATCCATATACCCTTTTCTTAAAATCTGCTTCCTGTGAGGTTTCCCATATAATTGTCACCACAGATTGGCAAGTTTCTCTTCAGGAACCACGAAGCATCAATGTGCAGAGAGAATGTCAAAACATCATGTCTAAAAATAGATTCTCTTGTCCAAGATACAGATACCGTTTCATTTATGTACTTTGAATGCACGTTATTGAGCATGCCAGATCCTTACAGATTCCCAGGGAATACGTTCTCCTCAAAACTGAGACTGGATACTTCACCTTAGAATTTACTAATCTTATTACACCTTTGGTTTTTAGGTATATATTAACTTACTATAATCACACAAACGTACTTCATACTAAACATATGCAGCACTCAGCCGACAGAAGGCTTGGAAGTATGTCCACAGCTCCTGACAAATTGCAAAGAGGAAAAAATCTTCCAAGGAGACACTAAACTGATGCGTTTGCCAAGAGGCCTGGCCAGAACTGATTACAGCCCACCACTGAGCTCGAGAAAGTGAGGCATAAAGGATAGGTCATCAAAACTGAAAGGCAACAACTACTCATAATTAAAGGGTGGAGTTGGTTTTATTCCTCCCCTGGGAATTAGCACTTGGGGTAGAAAATGAAACTCTTTCACTAAACCCCATTGTGTGGCTTTGTCTTCCAAATACACTGGGGAAAATAAGGGGAGGAGATTCAATAAGTGCATCCAGGAGAAAATTGGGATACAGCCAAGAGTCGTGATCTGGACAGTGCCAAGACTGTCAGCAGCACAGAGAGGAGGGGTCACTTCCAAAAGACTTTTTGCAGAGATTTTATCCCTGCCAAACCCTCCTCCCAAGCCTGTAAGTAAGCCATGATGGCTATGCCTTTTTTTAGTGCATGCAAAACCTCTGTTACCAGAAATTAGAATGTCATTGTGATGCTTCTGTTTCTTGGGGAAATGTAAGTGGTTTCCTCAGAGAAGTAGGCAGCACCCAAGGACAGATGCCAGTGCACAGAAAACATTTTAAGTGCTTTTGGTCACGGTGGGCATGGGTCAGCCTGTGCCTGTAGATACGTGGACTAAACTGGTCTACTTTCCCGGGACATGGGATTTCAGGGTTTGTTTCTCTGATGACCTGACCTGCACACAGGCAGCAAAATATGCTCCAGGAAAGGCAGCTACTTTCAACAAGAGAAGTGTGAGAAGGTGGGAGTCCCCCAGCCCAGTCTGGGGCAGCCCCAGCAGTCAGCTGGGCTGAAGCACTGGCTACCCACTGCTTTGGGTGAGGTTTACCAAGGTGGGATGAGCTGACTCTACCTGCTCACTGGCATGGCTAAAGGGCAGTCCCTCTCCCTACTCCTCTCCTCTTCCCCCTGCATGCATTTGGATATCTGTCTGACTGCTTCTCTCAAACCAGCTCTTGCTCTCAGTCTGCCCTTGGTGAACTGATTCAGCTCATTAAACCGGCTGAAAGATAATTACCATGCTTGTGAGGGAAAAAGGGCAGGACACATTCCTCAGGGACAGGGAGAGGCAGCCCCAGAGACATTTCTCCAGGCTGTGAGTGGATAGTCTTGACCAATCCTCCCTTTAAGGTAGGCCAAGGAGGGACAAGCAATCACAATTCTGGCACAGGCTACCTTCCTTGAGATTATGTGCCCTGTCCACCTACCTGCATCCAGGCTGGCAGCTAGAAGCTACCAGGGAACTTCATGTGCCACTCACACCCTACACAGACCACATGCAGTATGAAGGCACCTCCTCTCCTCTCTTTCACCTCCCACATGCAGCATCACCACTCTATGGAACTTGCCAGAAGGCCACCACCAGCAGCTGTAGTTGTGCCACCTTAGCCTGAACAGAAATGTCCAAGGTTTATTCCCGCTGAGAAATAAGTGAGGGTTTCATGTGTGCCCCTGAGAAAAGATGTTAATTATTTTGCTTATTTTAGGAGTTTTTGTAATAACTTACCTCTCTGTTGTCAAAACCACAAGTCTCACAGATCAAAATATTAGATACATTGTCATATTTCATCAAGAGGAGTGCAAACTTTGCTCAGTTCCTTTCTTCTCCTCCATGGGGAGAAGCAAAACTTGTTTTTTTCAGTAGCCCAGTCATTGCCCCTTTGTTCTGTTTGTATAACTCAAAATGCAAAGAATCCTGAAGAAGCAACCAACCACATTAAACCATTCTTGTGTTCTTATTACAAACAACAAGCGTGTCAGATATCTTTTGTTTTTTCCCTTGGAACCTGTCTTTTTATGTAGGCACTTCTTGAAACAGCACGAAAAATTGTAAGTTCTTACTTCATTTTCCTTTTCATTTGGAATGGGTGGAGAATCACACAACAGAAAAGGGCAGTTCATTTTCCTAAGTGGTTTTTTCACAACCAACAGGACGGCAACTTAGAGCTGTCACTGTCTCTTCAGGTCTTTGGGTCTTGGCCGGGTCACTGTAGAGAAAAAAAGCCCAACACGTCTGGATTCCTTGCAGCAGCTTTTCTAAGTGGCTGCTCCTGCTGTTCTGCAGCTGCTGCCCCATGCTTCACTGGAGAGCCCTGATGTCCCACGAGCTGCTCCTCTGCTCCCTGCCCTGCCTGCTCAGCCGGGCAGCCTGGCACGAGACCTGGCCCTCCTGCGAGAGCGCTGTGCCACGCTCCGCTCTCCTGTGTGCATGCCTGCCCCAACTCTGCAGGCTGGCCTCCCCCCACAGCCAAGCTGACGGGGCAGGGGCTCTGTGCTCAGTGTGGGTCCCCTGCACAGTGTCCTTTCACCTCTGAACCAGCCAGTCGTTCCCCTGGCCAGGGGTCTCATGCGCAGCGATACGCATGGGGCGTCACTGACCGCTGGCTCAGGCTCTGGGCAGTGCTGGGCTTGGCCATTTCTCCCTGCGCACCATTTTGCCAGGTGCCAACCTTTACCTGACCCCACCCTGCTCCCTTCAAATGGGGAAAAGATCACCAAGGCACAGCTCTGTGTGAGCTTGAGCACAGACAGAGCTTGCAGTGGACAGAAGCACTCCAAAGCACCTTGCTGTGTGTCCCATTCTTGTCACACTGACTCTCTTCCCCTGGCTGCCCGAGAGCCTTGCAGAGCACAGCAGTCAGCCCATAGTTAGTGCCCATGTCTCCACGCTGTCTGTGGAAAGATGCTGTAGAGCAGCTCTTTCTCTCCAGACACCTAACCTGGGTCTCTTTACCTCATTATCTGTGAAATAGAGGCCATTTATAACAGATTTTTCTTTCATATGATTGCTGACAGTGTGAAAATTCTTGCTGTAATACCTTCTCCCCATTCAATTTTTAGCAGATTTGGACACAATTCCACATTATTCAGAGATGTATCATCATTCCCTCTGAAATCCTGGAGTGTTTGAGGATAGCTTTTAATTTGGGGTGCTGTAGAAAGCATTGGCTCTCTCCTGGTTTTGAGTTTTCAGCTGGTACAGGGGACCAGAAACAAAAAAAAAATGGACAAACACTGAGTTATGTGCTTGTTAACTGAGACTCTCCCCTATTTAAAAACAGTTTCATCTTTGAAACTGTTTTGCTCTTGACAGAGATTCTTTACTCTAACACTTGAAATGAGTAATTTATTACAACAGTTGCATTTGTCGGTCCCTTGTATGCACCGGACTCTGTGGAGATTTAATGTAGCAAAATCAGACTATGGACTGGATTCCTGGTGTACTCCCTTGAAGAAAAAAAAAAAAAAACAACTTTGTATAGTTTTTCAGCTTTTCTTACATGGCAGAACCCATTCTGTTTCACATGGTACCAACAAGACTCTTTAAAATTTCCTGGACATAATAACGCCTTCTACCTTGGCAGCTCAGCAAGAACAGCTTTCTCTGAAACCTCCCTAATCAATTGTCTTTGCCAAGCCTTTTGCTTAACAAATCCCGCAATTGCTTCCAGCTTTTTCCCACAAGTGATACCAAATTAATGGATTTGTAGTCTCCTGGTGAGTCTCTTGGCCTTTCATTGTCTGATTAGGCACACTCTGGCCTGCTGGGAGAAATGTACTGCATTAATAAAGATGCTGGATGAGGTTCATGTCCCACTTTTGCATTCTTGGATTCATGCACGCCAAAATGTTGCAACGAACACGGATGATATTAACAAGCTCCAAGTCCCTCAATATGGGCACATCTCACGTCATGATTAATCCAGTGTCCTAGGTATCCTAGGTAAGTCATGCATGCTGTTCCAAATCTGTCTTGCGTTTAAGAACTTTGCCCAAATTCATGAGTCTATTCTTAAAAGATATTTGGGGCTTAACTGTACATGCAAATAAAATGTTCAAACGAGTATCCTAAGGACCCAGCAAATCTAACTTTATGCCTCTGTCCAATGGTCCAAACCAAAGCAGCATATGAAATCACTACATTTTAAAGCAAGGATATTTTGAGCACACAACTGCTTTCTGAATACTATTTTCTCTGTCATATGTTTAGAATCACTGTCCTTAAACAACAGACTTTTCTTAGAAAGAAAAACAACAAACAGGATTTGTTCTTTTTCTAAACAGCTTCAGCTCCATTTCTGCCTTGTACCAGAAATTGTTTCTTTTCCAGGTAATCCAGTAAATTCCAGAAGTAGCCAACAATTGCACCCCCACCGCACATGAAAATGTTCACACTTCACTTTCCACACACTTCCTTTGGCCACCAGTCATGCTGCACATATGATAGGGCTCATATCTTCTTTCAGAGAATCTGTGCTCAGACTGCTAATAATTTCCAGTTCCCTAACTGCCCCTTCAGGACTAGCAGGTTCCTCTGACCGTAGGCTTCCCTTGAGGACAGATAGTGATTGTTGGGCTGGACAGATGCTCTAGGACTTGACGATTATGAAATGACCCTCTGCAGCATCCAGGGATAGGAATCCCAGCACCAAGCCATTGCACACACCGGGCAGGAAAGTTCTGCACAGCTTCTCCTGGCACTGAGCCATATCACAGCCGGGAATACAGCCACAACCCAGTGAGACAGAAGGGCAGGCAGAAGATACTTTGGTCAGCCTTGTTGCTGAGGTACCAGCCTGGGAGGGGAGAGATACAAAAGCCCTGGATTGTTTCTGTTTAATTTCTTTCTGACAGTAGTCCAGTATGTACACAGGAACACAGAATTAGCACTTTAGTTCTGGTCCTCGGTGTGGCTGTCACCTGCCCAAGAAAGTCTTGGATAAAATGGGAGCTATAAATCATGACATATGTTTGGCTTTGCATGCTAATCGTACACCCACAGATTATAAGCTCCAATTTTAACAGTCCTGTTCTCCAGCATTTTTCAGTCAGCAGAATACTTCTTCGCCCCTAAATCTTTGGACGGGGGAAAACAGGGACTTCAAGCATTCTCAGCTCTGAGAGTTGAAGGCAGAGTATTTGAGATAAATCTCCCTATTCAGTCAAGAGCTCCTCTGAACCTGATCACCCTTCTTTGTTTCTGGGGTTTGGTAAAACTGGTATATATCTCAGCTGCTCCTGATATTGCTATACAATTTTCCTTGGGTTTGTTGAGGGATTTGGGGTTTTTTTTGTTTTTCTTCTGCAAGGCTTATTTCTCCTGTTCTTACCCCAGCAATGAGTCCTAGATCAATGCACCTTCCTTCCATTCCTTTTTTTTACCTGAAGCTGAAGGTAACTTTTTCTGGACTGACAATCCAGGGGATTCTCAACATTTTATCTAATAGTGAGCAGTAGGATAAATGTCACTTAATCTCTTGGAAGATGTCCTCAAACACTTCTCACTCTTTTTGATCCACAGTCACTCCGGTAATGCTGTCCCTTGAAAGGGACTCAACACTTGATACATATTACCTCCAACTATTAACATCAATACATTTCTCACATTTTATAACTTACTCTTATACCCATTTCTAATAAACCCGCAGTGGGAATAAAATTCTTTCTTTTTCTGACAGTACATTTGAAAATTCCTCTTTGTGCCAGTAACACTGTGTGTAATGCCTCTGTCCTTGCTCCCAGCAGGCTGTCTAGGACATTCTTGGTACAGCACTTGGTTTCAGGTCCAGCCGTTTAGCATCTCCTCCAACACTATTAAGAAGAACACCTCTGAGCAAATGGGACCTGACACCATTCTCTGCTGACATCATTTACATTCATATTTGGGCAGTGACAGTGTTAGGAAATCACAGTTACATCCAGAAAAATGTCTGGCACCACTGAAGAGCAGCATCAACCCAGGCAACTCCTACAGGCATTGGGACTTAACAGGTCTGGAGCCAGGGCAAGAGATGTCACTCAGTCCCTCTAGAAATGTGTGTGTCTCCATCCTGTTGTATTTCATCATATTAGGGTTTGCTTCCAGCACCGGGGCAAAAGAAAACAGGTTCATCAGAAACTTCTCCTCCTCCCTCACATGTGTGAACGAGAAAAGAAAGGATGAAGCAAAAAGGAATCCCACTGAAGGCATCCAAATGCTCTCTCTGTTGTCATGACTTCTGATGCCTGCATGTTCTGGCAAGACAAGAAAGTCATTGCAGGTCCTGGATATTTCTTTTCTGTCACTGGCTCTTAGTCATGCCTTGTGCATTTTCTGTACTTCAGGCAGCTCCATGATCTGTTTTTATGGCCTTTGCGTTTGGGACTTGCTTTTTTCTTTTCGGCTAAGATATTTCAGATATCTATAAGTCAACACTATGGGAGTATTAACATTTGCCCTAAGCTTCAATGTGAGCTAGGCAGCTGTCCTTTGTGCAAGAAATGTGGAATTTAAGGGTTTGGGGTGAATTTTTTTTGTTACAGACCACAGGCCAGTATTTTACCATCCCTGAAATTGCAAGATGGACTCGGAAACCTTAGATTGATCACAAACTATGTTAGGGCTTCACCTTCTCTTTACACTATCAGTTTTAAAACATACTGTTCATTTCAAGGACAGCGCAACACTTTTCAAATATTTGTAGCAGTTTCGCAGATAACTCTGTCTGAGCGGATAGAAAATGATTAAAAACATCTTCAGGATCACCAATTGTCAAAAATAAAGCTGTCTGCTGTGTTCTTTTTCCTCTGCAGAGTTGACCCAAAGCTGACTTTGTACTTTCCTCACTTACCTGTTTCCATTTTCCTGGAAAACTCAAAACCAGCAGTGCTTCTCCCTTCCTTGTAATTCCAGAAGTGATGGCCTCGTGCAGCTCACCCATGGTGCTCTGTGCTGTCTCTCCAGCACTCAGAGCCACGGAGTATCCCAGAGGCAGGCTCTCTCTGGCATCTCAAGCTCTAGCTGGTCAGTGTGGGGTTAGCCTGAGGGTCTGAAGCACATCACAGCTTGTCCCAGCTGGTTCTTGGCAGACTCTCTCAAGGCCATAATTTGTTCTAGCTTTTTGTGATCATTTCTTGGTCAGACTGAAAGTGTGCTGCCACCTCCAGACATACTTTTCTGGTATCAACCTCCTCTCAGTTATCAGCATTCACAGTTATGCCAGTGTAATGGGAGTCAGCTCACTGGTGGAGCAAGCTGGTTGATCCACAGGATTGGAGGACATTGTGTTAATGGAGACCTTGCTGGAGAAGATCCTCAGTTAAAAAATAGCAGGAAACCTTTAACAGTTGTCTTCCTGCATTTGAGTTTTGCTGTTAAAGATTTCCTGGTATTTTTTTTCCCAGATAATACTCTTTGATCCAAGGGATAAAATATCTATGAGTTTGCCCACTGATCCCAGCTATAGTTACATTTTCAGCCTGACTACAAGAGGTTACAAAATGGAAAACTTGAGCAGACATCTGTGGGTATTCCAGACATAAATCCAAAATGGATTTTCCCCAGCATATTTCCCTTAGTACAAAGTTCCACTCTCTTGCATAGCAGCTCATGTGCTGCTCCACCAAAAGGAGAAAGATGTAAGTAGATGTTACTGTCAGTGGAGACCATTTAGCTCATTACCAGCTAATCATACACGAGTGTCACCTGCAGAAACAGAACTGGGCTAATATTAGCAGTCTGGGCAGAACCAAACAGAAGATTTGGAGCATTACAGCAGACTTCCAAAGTAAGAATCAGACTCTCAAGCATCAGTTGTTCCCCTACTCAAAACATCAAGTTGTTGGGTGTTGAAATAGGCAGCAGCCACATTCATGAAGGCTGTGTCCTGGAAACGTGCCCCTGAGCAGGTTGCTTTGCTGGCTGTTGAGATGCCCACCAGCAAGGGTTTGGCATAGCCTCTGCCCTGTTCTGGATCCCAAATACCAGCTGAGGCTGGTCAATGAATGACCAAGGAGGCTGACCTGATTGTCACAGAGCACTGAAAAGTCCCAGTCTTCACCTGCAAATGAATGAGAAGCAGGTTTGCCTATCATCCAGAGGAGTTCAGAGCCAGCTGTGTGATGCACACGTCCAGCTCAAGAGATTTTCCCCATTACTGAGATAGAGAAATGGTACATTATCTCAATAGACTTCTGAAGGGAAGAACCAAAAGCATTTGGGCTGGATCAACTCAAACAATATTATAGGACTTCTACACAAAACACCCACTGAAGCATCTCGTGATAATGGTTTGTACACCTGACTTATAACCTTCATTTCTGAATATTCCCTTGCATGGCTTCATTGCAGTTCCAAGGAGCTGCAGCACCAGAAAAATCTTATGCAAGTATGTGTCAGGTTTAAAATTCCGTAAGTCCCAGCTGTCAAAGAGGTCAGAGAACTTCCAAATGCAACTGCATATCCAGTTTGGCTGGCAACTGCCAGCAAGCTAAATGAAAAAATCCCAACCCCACCCCTCCAAAATATTCTTTGCTAGTCACTGTAATATATCACCTTCTTCCATAAACTTCTGGCATCGCCAAGTCTCATCTATAGCAAAAGAATAGTGGAAAAGTACCACAGTTTCTTCTAATAAGATACTCACTACCGGAGTTTAGTGAACTCTGGTATCAGGAAGCATTTTTCAAGTGCGTCACAGAAAATAAATTTCTTGCAATATTCCTTGGTAGAATTGCATTTTAATTTACCATTTGACCAATAATGCAAGACATTTATATTTTGGGATTTTCTGTCTCATAAACAGCTCTTTCTCACAGATCTCACTTCTTCATAGCTGTGACATCACATGAATCATGACATCACAGTCATTTCTGTGGAAAGACACCTCACAATCTTTATTGTGTTATCAAACAGAAGCAGCTGGGTAATGTGGATGAATAATCCTGTTCTGTACATTCAGCAATGGCAAAATGAATACCGAAAATTACTAACAAACTAAATAGCTACTTCTATAAATACTGCCCTTGCAAAAGTTCACCCTATTTTAAAAGCCACTTGTTAAGTGCTATTTAGTATATATATATAAAGACTGGTGGATGAAGACCAAAGTCCTTGAAACAGACAGGAAAAATACCTCATTGCTAAGTGTAAAGTAAATTTCTCTATCTTTTTGCCTTCTCTGTATGACTTTTCTGTCCCCATCAGCCAGAAAGAAGCATTTTGCTTGCTATCACTACCAGCTTCTTGGGCATTTTTGGTTTAAAAAATAAAAGTAAACAAATGTCCTGTACATCAGTTACTGGAGCACTTTGCACCACTGCATTTCAGTCCTCTCAATGTTGAGAGGCAACATTAAACCCCTACTTGGATTTAGAACCACCAACCTTCTCCACAACAAATGGAGACAAGTAGACAAGGACAAGTAGTGAGGGATGAGCACAAAAAGTCTCTTCTGGAGAGTCAAAGAATTCTGGTTAATCAGTATCAGTGGGAAATGAAGTGTGATCAAGTTGGAAAATACCACAACAGTTTCAATCCAACCTAATCTGGGCCAAATTTAAAGCCAATACCAGTGAGTAAAGCACCTTGAAGGGAAGCAAATTTCAGCACCCCATGATCTGAACTGCTTGAGTACTCAGCAACGTGACCCAGTGACCGACCATGTTGTTATGACTGATGACGGCACTGTTAACAAAAGAAAAGAGCTCAATAGCATGTGGGCATCATGATAGGACTCACTGTTAGAAAAGGTATCCTGCCCTGCAAGTGGACAAACTTTGTGCTGCGGAGACACGTCCTGTCCTTGTGCTTAGATGATGAAGCAATACTGTCCATATTGCACACAAAATCTAAGCCACAGCTCAGTGAGGTGTCACTGGAGGCAGATCTGTCTACACGTGGACAGAAAATGTGCACCAAGCAGCACTGAAAGCTCCAGAGCAGATTTTGGATAATAGAGCTGTTCCCTTTCCTTTGCACCGAAACAAGTAAATGAGGTATTTTTCCCTTTTCCTTTCTTTAAAATATTAGAAATCATTACCAAAGCTTGGCTATTATGTTCCCTGTGCTTAAAAGTCCCTGTTTTCTTCTTCATGTGAAAAGAACGTTGAATGCATCACATTTGCTGCTGAGCAAATTTGCCAGTTCTCTTAAATGCCAGCACAATTGCTTTAACAGAGTTAATAAGGGGGGTGGTAATGTGAACAGCCTTATTTTTGTCCTCAGCGCCCCAAAAGGAAATGTGTTTCTTACTAATAATAGTGTATGTGACAGAAAATACCAAGTACACGCAACTGTTCTCATTCACTTGCCAAAACGGATAATTCACATCAGGGCTTAAAAAAGTAAAACAAAATAAACAGAAAAGCAACCCAAGTAAACAAATTAACCCTTCTCCGTCTACCAGCAATTCCCCTAAACCCAAAGCTTGAATCTAAATTATTTTGCCAGTGACCAGAGTATGAATTAAAGGAAAGAAGAACAGAGCTTGTGTTTAAATTCCCTGAGGAGCTTGTAAGAAACCATCCTGTCTGTCACATTTTTTTTTCTCCAGTCAACCGTTAAGCACACCCTGCCAGTGTAAACCAGACCTGTGGAGGAAACAGCTTATTCACACCCAAATTTATTTCTAGCCATCCATTTTTTTGTAGTACTCAATACAATTCTGAAAGGCTCAAACATTCAACAGTCATAAATTCACTTTCCTCCTGCCTCCCCCTAGAGAAATCGTGTAACTGGGCTTGAAACCAGGGAGACTTAACTGAAATTTATTAATAAATGTTGCGCAGTTTTGTTTGTTTAGGTTCCTGATTTTTTAAGATACATGTACTCTCAGTTGCATTTCCAGGATTTTCTGTAACCACAATGACAGGGAATGACATTCCTTACACCCCTTTATTTCCAGTGGCTGAAGCTGTAGGGGGAAAATAAAAGTGAATCAGTATCATACAACTCCAGATGGAACAGATGCAGCAGTGCTGCTGCCTTGTCAGTTCAAGTCCAGTATGCTTAAACCCGAAACCCCAGCACACTGCCCTCAGGGGTGCTGGAAGCGAATGCCACACCTAATTCCAGGCAACAAAATGGTACACGATAGTTGGATGAGGGTTATATACCTGCACCTCATTAACAACTTGTCTCAAATTAGCAACCAACTCTCAGAGAAAAGTCTTCTGCTTGAAGTTTAATAGATGATAGCGTTCCCTCTGCAACCTAGCCAGGTATTTCTTCCCTGACTTGAGAGATTTCAGCACAGCAGGAGAACTGTGATGACAGAAGGTAGCCGGGGGATCCTGTGCCTGGGATGTCACCTGCAGTGTGTTCACTGTTTACCAGGAGCCTGTTCTCAGGCTGGGACATGCACCTGCATGTGGGCTTGGCTCAGAGGGCCCATGGCCAGTAGGGCAGGGCTGTGGGGAGCTGGAGCCTGGCCCTGCTGTAGTGCTGATGGGTCAGGGGCTGATGGCCCCAGGGGGTGACACAGGGTCCAGGGCCTGGGGTGGTGTGGGGAGCTCCAGGAGCTGGGCAGGGACATGCAGGGCTGGCCGTGTCAGGATGTGGCATGGCAGGGCTGTGACATAGTTTGGGGCAGTCCAGAGTGGATCTTTTCTCAAGCGTGGGCTCTTTTCCCTTCAGGAGGAAGGGGACATTTTGGTGTTTTACCACGTACACACAGATACCTGCAGATCTATAAAGCCTTGCCCAAAGCCAATATAGATACCCCTATGGAAAAGATTAATTCCTTCCTAAATTAACCCTGGGTTCATAGAGGGACCAGAGGCTTTTAACAGGTACACCAAAAACCTGCTGTCTGCTACAGGAAAATCACTCTGTGTATTTTACTCACTCTCTGGCCACAGTGAACCAATGAGTAATTTTAGTGAGCATTTTCCTCCATGGAGCAAGGACTCTCTAAACCCTCAAAAGCTTCTGGTTGAATCCACTTAAGATCAAGCAGTAGCTTAGCTGTCAGGTCCTGAAAATCGATTTTTGACAGCCCAGGACCTGAGGACAGATCCTTCCTTTCCTCCCTGTTGGTGCTCTTTGGAGGCCAGCATGCCCCCTGAGACCAGGCATCCCCTGCCCATCTGCCCTGAGAGAATCAGTAGGTCCCTACCTCACCATCCAGGGCTTTGGCACAGCAGGTTCACAGTCAGACCCAGGCCCAGCTGGACACAAAACCCACACTATTCCTCTCAAAGACTTGTTTTATTTGCGCAGCAGGACTGCAAAGGTTGACCAGGTCTGAAGCCTTTCTAGTTTCTGGTTCCTATGATGTATTTATTCACTGTAGGAACACTGCTTTCTAGTTTAATCTCCCAGGAAAAAACATACCAAAATAAAGTAAGGAGTAAAGACTTGCTAAATAAAATTCTCAACCCTGTCACATTAATCTCCAGTAGTAGAAAGCATTATCAACCAGTGCTAGAGAAGAGCTGACTCAAAACCTTCCTCCTCTCCTTGCTTGGCCAGAGTCAGTCCAGGCAGTGCTCAAGCCTTCTCTTCTTTCCAGGCCACTTCAGAAACACCTGGCTGTGATTTTAATAAAGACAGTTTTAAAAGAAACTTGTTCTACATCTTATTTTACATCTGCCTTACAAAGCATGGATCTTACGGCTCTCTTGGCTTGGCACACTTGGATCTACTTTGCTACAAGGTCAGAAGGGCCACTAATGAACATTTGAAGGCATGGCCTGTGAAGGCGCAATCCCTCAGATCTCTTTGGGGCGTCCCACACATCATTTTTAGTGTACAGTGGACAGAACAAATTGACACCATGTAGACTGGTAGCACCTAGACAGAGGCAGTCCTGCGAAACCAGCACTGCTATCAAAATAGCATTCATAGCCCAGCAGAGAAGCATCTCCCATCTGCCACAAATGGATTCCTTTTCTATTCACTCTTCAATGAGCTCCAAGAATTAACAAAAAACAGCTGATCTCCACGGCTGCCTAGACTTTGGGGGAGATGGTGAGTATCTGGGATTCACAGGGCTAGAGATATGCCTATGGGCTTCTGTGCAGTGTTAACAGCCCCCCTACCAAAAAGCATGAGGCACCAAAATTCGGCAGTGAAAAAAAAGCCCTTTTCTCTTATGTATTTGGAATGACAATCCAGCACAACAGACAGCTTTCTGAGTGTCCCTTTTACACCAGCCCTAGTGCATGGATGCTTTCCCATGGTTTGGTAGTAATGTGATAAGCTTATGGCCTACGTGGTAGGAGAAATAGTTCCTTTTAAAATCATTCCTAAAAAGCAGATACAGGTAAAAACCTAAATATTAGGGGTGTTCCTAGCCTTATTAGGCTTACAGTCATTCCCAGTTCGTGTGTAATGCTAACTAGTCTAATAATTTTTATTGTCAAGTGTGAAATTGCAGTATTCAAGGCCATCTCCTTATTTAAGACTGAAAGTGTGAAATGGGGAAAGTGTTAAGAAAAACAGAACAAAACAAAACCAAAACAGAAAGGAAATTAAAGCTCTGTATGGCTTTTTTATTATTATTATTTATTTTCAGTTGCTGGGAATTTTATAGACTCTCTTTCATCTTTGCTCCCTTCAAAGACAAGTCTATTTTTTGCTGCATTCTGAAGACATTCGTTCAGTCTGAAGCAGTGGCATGGCTCCCTGGGCAGAGAGCTGTCAACAAGCCCAAAGAGCTGCCATGCAAACCAGGCCCACATCGAAACTTGCCACATGTCTCAGGAAGCTGTCTCAGGGAGAGCCATTTTCTGAGAAGAATGTTTGCTCCTTTTCCCATTACTTTCACCGTCCATATTTTTATGGGAGCCCTTTTAGCACAGTATTTATTTCTGAGTCATACAAATCAGCTCCAAAGCTTGGGTATTGCCAAAAATGGGCTATTCATATTCATTTGCGCTCTTGTATGCATCTCTGCTCTCATAAAATGGAACATGTGTCTGATGAGCTTATTTGCTTCCTAAATGTGTGGCAGGGAAAGATAGAGAGCATGCAAGAGATAATGGTAGAAGCACTGGAATAACATCAATAAGGCATTTTCAAATAGAAGCTTCGCAGTTTGCCTGCTCTCTGCCAAACTCTGTGAAGTTTGGTTATAATGGTGTAGATTTTATTGTTAAGCCCTTTATAATACATGGGCATGTGCTCCCATCAGTTAATTCCCAAAATAATGATGCTGCTCAGTACAGCGATGACTCATTCTAAGATGCCACTTGACTGGTTGCTGTTCACTTCCATAGGGAAGAAAACTGCTTAGGTCGTCACCTGTGCTGTCACAGAGAGTCTCTTGGGGGCCAGGGCTTTCTGAGTACCCCCATCTGCAGCAGGTTGAGTCTGCTGTGACTCATGCTGCACACAAAACTCACTGTCAGCTCCCATACCACAGCTCTGATGGATAATGCAATACCGAAAATGCTCGGGAAGCAAATGTCTCCACTCCCTGGTGCGCACGCGATGTAACAACACCTTGCAGCACGGGTACATTCTCCCAGTGACCGTGGGGAGTGCTCACAATGCTGGCCTGCAGCATCTCTTTCCACATAAGAGAAAAAGGCATTATTTTCACTGTAGGATTTTGGTGCCCCCTAATAAGACCCCATACCTAAAAGGAAGATGCTCCCCACCCAGCTGCCTTGTGCACATGAGGCAGTGGCTAACTGATCAGTCCTCTCTTTGGCAATAAGCAAGCAACCTAGATAAGCCTAAGTCTACCAAGTTACTACAAAAGAAAATGAGATTTCTGTCCTTTTCCCAAAAATATTGAACATAATTTCAGGTTTTGCAAGTGTGTTTCTTACCCATGTTGCTGACATGGTATCCCCTGTGTCACAGACACTCTTATATTTATGCTAAAAGTATGATGAAATTAAAGAGCAGGATTCTGAAATAGCCTTAGGAAATAATTTTGTAAATATATACACTTCAACAGTAAAAAAGAAAAAAAAAAAGAAAAGAAAAGGGAAAAAAACCTCTCAGCTCTTCAGAAGTATTTTTATGAACCTCAGGCATGAGTCATCTCTGGCAGAGGAGATTTAACAGGATGCAAAGAGGGGCTGATACCATAGCAAAGCAGGGTGGAAATCACCATTCCTTCAGATTGATGGCTAATTTTTTTAACTAGAACTTCCCTTACCACCACAAAGAGCCCCCAGCTCCTCATACATGACTGACAGACAGTCCTCTCTGTCTCCCCATTGTGCATGGACAACCTTGCCCATAACCTGGGCTGGGGGTGTGAAATAACCGGGACAAGAATCCTCTGCTACACTGAGAAAGATCCAGAAGGGCTGCTTCTTTTCTTCCTCCCCAGAAAAATGCATCTTGTCCGATAAACACCTTCACCTTTCTTCACCAGGCATGGGCATTCAGCACCAGATAGAGACACCTCTAATCTCACAAGTACCTTTCAATTTTACTTGCTACCAGGGCACTAAGATTCCCCTCTCTGTGGCAGATAAAATGAGCTCGAAGTTACACTTTGGGGTGGAAGTCAGTTCCCTGATATATCTAGACAGAAGCCTCTAATCACTTGAGTTTTTGTCCAAATGAGAGCTGTGAACATGCTGCATTTCTAAAATCTACTTATTAACGTGATAACTAATCTAATGGATGCCATCAGATGCTTGAAGGCAGAAGGCAGAAGCATGCATGCATACACATCAGGACAGCGTCTACATTTTTAAGCCAATTTGCTACTTGCCTAGAATTAAAAAGAAGATGACAAGTTCAGATTTGCAAAGAGTTTAATGGGACATAACAAACTCTAACTCTGGCTGACAGGGCAGAGATGGATGATGTCTTCCCTATTGCAAATAGGATTTTATTTTGTGTTCTTAAATCTTTTGAGTCTAAATTTTAAATACTGTATTACTCTCTGCCATTTTGATGTTTGCGTACAGGTTCCTGTAAGAGAGTTGCAAAAATCCATTCTGGATCATTTTTCAATCAACAAGTTAAAGGAAAGACAGAGGGCTCCCAGCTATTCTTTCAATGTATCCAGCATTTGCAACAGCAGAAAGTACATTCTAGAAAAAGCCCTGGTTTTGGTGTGGGCTCAACAAAATCTTCCAACATCTCACTCAAAAGAAGTTGGTAAGAGGAGTTTGCTGAATGAAGAGTAGAACAGTCTCACCTATTTTGGTGGAAGGACCTTTTCCAAATGCAAGTCAGGAACAGCTTTTCCATTGTTCTCAGCACTGAATGGCAGTCATCCACTTGGCTTCCCAAAAGTCCTGGCCCAGAGTCCACACTGAACTGTTACCTGCATGACACACCCAATTCAGCTGGAAGGGAAGGGCAAAGATCCTTCCTAATGCCAATAACACACACACACACTTTTAAACAAATATGTGGGTTTAGTTACTAACACCATACCTGAAGTGCAAGGGAGGGTCCTCAGGTTCTAAAGCCTTCTCAGTTTTAGATCAAATTGCTGCTTCTAGGGTAGAAGTAGTGTCTTTCCTGCCCCAAGCACAGCTGTACAGAGCCATATGAATAAACAATAGCAAGAGCAAGGCAAGAGATCAGAGAAAAAAACTTGTGCTCTGACACCTCGAGTTTGGATTACTTACAAACTGCATCAGTTCCTGGCAAGGCTGACCTAACTTGTGATCCTGAGAGCTCGATAAATTGAATTCCACAGAGTTCACCATGTATTGGGTTTTTGATGAAAACTTTAAAAAACAGTGTTGTTTGGGTTTTTTCCTCTCCACAGCAGTATAGTTCTAACAGGGTTGCATAGGCGTCGTGACTTCTCTTTCTGCTTTGAGACAAGTTTCTTTCCATGCTATGCACTGAGTTTTCCTTGGATTTTTCTGGCCACCCCAGAGGATTCTGTGTTTCCATGATGTATTATTAAAGTGTGTATGTTGTTTATGAGCTACCCTGGTATCCCTCAGTAGGGAGACACAATCTAAATGTAAAATAGCATTACTGTGATAAATAAGGAGAATTCAAAGCTCTGGCATCTTTACTGGATGTATGAGATGTGCTTGGATGCTAAAGCTATCCTCTTTTTGTAGTTTTCTTCACTGAGATCTGTAAGTACAGCAACGAAGTCTGACTTCTAAGTGACTAATGCTTGCAACTGCACTGCAGACCTGAGAGGTTGCCTCCGCAGCCACCTGAAAATGACTGACTGGTTCACAGCAAGCAGGGTGGCATGGCAAGAAGAAAGGCCTGAAGTGGAAAACGATCCTGCCCCATCAGTTGACAGGAAGCTTTATGAGGTGTTTTGTTGGTTCATAGCACAAAAAATGTGAGAGCTGGGGGAGACAGAGGCACAAAACCTAGAATGCTTCACTGGCATTAGCCAGGCATCTCACATATGGAGCGATGGGTATAATTCCCTCCCCGAGAGAGTTCTGTGGGGACTGTGTACGAGAACCACCAAAAGTGAGGCGGCAATGACCCCACTCTACAGCACTCTTTTGACTTAATAGGAACAGCTGGTCAGTGAAGTGTTTGCTAGAAATTTAACAAGGCTCAAACAGTGAGAAACGTCTGCCAATAAATCAAAAGGGAGCACCAGGCTAAATGAGATTTAATTTAAATTCGTACCTAGGGCTGACAGATGAGAGCTTCATGGCTCTTCTGCATTGCATTAGCACACGCAAGTCTGTGCCCACAGCATCAGCAGCAGCAGCTCAGGGAAGATGTTTCTGGATGGCAGCCTGGGGTCCTGGGTTAAGTGTGTGGCAATCATGCGAAAGAGTGCATCGAACCAAGGGGGGCTGTGGGGAGAGGCAACGGGGAAGTCGTTTCTCCCTCATGGCGCATTTCCCAAGCTGTTTGAACACAATGAAAGCCACCTTGGCCACAAATGTTTTGGGCTCTGCTGTGCCCCATTGCTGCCACCAGCTTGATTCCACTGTTCCCTGGCAGAGCAAGCTGCCATGTCAGAAAAGGGGGGAATGTTCCCCCAAATGGCAGCTGGGGATAGCGAGGGGAGGGGAGGGAAGTCAACTAAAATTTCTGTTCCCTTGCCTGAAGAAGCCCTCACAACCTTCAGTGGAAGGCCAGCTTTCTCTGAATCCTCAGGATATGGTGGATGTGGGTGGAAGCCTCCAGAAGGTCAACTCACAGTGTCCAAGGCCATCACAGGCACAGGGGGGTCATGAATGCCTCCTGCTTCCCTGGGCAGTTTTCAGTCTGGCAGCAAGGGCTGGATTTCAGCTTGAGACCCTCTCAGGCAGACTAGGTGCCTTTGATGCCCCAGGACACGAGAAGAGTCATGCCAAGGCAAACATGGTTGTTTGCTGTTTTGCCTGCACGTCACTCTGCTCTACCACGAGCAAAGCTGACTTATTTTCAGGGAAATGCTCAGTCGCACTTACTGTGACTTTGGAGAAGAACATCATGGCTGCTCATGGACAACTTCAGCATTCACAACAGTGGCAATTCCACTGCACACTTTGTGCCATAGCCGAGCCTGTTTCGCACCCATGCCAGGTGGCTTGTCTGAAGGAGGCTGGCACCTGATTACCAGATGTGCTGTGCCGTGTCACACAGGTTTCTATGCCCTTGGGAAACTGAATCTGCTGCTGAAGCAGCATTCACTTTGCCAGGAGGTCTTGTGGTGCCATCAGTGGAAATAATCACTTTTCAGGCTGTTGGGGTAATGCAAGCAGCCAGTCAAAACTGCACAAACAAGAATAGCAAGTGGGATGTTGCCGCCGCACAGATGTCAGAGCGAAACCGGGTGCCAAGGTGGGTGCCTGCGTGTCTCCATGATGTAGGGTCCTGGAGCCACTGCAGGGCCAGGCACCCCCAGGGTCCTCTCCATTCCCTCCCGGGCCTCTGCCCATGGCTGGAAAGCGCTGCAGAGGTACATGGACAGCATGCTGTGCCTCAAAACATGATTCGTGCTGCCCAAGGGGGCTTGCTTTGAATCTCACAGAGCTGCTGGATTGTTTGCTCACAGTTCATGATCCCAAGATACAGGGCTGGTTTTCCCTTCAATTGGGATGTGGCATAACTGGAGAGGTGAAGGAGAGAGCGAAGGTGGGAATGGCTGAGGGGTGAGCTGCAAGGTGAGTTTCTCTGGGCTGGCCTGTCACTGAATTCTGCATGGCTACTCTTTGCTTGAGTTGGGTAATCAGTTTGACTGCTTTTTTTTTATACCCCCAAATGAAATTAGAGATATCCAAAGCATGACATGCCGCAAAGTGTACCAGAGAACATTTCTGGTCTGTGAACAAACTAAATAAATGCATCTGTATGGAAAGAATTGTGATTATTGCCTCTTATACTCACCAATGCTCTGACTACAACAAACCTCAACAAACTTTTTTTTTTCTAATGTTTTCCAGAAGTTTCAAACAAAAGAGACTGAAAATAGTACCCAAAATACAAAAAAAAAAAGCAGATCTACTGGTATATTGACATTCTAGTTAGCTTTTCATATACAGATACAAACTTCCATGCATGCAGACACACGTATGCACACATAAAATGGATTAGATTAGTTCTGAAGCTTTCAAAAACAGCAGCTAAACTTTTTAAAAGCCAGAGGCAGCCATATTCCCTTCAGAAATGATCTGGTAGGAAAATATCAAAAGCAGAATGTGCAGGCTTTTAAAGAAATGTGTAGGAGCAAAACGAGCTTATTTCTGTTTTAATCCAAATTGAATCATATGTCTTATGTCAAAGCTATAAAAAACAAGGAAGGTAAAAGAGGTAATTCATGTACTACAAACTTTAAAAAAATTTTATATTACATTATTTCCTTCTCTTTACACAAAAGTTTAAAAAAACCCCAGCAATTCCTAGCAAGAAAACTTCACCTCCTTCCTACCATTAAGAAGAAACTAAGGAAACACATCCTTTTCTGGTATCGTCTGTTACAGCTCCTCAGGAATCAAAGGAAGTAGGACAGTTTCCAACAATGGAGGACATGATCCTCAGATCTTTAGTAAGTGAAAAAGCATCCTGTCTGGAACTATTTGGGAGAGGAAGCTTATCCAGAGATAGCTAATAAAATACTTTCAGTGCTCTGTAAAGGAGATCAGTTGATCCTGAGTAAAGGCCACTGCCATTGACTTCCTGTTGGGAGAAGCGCAGCATCCCCTGGCCCTTTTCCCAAGCCCCAGAGGAGCAGTGTGCGGGTCAGATGAGCTGTCCAGCTGGCAGAGCTGCCATCTGTCCCCTTGGACACGTCTGCCATTACGTAATGGCCCAGATATGGCCAAGTGACCAGGAGGCCCTGCAGAAGGAGGGCTCCCAGATGGCAGTCTGCTGCCACTGCAGATACTGAGTACACTGCTCCCTCCTCAGGTCTGGGGAGCTTGGGGAAGGATGGCATCGAGAACGGGGCTTCATGAAGTCCTTAGGTACCAGGAGCCTGCTTCTTCCTTCCATTTTTTCACAGGATCCTCAGATCCTTCTGGAGCAAGGGCTCTGCAACAGACTCAGCTCTGAAAAATTACAGTGAGCCAGGTTGTTCTGGAAAGCACAGCACACTCTGCATGCACATCCTGTCTGCATGGGCTTAACATGCCCAGCTAGGACAGTCAGACACCATGCAAACGAGCATGAGACTGGGCTAGGACACAAGCAGGATAAAGACCTAAAGATCTCCTGGCAAGCTGAAAAGCTATTAGTAGCCTTGGAGCCATATTCAGCTAAATTACCTTAGGCACTGATGCAACAAAAGGATGATGTCTGGTCCAGAGAGTATTTACAGCGTGCAAATTAGGATCCTGTAGGACACATACCTCCCACTGATATTACAGACAGCTTCAGAGCACCCAAGAGGCTGAAGGCACCAGCAGGCAGCCACATCCATTGAAAAAATACAGACTCCCAGCACTCCCTGCTGCCTGCTCAGTACTTCCCTTGGTACACGAAGAAGGACCTGCCATCTCTCCCTCCATTGCTGCAAATCAGGGTGCATCCGCTCATTTCTCTTGACACACTGTGGTGGAAGGCGATGTCGTTTCAGTCCACCACTGATTTTTACCTCCCTCCCTTCTCAGAGCAGACAGAGCTCTTCATAGCACAGCTTCTGTCAGTGGGTCTCAGGCCCTGATGGGGGCTCCTGGACACAAGATCAGAAATTAACAAAATAATAAAAAACCAGTAACGGTTCTTGCAACTACCTCCCCCAGCTTCTTGCTTTCTCATCACTCTTGGGTTCTGCAGCAATATGGCAGCAGCAGAATTTCTGTGAACAGAATAATACTGCAAAATTCAGGTTATCTCTAGAAAACCTTCCCAGAACAGCCTGAAGTGGCCACATGATTTTAGAGAAAGTGGGAGGATGTCACTTTCACTCAAAGGCCAAGACTAATTGCTGAGCTGGATCCATTAATCTTGTCTGAGCTGAACAGGTCTCCAAATCGGCTGCCTCTTCTGGGAACACTGAAATATTAGCAAGCTAATACAAAAACTATCATCACCCCAAGCCATGTTCATCCAGGGCTACAAAACTAATTCATGCCTTTGCACAAATTATGTTGGGCTCTTAAACTACCAAAGTAGCCTTTATTAAAGGGATTTAATCAGGTTCAGAACAAAAGAAAGGACCATTTGGAAGACCAGAAAACTGTATAAAATCACTACCATAAAGAGAAAGACATTTCTGAGCTGCTCTCTGTTTTTATTTTCTGCATGTGGAATCAGTCAATCATTTTGAATGCTTGATAAAATCAAGGACAATTAAACTAAATTGAGCTTTAATTTCAGACTGTGACATATGTCTACGGCTAAGTATTTCTTTCTGCAATGTCTGGAATTACTAACCAGCAGCACAAGCTAAGTTCAAGTATCAGTCAAGGTGGGAAAAGTTCTTCACTCATCAAAAAGCAGACAATAAAAGTGTTGGAATACTTTACATTATTTTCAGAACAGAAGAGTTGAAACAAGGTCTGTATTCCAGTCTGGTACTAATAGGATGAGAATACTGTTTCAGGAGTTGTGGAAGGACAGGGCAAGGCCAAGCAGCAGTGACCCAGCTAATGAGGAATCCCACCTCTCTGTGCAAGAGGCTAAATGAGCCCCATTGAGGGCTGAGCCCTCAGTATTCATGAACAGCACCAGTACCTGTGCTCTCAGCTTCCTGCATACTCAACATCACCTTTCTGAGCTGCATCACTGAAGATCTGTACAGAAATGATCCTTTATTGGCAAAGGCACAACTGCAACTATTGTTTTTCAATCCCGGTCTCAAATCCAACTTTCATATCTTATAAAACAAAAATCATTTTTCTCTTCTTCTAATGTCTGTTGTATCTGCCTGTTACAGGGTCTGGCTTGTCTTCTCTGAGCAACTGGTGCTTCCCTGTGAACTGACTGGACAATTGGTCCTCCTGACAAAGTTTGCTCGTGCAGCAGACTTTATTGCCATCCCACATCAGCTCTGAGTTTGACTCCTGCTCCTGCATCTTTGATGGCAGGTCTGGGCTGGTTGTTAGCCTGCCATGTACCACATAAATGTCTGTGCCTGCGTGATTTTGATCGTGTTATTTCCTCTCAAATCCTCAGATGACCTTTGAGAAGAACAAAGCTTTTCCAGGCTGACCAGATGGCTTGCAAGGGGATACCTGTTCAGGAAGGGCAGGCTGTGTTAATGACTTTTCCAAAGTTCCACTGTCCCATTGCCAACAATGTCATTTCCAGAAAGTGAATCCTGTGGCAAGACAGCAAGGAAAGATGATTTTAACAACACAGCACTATCCTTGGCCTATGTGAAAAATTTGTAAAAACTTTTTGGCCACAAAAACAGTGATCCAGATGAGTTTTCTGTAGGTTCCGGATGGCTGAAGTCCTACAGAGGGGAGCTGAAGGGAGATGACTTGTACTTTCTCAAAAAGCTGAGTCAGTTGAGACCAAAGTCTAACTGAATCATTTAATTAGAGACCACATGGAGTCAGAAAAGGGGTTTGATTCCATCCAAACCTTCTCTTAATCACAGGAAGCTACAGAGTAGCATATTACACAGACTGGGGGGAAAAATTAATATTGAACTCTTTATGAAGTTGCTCATTTGTGAAAAATCCATCTGGTTTGGTCTCTAAGGCACAATGGCTGGCCTCTCAGCAAGTCACTATTCAAATCCTCCCTGTCCAATGACGGCTCTATTACAGCAGAGGAGGTGTTAGATGTCTTACTAGAGGTGGGCAGAGCAACTTACATAGGGAACTGTGGGTCTTACCATTTCCCCCTCAGCCCTAATGAACACTCATATCTAGAACAATAAAATCTCCTCTTCTTAGTGATGACTTTGAGAGAAAACTCATATATGAAGCTGATTAAGATACAGCTCAGGTACAGTAAAACCTTCTAATGTCTATTTCCAACTACCTTTGAAATGCAGACTGCTACACAGAGGCAACCAAATGTCCTAGTTTAACCTCTTACATGGTTAGCAAATCAAAAGGAGGAACAGTGAGAAATTCAGCAAATCAAAGGCCTTGCAAGAGGATTCAGGGACTTCAAAACAGCCTCTTCTCACATGCAACTCTTGCGTGGGAGAACAGGGGGAGGAAGTGGTGCGTTCAGATCTCCAGTCAGTTTAGGACTTACTCCTATAACTTTCTGACATTTTCTTTTATTATAACAAAACTTAATCCACTTCACAGGAGTGGCTTATTGCCAGGTCTGTTTACAGCACAGAGTGCCAAGCAAAAAACCTTCTGCAATAACGAAAGTTATCAACTGTAACAAAATCTCTTGACAGCAGGACTCTCCTTTTTTCTATTATTTATTTCTTAGAAAGATGTAGAAATGCTATTTGTATGATTAGCTGTCCAAGTACATCAGAGAACAGCATATAAATAGGATTCACTTGCAAAATGGAGGCAGAGCCAGACTCATGGAATATGTCATAAGGAAGCTTAATTATGTTCTGTTTTTAATGAGTGACAAACCCATGCCACTGAAATCTATAACCAAGGTATCACAGAAATTTGTGACTCAGTAAAGTTGTAACAAATATTTAATTCTGCAGTAGGCACAGATGTGGCCGAGAAATTATCCAAAGATTTCCTCAAGAAACATCAAAGCAGTTAACTTCAATCACATTTTGCTGGGGCTGATGTTCTCTTTCATTTTCAGAAAGTTTTGGGAATTAACAATGGTCTTGGCAAACATTTATTCTGACAAGTTAGTATGCAGTCCTTTTAGCTATAACAAATATACTTACTCCCTGCATCTCAGTTTGCACATTATTCTATCTACCCAGCAGCATTTTGGAACAGAGCCATGTGTGTTAAGGAAGTTACAGCAGTAGAAAACATTACCCCCAAATCCAGCCGCATGGATGTCATGAAGCTGAATTCCTCTTTATCCAGAGGAATAGAGGAGGAACCAAGAAAAGCTAGACCAGCTCAACTGAATGTCCATGAGGTCCCTCTGATTCTGTCTGGATACCACACCTTGAACTTAATTGATGGATCTTCCCTTCAACAGGACCCATCATGGTCACCTTGGTTGTGACAGTCTTCCCTCCTTCCGGACACTGAAGCCCTAGTCCGAAACATGGCAACAGAAGGTCTTGCTTTCACATCACTGTGTTTTGATTTTAGATGGTTTGCTACATCTGGAGCAATTGATTTTTCCTCAATACTGAGCAAAACAGAAACAGGCAGACTTTGTGAGCCACCAGATGATTTGAGTTTCCATTTAGGGAAAGTCAGATGTGGCAATGATTTAGGCATCATAGACATGAAGGAATGAGACTGGGTTCCTATTTGGGAAATTACACTGTTTTAAATATAAGGCTTGAGATTTGAAATATTTTTAGCAAAATCATCTTCTAATCAGTCCAGGCTTTATGCATTTGTGGATTCTTCAATCCTTTTGCCCTTGGGAAAATGCAGGAAAATATTTTGGGTTGTCATGGAGGGTTATTTTGTATGCTGTCAGAGGATCACGGCTCAGCAGAGAGAAGCTGTCGGTTTTGCCATGGAAATGGCATTCCAAACAGCAACTGCTCTGACTTTTTATCCCCATTGGCAAAACAGGAGAAGAACATCTTGCAGGAGCATAATCCAGTGTCAGTGAATACCTTTGTGACCCCAGGACAGGGGCTACTCCAGAAATACAGAATGTTGTTTTAAGTACTATTGCCCATGAACGTGTTTGTGACACCCATTAACAACCTCTAGAAAACCATCTGCTTGTAGAACTTTGAGGTGCAATGGACATTCACAATGGGCTTGTAGAGATGCTGTCTTTCAGATTTAGTCTGTACATGCTATATGTGCACGAGACACTGCACAACAGCCATTCATTCATGTTAGATAGTAATTGTGGTATTCTGGATGATGATTTGTTGACTAGTTAATGGCTGTCACTGAACATATTGTATGTACATTAGCTGTCCTGTTTTAATGAGAAACAGAACTCTTTAATGTTCCTCTTCTGACATTTTTTCATTTTTAATATGCAATTAAAAAATGACAAATGCAGCTCTCAGAAGAGGTTGGACTAGATAATCTCTAGAGGTCTCTTCCAATCTCAGCTATTCTGTGACTATGTGAAAATATCTTGGAGTCTTTAAACAGCGTTAGGGGGAATATCATCACCTGTGTGTGAACAGATGAGACACCAACATGGCTGGTCACACAAACCAGACTGTAGTGAGTTGCTTTTATCTCACACTGCAGCAGAAATGCCTTAACTTCATTACAAAATGCGAATGCGAGAGCTCACTGAGTGCCATTTCAGATGGGTGCCTGTCCCATGTAATTTGTTAATATTTCTCCTGGAAATCAGGTATCAAAAGCCATTACTTGGCTACATTTCAGCTGGTCCCATCTTTCTGCGCCTTGCTCAACACCAGCACAATGAGTGTGTCTCTCTGTAGAGGACTGAAAGAAAATTCCACATTGCCATCAAAAAGAGCACAAGGCTGGGCCTTGGGCACGTATATCCCTGGGGAAGAGTACACACACATTGCTGCCTGACCTTGTGAGCCCTTGGACTAGTGTGTCTTGTTATCGTGATGGTGGTGGCACAAGTTGGGGTCTGCATCTGTAAGTCTAGGCTTGGTGCTCCATTTGGCATGGTTGATGCTGACACCCTGCTCCATAAAAGAAAAAACAATATCCCCCTCTCCCCTGTGGTTTCATGGGGCCCACATATGCCTGAAAGTTACCTTGGTTTTTGCTTACCCAGGCTTTTGCTAAGCTGTAACTTTATGTCAGCATGATCATCTGTGTTTCATGCAGTTCGATCTGAATAAGTCTGAACAAAACCTTCCATTATATCTGCTAAACAAAATTGCTGGTTTGTGATTCAAAATGGCTTGGCTGGCACTCCATGGCCTAGCACAATACATGCAATCCTGTGTTGCAGGTCACCTTTAGCCAGGGTCACGGCACTGATGCCTCGCCTGAATGTCAGAATGAATCCTGCCACTAAAGAACCTGCAGCTGGGCATGAGGGAGGTGATGTGACACGTCTGATACCATTTCTTTTAACAAACAACAGGCACTCTTTTGATGTGAATTGAGTTCCATTGTCACTTACAATCTGTCCAGGAACTTGAAAACGAGAGTCTTAGCACTTCCAGTCTCTGGGCCGAAGTAATTTGCACGGAGTATTGCAAGTTATTTTCAAGGCTGATTTAAAAAAGCTGAAAAAATACAGTTTATGAATAGTGCAGAGAAGATTTCCTGAATTTTACCGGCTGACTGTTGTACTGAAGAGCACATGGTGTTTGTGGATAATCCTGACATTGCATTGCCATTGCTCATCACCACTTACCCCACAGACTACCTGGCTAGCATCTAGTAAGCAAAGAATCCTCACATGCTTTTTGTAGCACAACGAACCTGGACTTGATGATCTGAGAGGTCCTTAAAAAAATCTTTAATTGTTCTATGATTCTAAGGTACATCGCAGGAGATGACAATCCCTTCAGCTGTCAGTCCGTTTGCTTTAGCACAATGGCAAGGGGATGAAGGACTAGAACCAGTTCACTCGGGAAATGAAGCCCTGCTGCTGTGAGGGGGGAGGAACCCATAGTAAGAAATTACTTCTCAAGAAAAGAGCATAATTGTAAGACATTTTGTAGTTGTAATGCCTTACGGATAGATTTGCATTTGCATATTACACACTAACCAGTCCCTTGTGCGTCATTTAAACACTCCTCACACAGGCAATGCTCTGTCAGTTTTCATAACCCAGCTGCCTGTACAGGAATTGTTCTGTTTTCCCTCCTGAAGCTGTATGTGAAAGCAGAAACATTCTGTGCTCACAACTGGCTTTGTGGAATGGGTATTTTTGTCAAATCGCCACAAACCCAGAAATATATTTTGCCAATGGATTGAACAGGAGCTGCTACATAATGCAGTAAAATTTGAATTTCATATTCAGTGAGAGCTGATCTTTTTCCTCCTTGAAGCTATCATTAGCAGATATTGCAGACTTTTGGTATCTGCTGCACAGTCCTCTGCAGAGACACAGGTTCATAGGCTCAACTCTTTTCTCCATCAACAGGGTGAGGAGTCCCAGTGTCACAGGTTGCTGTTCTCATTCCATTTCTGCAAGGCTCGTGATCACTCCCTGTTACTTCACAGCTCTGGGCCAGCATGACCAAATCTTAATGAGTGTGTCTCTAATTTTCTGTGAAGCATCAAGAAGCCTCAGTGGCACAGACAGGCTTCAAAAGGACAACAGTTATCATACACAAATCCACAAGGCCTTAGTACTTGCACAGCCACTCTGGGTCAAGGGCTTTGTGGCTCCTGTAAATTGAAGACATAGAAGAATTACAGGAGTTAGTAACTACAAAGCTGTAGCTAAAAATGACCTCCTTTTGCTTCAGACCTGTGTGCCTGCATATTTGCTACTGATGGACTGTTGGCCCATTTCCACCAGTCAGGATGACCCAGCCACGCACTTCACCTCTCACTGGAGCTAAACAGCCTCTCCTGTTCCCCTGAGAACAACTTGCCTTCCCTGCTGATAAAGCAGTGCCCTTGAGGGAAAGGAAGAGGGGAATTCGGCCACCCCATCAGACCAAAGCACCTCCTTCAGATGCCTGTGCTTTCTCCTTTCTCCTGCAAAGCCTCAAGCCCCGGTCCAGGGGACTGAAGAGCGTTACCAAGCTGTGCGGTTCAAAGCTGTGTGGTGGGGAAACACACACAAGCCTGTCAGTATCCAAATGTCTTGGTGCACCTCTTGGCAACGCTCTTGTTGGAAAAAGCCAATTTGTACTTTTACTGCTAATGCTGGAGGAGACTGGGCTGGAAAGGAGGGTGCAACACCAGCCTTTTCCCTAGTGCAGTCACACTGCTCTTGCTGTGCCTGGGCGGCTGCACTAGGCAGCTCGTCCCACATGGTGGGAGAGTCCAACACCACTTCTAATGGGTGCACCAGGCTCAGCAACAGGAAATCACCATCCTCATTTAGCTACGTGCACTTCTGAAAAATGACTTGGCCGTAACAGCAGAGCCAAAGGAGGTTGTGTTTTTCTGCTTGATGCTTGTAAGAGGAAGCGAAAGGCCAGCTGCTGGTTACACTGGCTGGCACAGGCTCCGCTTAGTTTCAGGGATAAAATGCACAGCTTTGATGAAAACAGCAAATGGTAAAACGCGCAAAGCCAACCACGACTGCTTCAAACTGCAGCATTTGCCTGCTGTAGATTATTTTTGCAGAATACAGCAGGTCACTGACTCACATGGATAAGTATTACCTGGCAGCAGAATTATCATCGATTTCATATGATTGATTTCTCAGCCAAAGAGTAACATACTAAATCTTTTCTGTTAAAAGAACAAACTATCATGGCACGAGAAAGTAAATTATTCTGGGAGCCCATGGCTTAAAGACCAGAAAACCTTTCAGAGATGTTTTTCACTGCCTGATGGAGGAAGGAGACTTGTTTTGCTCCTTAGTGCTTTCCAAGCAGATATTTTATGGGTCTCAAGCTTCCATGTCGTCAAACCAGAATTCTTCGTTAAAAAGATCTTGCATACAATAGTCTACAAACCGAACCAAAGGAGATTAGAAGTACTAAAATATACAATGAAACAGCACTGACTGCCAAGAAAACTGACAGAGGGAATTCAAACTAAGATTGTTTTTCTATTCTTATCTTACCTCATTATAAGTCAGAGTTTTTGTTTACCCTGGAGAGAGACATAGTTTCTGGTTCTGCACTTCTGCTGCGCCACTCTGAATGTGTCCCCTTTTTCCTGTAACGCCAGGCCTCTCAGGAGACTTGCTTTTCTCTTGGTCCACTTGATCAGAAATACTACAATAACCATGTTTGTGGCCTGTTCGTGAGGCTTCTTAACCTGCAGTTCATCAGAACAGTATTTGGCAAAGATAGCTGCCTGGTATTTATTCTTTTACCTCTCCAGTCCTGGAGTCTGCTCATTCCTTCAGCTTAAATTAATACATGCACAGGTAAAATGTGTGTATTTCTACTGGCAGGATATGAGGTAAGGGGAAAGAGGAGCATGTAATGCCCTGGCCCCACATGCCCCAACTCAAGAGTCCAATTTGCCCTTCCCATGCAGCCAGGGTAGGCAGCAGGGAGGCCAAGGGCATACCCAGCTGCTGCAACAGCAAAATCTGTAACAAGCAGCTCTACTGGTTCTGCATATGGTTTATATGGCACTGATTTACCTAAAAAGGGCTCAAAAGTGTCTCCATGCCCCTGTGCTGTGATGCAGAGATGTGTCTCATATTTGCACTACTCCCAGTGATCTGGGAGCATGTACATGCCCAAGGATATAATTGTACCCCCAAGCTTTTGGAGCCCAGCAATAGCACAGCTGTTAGGAGAAGAAAAATGTCTTACCTGTTACTCTGCTCTTTTAGGACCTCATCACACACACGCTGACTCTCAGTCCTCCTTCACTGCTACCAGCCCTCTCTCAAGGCAGTGCCCCAGAGTCTCCTGGCTCCAGGGCAGTTCCTCACCCCTCACACCAGCCCTTGCTGCCTTCTCTTGTTCTGCTCCCCCCCTTCACTGACTTCTTGTTCTGTGTAAAAAGCCTCTTTTCTCAGCGTCACTGATGTCTGCTCTGCTCTTATCTTTCCACTAGAGTTCCCTGTTCCCAGTGCCATCTCACTATTATTCTACCTCTTCCCTTTCTCCTTGGTACACAAGATACCAGTCCTGGTGGCCTTTCTCACCCTTTCCTCCACAAGACCAAACTTGCAGCATCTCTATGGTGTCCTCTCTATTGTTGCCTGGTCTCCAGTTGCTCCCACTGTAATGCACCGATTTTCTGACCACAGAAACACTCAGCACTACCTCCTGCACCCACTGCAGTCTGTGGAAATCTGTACTCTTCTTCCAAGCTTTTTCTGTTGAATCATCTTACCTTTTTGAATGGAATTTTTTTACCATTTGGATTAAAGTTTCCCATTCATTGATGACAAAATTAGTTCAGAAACTCTTTGAAATATGTTTTAACAACAAAATACTGTTCCTCCAGTGTTACCTACTTGGCATTTATATAGACCTATTTTAATATGATAATATTATTTTCTCCCCACAATAGAGGAAGTTTGGAGTAGAAGAGTTAATAAAAACTTAATTTTCTCAAAGTATCATAGATGAATGCTCCTGAACCCAATTTGTGTGCTTTTTGCTACGCAAATAGACACAAAGATACTGAGGGTGGAGGAAGGAGAAAGGAGAGATGAACAATATTTCTGATGAAATAAACTCCTATAATGGGAGTCAATTTGACTATAATTTGATTACAAAATGTCTATTGTATTTACAACCAGTGCTAAGAGAAGTGGAATTGGTTTGCACTTAAATTTTACTTTAGGTTTCTTTGTAGCACTGAAAGAAAGTATTCTTACTGTTCTCTCATCAAGTTCACTGTCTTCTGTATTTTCACACTTCTGGATGCACGAACATCACTGGAAGGCTCATGCTCATGTGCTCCCCCCCACTGCTGACTATGAAATAAACCAGATTAAAATGAGCCCTGACAGAGGGAAGACTGTTTTGTAAATGTCTCAATCAACCTCCAACCTCAGCCCTACAGATCTCTGCAGAAGCTCAGCAGACTCTCACCAGGGAAGCAGAAAGAGTGCTAACCTATACTCTCACTGCAAACATTAACTAATTTATCCAGATGTCAGTGCAAAGAGTATGTCTTACCTTTGTTTGTACATGAAATAGGGAGATGGGGTCATGAGGGAGGGAAGGGAAACGGGCTCCTTGCTCATACAATGAATACTGTCACAGCTGGTAGATGCTGCTTTGATTTCCCTGTGCAAGCGTGACTGACAGGGACAGTACTGCCCTACTCATCGATCCTCAAGGTTGGGATCATACAGGGATGAGCATACAGACTTGGAGTGGAGCACTGCCCTCAAAGAACATGAGTGGGGGGTCAGTCACAGGGCACAGGTTTCTCTCAGTCTCACATCTGATGGTGGGACAACTGGAAAAGCAGGCAGCTAGGTGTAACAGAGGAACACAAGCTTGGGGAACTATACTGGAAGCACAGACTGTAGAAACTTGACACTGAAAACAAAGGGGTACAGGTGAAATCTAACCCCTGCAGGGTTTGTGAGGCTTGGGAGCTGCAGCAGCAGGCAAGGTGAGAGCAAACCTCTGCTGTAGCACAGGAAGACTGGTCTGGCTATTTAAGGCATCTCAGCCAAATGTTACTCCCATTCAAGTTAGCAGGAACAGCTGTGTGGGGCTTGGCTGCTGGCTGGGGTTAAACCACGACAGAGGACTAAAGAAAAGCAATATAATCTATTGAAAATAAATACCTCTTGAACAACTAATTGGATATTTTTAATGACCTTATAAATTTAACTGGCACTGCAAGAGTTTCAATGCTATGGAATAAAAATACTTAACACTTTGCTCACAAAATCCTAACACAGGGGAGTAACATAAAATGTGACACATCACACTGATTGAGAAAGAATTGAGACGAAGCATTGAAGAGACAAAAATCTGCAGAAGAGATGCAAGAGGAACAAACCTGACTTCAGTTCCCTTTCTCTCTCTGCTGAGTGTAGATGAATCCTATGAAATTAACTTGCTGTGCCATCACCTTTGAGAATATTCTGAGGTTGAAAGAGACAATTATGCCTCACACATTATGCAAATATAAAGTCACATCTCTTAGGCACAGAAGTGAGGAGCTGCCATGCAGAGAAGCAGAGATCCTGAAGGACTGCTCCAGTGAACAACCAAGCCAGCACAAACTACACAGTGTGATGTGCTGGCCCAGGCACATCAATCCCTTTCCTTAATGCACACAGAGCAGAGGACTGAGCAGGGGATAGAGAAGTTACCAAACCTCTCCTGGTGCGCTCAAATGCCAGATCTAGTTTGGCCTTTGCACTGAAACACTGCAAAGTCAGAAATGGTTGAGAGAAGCACCACAAGAATTGCACACGTAACAAGAACATAACAGCAGTGGAGGCAGGATCTTAGTTAGATGGAAATGATAAAAATCAAGATAGGCTTTTTAGTTCCTGAAAAATGCCACCTAGACAGCTGCAACTTGAAAAAGGAAACTGCCTTATTACAATACAAGTCCAGGAGCTCATCCAAGTAGGTGGGCTACCAGCTGTAGGGTCATGCTGAATGATAAATCATCAGGGAAGACTCCTGCAGACCTCTTGCACAACTTTTCATGCAGCTGCACTTAACACTGAATGGATAACCTACATAACATTAGCCTGTCATAAAATATGTACTTCAGGCATCAATTGGTTTCCTTCTAGTTCTATTTGCAGCAAGATCAAATTGCACTTAAAAAGGGCACAATGGATCATAGCCAACACTGGGCTGGGGGGCTCCTACCTCAGAGAAAAGCCACTGACCTCTGAAAAATGTGGATCATTTTCTTGGAGGAATGAACAACAATTACACTGAGGTACCCTTGTACTTTGCACTGGTACCACAGTACCACTGGAAAGCACAGGCATCAAAAGTAAACACATCTTTAGGGAAAGTATTTTAAACCATTGACTTTATTAAAATACTTAATACACGGTTTTTAGAGGAATGTACTTACATTTTCTGGAAACTCCACTGAACCCCAATTTTAGTTATATATTTAACAAATGACAAAACAGTGGATGAATTCATGCTGTACACCAAAGAATAGACAAGTTAGGGGATTGTTTTTCATCATCCACCATCATTATTTTCCTGGCACAGACTCTTCTTTGTTTTTTAGCTTCAATCTCTTGAGTATCTAGAAGCAGAGAAAGGAGGTTTGCATTTCTCATGGCATTAAAGCCATCTGGTCCAGGTGGAAGTCCATTTGTTTTCACCACCTTCATTCAAACCTTCCCCAGGAGTCTCCTCTTCCAGAAAAGCAAAGGTGATTGACCACTCTGAAAAGCTACAGGTCATAGTGCAAGATGAATTTGACAGTCAAATGTGAACATGGAGCTCTGTACCTTCTCAGAATCATTACTCTTTCAAAATATGCATTTCAAACTGAGAGTGGAAAAAAAGACACTGTCAAAGTACAAGGGCCAAAACACATTTATGGACTTAGTGGAATGCACATGGAAGACAGCTTGCAGTGCTGCAGCTCTGAAGTAAAAGGTAAATCAGAAGCCAGGTCTTACTGAAATACAAAATGCAAGAGCTGGGAAGGAGAAAGACAGAAATAACCTGGACACATTCTTAAAAAATGAAATGTCCTAACCTCACAGAGAAGGCTGTAATCATCATACACATTGCAATTGCCATGAACCATGGAGATCAGTGACAAAGTGTATGTTGTGACAATCTCACTGACGAGTGTAATCTGGGGGAAATAATTCATACCAAGCAAAGAAATAATTAACTGTGTGTTTCAATGCAAGATGCACAGAGGATGCATAGGTTTTCACATCAAATTAATAAGGCTCTTTTTAAGAGATCATTTTGCAACCTTGCATAGGTGATATCTTTTCAATAGATAATGTGCAGAAACTATGTACAGTTGAAAAAAAGAACTTTGATGAAAGCATTTTTTCCCCTCAAGTTTTACCATAGTATAAAAAGTAACTTATATAACTCCTTAAGTTCTCTAAAACACATATGGAATATCCCAGAAAGAGAAACGAGGAACACCATCTAAATGATGCCGTGTGCATTTATACAACAGGTTGAAACAACTAGAGAAGCCACCACAAAGCAAAGTCATAAAGTTTTCATATAGAAAAAAAAAAGGAGTAAATTTTGCTTACAAACATGAAAACTCATTTAAACAGAAATGCATTTCAGTTATAACAAATTAATGACCTTCACTAATCAGACTGCTGAATGGATGGATGACTCATACACTAAGTATACAATAGAAAGAGCTAATTCAATCCCTGCTTGATAAATGGACAGTAAACTTTAAAATCTGCATTTGGTTTCCAATTAATCCTAGCTCAGAACAACTCCTCCCTTAGATAGCCAGACGGCAGCTTCTCAAAACTAATATTATGAACATCTGCCAGTCTGTGCAACAAAAGCCATTAGGGCATTCACGAGCTCCTTCATTTGGTAAGACGGAAAGTCAGCCAGAGAATGAGCACAGTGCCACAGGACAGCCAACCCCACCTTTGAAAAGGAGTGTTGTGTTCCCTGGGACACTCATCCACCGCCCCAAAATGATTTATTTTTGACCTGCAATTATGTAAATCAGGAGACTTTCTGTCTGATGTGGCTCTATTCCACTGAAACTACCTTCTCCTTTACAAAGGAGTTGCCTGGCATTTGTTTTGCCATTTTGTGCCTGGATGCAAGACTTCATTATTAGCGCTGCTTATTACTGTTGCATATCACAGTGATGTGTACTTTTTAGTAGTATTTACAAAGGTATCACTGTGGAGAACTAAGCCCTGTACTAGGAACAGTCTCTTTAACAGAGACCTTAATTCTAAGGATTTGGTACATTTCTGATCTACAGATAAAAAGACAAAGCTAAAATCAGCCCACTATACATTTGGCATTAGGTTCAAACATGGGGAAAAAGCAAACATCCAGCACATTCCCTTGTTTCAAAGGGATGCTATTTACAAGAAGAATTCACTTTTTTAATATTTCAACAACAAAACCCCAGATAATTTCAAAATTAGAGTAATCTAAGGTGGCTTAGTTTTTAATTAACAGAAAACACAAACAACATTGCTGTTTGCTGTTAAACACAAGTCTCAAAAATGCAGGGAAACTATGATCAGTTATACTATGGGTGACAAATCACAGCCAGTTTAATAACAGTAAAAAAAAACAATTCTGCTTTTTTTAAACACAGCTTCTAAAAAGTACAGCCTCCCAATATTTCCACAGTTCCAGATTGCTGACATTATAAATTAAAGGTGAAAAGAGATCCGTATATAAACAAGGCAGCTTTCCACTGACTTCATTGTACTTGGTTCTTGTCTAAACCTTTGGAAGTTTAATCTTCAAATACCATAAGGTAAGGTTGAATTTATCAGTTACAAAACAATGTCCATTTGTATATGGAATTCGGAAAAACAAAACAAAACAAAAACCAAACTCAAAAAACACACACAAGTATTTACAGCAATTCAGATCTCTGTTTTCCCAACCTTCACACTTGCGTGTCACCTTCTGCAGAACTGTACACACACGATCCACTGAGACCAAGGCCCTATGTTATGGTACGAGGCCTTTTGGGCGGGGGGGGTGGCATGAGTTCAGTGTCAGGATCGAGGTGGTGCTTCCGCGTCTGTCCTTGGGAACCTGCTGCACATCTGTCAATGAACTCAAACAGCATCTCCTTCGTCACTGGATTCTGGATGCTGTTGCAGACAGCTGGGAACAAAGAATACATCCTCATGTAACTAAACTGACTTGTTGTAGTTGGCACTTCAATAACTTCGCCCCCTCTTTGCAAAATAACAACATATTCTGGCTCCAGTACTCAGCCTTAAACACGCAGTTTGACAAGGAGTTTGTGTCTGGAGTCACGAATCTCTGCTCTGCCCCCCAGAGAGCAAAGCAATGCCGTGGGCCTCTACTCTCATGGGAGTCTCTCTCAAAACAAACAAAAGGTGTGTGTGTGTAAGGCTTCCTGGGGCACCTATGAAACCACCAAGAACTGACATCCTATTGAGGCAAGAAACAGCAATGAAGGCCTTGTGAGACACAGCTTTGAAACACACATCAAAAAGTAGCTAGAAACAAGACTGGCTTCTAATACTGAAAACCTCTGAATCATGGTAACTTATTTTTTTCACCTGTAAGTACTATAAATACCCTAAACCTGCAATGCATAGTCCTTTTTTTTAACCCATATACCTTCATGGGGCAGAAAGACTTGACACCAAGCAAATGGCATGTCTGGAACACCAGACCATATGATGGAGGAGCAGCCACGGTGCTGTGTGGTGGCCAAGGCACACATGTACGGGCACCCTTGGGGTCTTAACACAGCTCCCCAGACCACGATTTGTAAGTCATAGCTCATGGGATTTTATGGAACAAATAAACAGGCTTACTTCACTTTAAACAAATGAAATATTTTTTATACTTTCCTATGTAACTTTATATTCCGCTAATTAATCCTCCTGAGAGACTTAGAGAAGAGGAGGGAAAAAAAGGGGAAAAAAGGGGCATGAAATTAAGTGGGAATCCTACAACTATCTTGGAAGAAAAGCACAAAATGATTAGAGGGTAATTGATAGCATGTAAGGGCTGGCCACAGTCAGGATGCAATTTCCATGCAAATCAATCTACTGACCCCCTAGAGTACTAAACAATGTTAGGACTCCTTAAAATGTACTTGTAATGTAGCATCGTTATGAATAACAATGATTCTCAAACGCATTCCTTTCTTTCCTGCAGAATTCCAGAACCAATCAAAGGATAACTTTACAATCAATAAAACACCTTTCTAGTATTATTTTAAATTATCTCACTATTTTTGGTGAAAATGTGCTTCAAGAGTTCCACAGTATTTGACTTTTGCAGTTGGGAAGCATTATGATTACCAGTAATTCGGGAACAGAATTTGAGTCACAAGGCAACTGGTGTAAATCAGTATCAATATTTTAGGGCTGCCTTAGCTTAATCACTCAAAAAGACCTTCTACTTTTAATTTGAAAGGTAACAAAGTCCAAAAGCAAGATGCAGACAGGTGCTTATTTTGTTGCTATTTCAACCATGGGGAAAAATAAATAGCATTTTTCATCAAGAGAAAGCTAATAGAGGAGAGAGAATCTAGAGAAAATAGTCTCGAATGATAAAGTATAGCTTTTGGAGATTTTGAAAAATGGTCAAAAGCAAAAACTCAAAGCCAAAAGAAAACTTTCTCTTCTGAAAATTCCTACAGAAAATTTGAAATAGATCTTAAAAATTCTTCCTGTAGTGTTTAAATTTCTTTTAATTTTAAATTTTAGGAAGTTCACTGTGTTTCGGGAGAAAAAAGGTCAGGAATAACAAAACTGCTCTGCAAACGGAGAAAATAAGAAGAGGAAAAGAACAAATAGAAATGCTCTTAAGAATGAAGGAAAAAAGAATATGCTATTTATCAAAAAAAGAAGAAAACTCCACTAACTATTGAAACACTAAGGTGAACCAGAGAAGACAAATACAGGTCATGGTCACAAAGATGTCGTTGTACTTGTATGACTTTTGTGGTCCATTCCTCTTTCCTGACAGGACTGCTCAGCAAGTATTTCAGCTACATTCTGTGCTGGTTTCCTAAGGTGCCAACAGATTTATTATCTCCTGGAAAAATGACCACATTGTGTTTATTCAAGAAAATCTACCCACTGCTCAGGCAGAAATACAAGTAGAAGGGTTTAGAGAAAATCCTACATCAGCTATGCATGCCCTAGTAATTAGCATGGTCTTAAATATGATTAAACTTGATTTTGGCACTTAACAAAAGTCAGTATAAATATGTTTATTGCTATTCCGCCTTGCACACACTTCAACTCGAACTCTTACACTACACCTGAAAGTAAATATCATCATTTAATTTACAATATTTGGCAAAATATTTTTTGGTTGAGGAATACGAAAATCTCCCAACTCTGCACAGATATACCCCCACCTTTCATTTGTTTTTCTGCTTCATTGTTTGTGTAACTATTGTTGAAACTTAGGATGACATTTTTCTCCTATTAATTTTCTAGCCCATCTGCCAAATAATGGGTTTGGCATTTTTAATGGATTTTTCGTTCAACAAATTCCACTCATAGTGTGCCAGTTTGCATTACATCCCAGCAAGCCAACACAATGCTAGGCACTGATGTCCGCTGAAGCGATGCTATTGTAAATAAGAACTTTCTTGGCTCTGAGTTGAAAGGCATGCCCTGCCATTTAAAATCATATTTGCACAAGTGTTTGCAGTTCTGCAAAGACTTAGGCACTTGCTTCTGCATTACCTGTTAAATTCTGCATCAGAGTATTGGTTTGACTGACTTAATCAAATAACCCTGCAGCCAGAGGATTCCTGCTGTCTAAAAACCAGTGATGACATGAGCATTTGCAAGATGAGGCATTACTAAGCTAAGTTAGGGAAGTCAGGACTCAGACTAGAAATGAGAACACAGAGTGCCTTTCCTCCTTAAAAGAGAACAGAGGTAAAACATTAAAATTTTAGCCTGAGAAACTTTTAAAGCAAATTGTTCTACTCACCGATGGCAGTGCTGTAGGCATTTGGAAAGCTTTTGTCTATCCTCTGTCTCATGAAGACCCAGCTGTTGTTCTCAAACTTGCACTCTATAATTTTGTTGTCATACTGTTTGAGTTCTTTTGTCACCTGTACAAAAAAAAGAAAATTGTTTAGGAAAAACAGATTTTAATTCACTATTTTTTCTTTCTTTTAGGCATAAATAATAGAAGATCAAAAGCTGCCCTGCATTTTTCAGCAGCATGCCTCCATCCTACACAGAAAAATTGCACCTAATACATCGCCATTTTACATACGCTCAGCTACTCAACATTTTAAAAATACTTTCCAAATTTGCTGTCAATATTCAGCAATTATATTATGCTAAAACATCAGCAGTGCTAACAGAGGCGGGAAAAAAGTCACTTCTGGCCCAAATGCAAATAGGTTTCCATGGGAATAAACTGCTTCCAGTTTAAGTGCTATTGCCAGCCTAAGTGCACAAAATGTAATATCCATGTTTCATCAACCTTCTTTGTTGAAGGTCTCACAGCAAAATGTCAGATTTCAATACTGGAAAAAGCTTACAAAAATCATTCCACTCTTTACATGACTGAGGTTTTTTCTTTTCTTCTTTTTTTTTTTTCTTCACTTGTCTTTAAAAATTAAGATTGTAACTTCAAAATAATGCGGGCTTTCAAACAACATACATTCTAACTCTCCTTCAGGCCTCTCTTTATTGATTCATAGATTTGTCAGCAGCCAATATCCTGAGCTATCTATTTGGCAACGCTGTGTGGTTTCGAAACGTAGTTTATATGCATTGGACTTCGTAGTTGTTTTGGCTATTTCATCCTATGCATCCTAATCTATGATACAATGCAAAATTTTCAAGTAACCATGGTAACCTGAGAAGCTTATCTAACATTTTAACAATTTTACCCACATACTTCACTTTGTTCCAAAGGGCCTCTTCAGCAGAATAAAGCTGTATTTAACTGCGAGCTGCATTTAGTTGCTATAGTTTACCAATAAAAAGCTGTACAAGGTAATGTAACACTTTGCATTCAGAATCTTATGCATAAGCGCTCTCATAAAAAGGAGGTGGTTATTGCAATTCATTAGCATAATTTCTCACCTCTGTTGTCTACTCGCTCTTGAGCAGTGACACGGGAATTTACCACTGTCAGAGAGATATGGATTTGAAAAAGGCCATAGCTGTCTCCAGACAGCTTAATAACAAATACAGTGGAAAAACCCATGAACCCTTTTTCCATTAATTCCCAGGTAAAGACAATTAATTAAGGAAATGGTCCTGAGCATGGATCAAGTCCTCCTATACTGCGTAGTACAGGATTTGATAAGCAGAATCCTAACATTCTTGGTATTTACCCTGAATACTCCCTGGACATGGAGCCCTGGGATTTTACCTGTCAAGTGAACATGGAACTATGAGAAAATTTTATTAAACTTGCTTGCAATTGTGTCCTGTCCTGCTGCAGGACTGAAAGAGTTTGAGTCGGGTTTTCACGTCACACATTATTCTTTATCCATTCTAGCACCTGCAAAGAGTTTTTTTCCTCAAATCATTTACTCCTTAAGTGAAGTTTGTGTCTTCTGTTGATCACCAGATTGCTCAGATCAGCAATTTTTTTCCTTTGCAGAATGCTGTGCACAGCAGTGCACTTCTTCCATCCGCACTGAAAAGCTACATACAGTCCAGAGGTTTGACAGACACATGTTTATGGATGAATTATGTTTCATTAGGTGTGTGCAAGAAAACACAACATCCTTTTCCAGCCTACTATGGCTACATAAACCCAGGAAGAAACTCCTGGCTGTGCAGTGCCTTGGGAAGGTATATTATTTTGGAAACAGCTGCCTAATGGAAGTGGGGGCAGCAGGAGGTATGGCCACATCTGATTTTATGCCGAAGTAGGGAAATGTTAGAAAGATCACCTGATAGAGAAAGAAATGTATAAAATTGCAGGCAATAACTTCAAATAACCACCCACCTCATAAGGCTTTCTCATGGCTTATCATTCTTCTAGTGTTCATATGCTCAGAATAGCAAATTGGATGGCAGCTTTATCTGACTGTGGCAATTAAGCAATATTATTAACTATCGAGAGACTTGCTTGGACATTCATTAGCAATCTGGAAGATGGATCTTTCCACAAAATATGAACACCTGCCAAAGCATTGACTTAAATGAATTTTCCCATTAGAAAACTGGTGATCGCAGCCTTTAACAATTGCAAGTTGTAGTAATTACTTTACAAAGGGAGAAATATAGCACCTACTCTTCCCTGTACTTCGTTAAGTGACCTTAGTCTTACAAAGGTACTTATTCTAATATAAAAGAACCTTTTAGGAACTGCTGGACATTTGATGAAAATTACAAGTACTCTGAGCAAAACATACTTACAGTATTAAAAACACTCTTTCACTATTGCATCTTAGTAGACTTCT
>WEIT01025060.1:194110-248955 GCA_013389985.1 Dryoscopus gambensis
AGAAATAAAAAGCCTTCCTCTTATCAGTGATATTACAAGTTTAATGACTTTCAATGCCAGCTGGAAATAGGTTTCTTAATGTATCCTGGAAGGTTTCCTGTACACCTGACCTTGCCACACCATTTGAACTATCTGTAGGAAACCAATGTTCCCCTGAGCTTTGTTTTTGACTCTCAGAGGAACACACTGGTATCTATGGCAAAGCATGTAACTGGCAACTGCTTAGACCAAGATGTGGAAATACACATATGTTTGCACAAATGTTTTGCTCAATGACCAATCCTCTAGATTTTTTTTTATACTGTTATACTTCTCATTTTACTCAAGGGTAAAGCCATTTGCCATGGCAAACCAATAAACTCTTTGAACACTTTTGGGCATCGTAACTTGAGCATCTACATTACTCAAAGAGCAGCTGACCTTCCTGCTAGACATTGCCATCTCCACCTAACTCCTGAGGGAACTCTGAAGCCTTAAAACATCCTACTTTCTTTTAATCATCTTCAAGAATGGGAAGCAGAGCTTTGGGTGCCCATGCATGTCTTGAACAGTTAAATGAAACACAGTAATAAATGATTGTCCTCTTAGGTCAATATCCCTTGCTCGGGCGCTCTGACCATCGCAGGTCTCCGGATTAAAGAAAAAAGTCTGTACATCTCCTATAAAAACTGAGAAACGGAAGAGTTCTGCACTGAGGATTTGTGAACTTGGCATAGCTCTGCTGTGACGAGTTCTTAAATAAAGTCATATTGAAAAAGCAGCTCATATAATTCTGACCCTCAGCATGCTGATGAAAGAGCAAGAAACTCTCAGGGGAACTGCAGAAACACCCAGGCAGTAAGAAAGCAGCAACAGAGCTCTGAAAGCAAGTTGTCAATGTGGCCTTACTGCAGAGAGGATGTGTGTTTGGTGCAAACAGAGCTTCCTTCACCTGCTCTATAACTCATGAACTTGTAGGAAGAGGTAAAAACAGTGCTTGTCTGCAAGCACCTGGGGTAACTCTACAGAGGCTAAAGGTAGCCACCTTGGATTTGGCACATCATAAATAATTGTGCTAATAATAATAATCCTTGGAGGCTGTACTGAAACTTGAGACTGTTTAAGTTTCAAAGAAAAACAGGCAGATGCAAGCATAGTGGTAAAATGCCACAGCAAACTGCAGAACTGTTCAGCAGGTTATGCAAAAAACAAATAAACAAAAACAAATCCTTTCAGTGAAGGACAAGGAATTCACAGGGTATTTCTGAAGGAAAAGCTGCCCCATCAGAAAGGTAAGCAACTGTACAGAAGGGGAAGAGAATAAGGATATACAGGGCAGTTTGGCAAAAAAAAGCTGAAATAATAATATAGAAATGATTCTGTGAGAAAATATTTCACAGACTGATACATTTGAGGACTGTACCTCCGCTTGCCATGAGCTAGCTTGTGAAAGCCAGTCTTAACCCTCATTTGTGCATTGTTCACTCAGACTGCTTTTGCAAAAGGGAGCCTGCCCCAAACAGGGAGTGCTGCATGAGACACAAAGATCCAGGAGACAAGAGTTATACATTACTAGTAAAGAATATAGTTTAAAAACACCACTTAGCTCATTCATAAATTATTCATTTTTTAAGACTTATTATTCTCAGTTTGCAAATGGGTAAGAAAGAGATGGTTTGTGGTCACACCACAGGGAAAGCATTTACCCCCCATTAGGTTCTCTAAACCCAATCTTAATTACCCCTCAGGTACTTACACTCATGTTACTAAGAAATCTTGTGACACAGGGCAGCTGAGATCTCGTTAATAATTTATCAGTAGAAACCCAAACAAGTCTTCCAGAGACAAAGCAGTGCTATCACTATTTTAAAATCACTTTGGCAACACTATTCCTACACCTCAAAATAAATGAAAGAGAACTTAGATGATTGTGTCAGAATATGATGAGGAGTTTTTCAGACATTTGCTGCCTTTCACCTGCGGGAATTCATCTCAAACAGGATGGATTTCCTGACATATGTTTGTGCTTCTCACACATAGATTGTACAGTGTACTTTCTCATATGACTGTTTTTCATCTATTCTCTGTACCCAAGCTCTTGCTACTGTAGGAGTCTAAATTAATCTTGTTTTACCTGTACTTCTTACACCACACAAGGGATTCTGTCACTTGCTGTCACACCACCAGGGATGGGTTAGAAGGAGACTTCATAGGGCTGGGCTATCAGGAGCTTCCCAGCAGCCTTTCTATGGAAGGAAAAACTACTTTTACAGGTTCAGACACTATCTGATGGCTATTCATGTGGGATTCAGCTCTACAAGCTCTTATCCTTCTAAGTTATATGCCTTTGAGCAGCTTCAGAAGATCAATTAGCCCACACTAGTGTTATCCGGATTGGGCCCTAAATCTAATTCTAGTTATTGCTTATCTGGCTTCTGAAAAGTTCTTAGAAACTGTGGGTTTATACTCTTTCAAAAAGATGCCAAATCATATCAGAATACACCAAAAGAAATTTAAACTAGAATCCAAAGTATCAAGTAATTGCAAGTGAGTCTTTTAAACCCACTTTTACTCATAAAAACACACAGCTTTCAAATTACAGCCATTAAGAATCATATTCTTTTCTTCCATTTAGATCCCAAACAACCACTTTGATATGCTTTAAGTTTTTTCCCCATAAATCAAAATTCACCACCGAAAACAACTGTGTCAACACCATAAGGAAATTTGTTTGCTGTGTTAAATTGAGCTTCAAAAGCATGAACTGATCATACATTTGTGATCACAAGTAGTGCCTCTTCTTATATCCATTCAAAGTGTTTACCTTATTACAGCTTATTATAAATGTACTGTCTAAAATGCAGCAGCATGACTGTTCCATTTCCAGGCCATAATTTTATGATAATCATATGTAATATATTCATATGTCTACTTCACTGCCTAACAAAGCCAAAACTGGTTTCTTAGCAGATCTGCTCCACCATGGTTCAAATTTCTTTGCCTCAGAACATTACTGAAAAACAACATTAAGAAAGATATAATCAAAATTTTACTTTGTATTTTGAACTATAGTAGGCAAACAAAGGAATATATCATTGGAGGCTGAATTTGGCGTACTGACTATCAAATACTGGTATCTAAGTGATATGTAAATTATTAAACATGCTATGCAAGCATTATTAGAAAAATGGGGGTAGGGAGCAAGATTATAAATTTATAAATGTTTTCAACATCTAGAAATCCTATTAATACTTGAAAACGTTGAGATTGTACAGAAAGAATGTGCAGATGAACTAAGACCAGAAATAAACAAACTTGCTTTTAATCTCCTATATTTAACATGTGTTTTGGTTTTTGCCTAGAATATATTTACAAAAAATAGTAACTTTTTTTATCTTCATAAATTTCAGAGGCAATTCCTAGTTACTCATAAATCTGACACTAGAACATAGAGAGGTTTACAGGACTTGTAGGAAATAGAAATTCTTTTGATCCCCATTTACTCCACTAGACTGAACGGTTTGCCATCAGCCAAGTCTCCTAAGAACCAAATGGTTGAGACAGAGAGGAGAGCTCAGTCTTGTTCATCGTCGCTTTTGCATGGTATGTGTAATAGCTTTTTTAGAAGAATGTCAGATCTTGAAATCACGGAAGTCTCTTACAGCAGAATAACATCTTATTTTTAAATGAAATTTTCAGGTTTTGTATTTGTATTATATATTTGTGATGGTTTTAGCTGGAGTAGAATTAATTTTCTTCACAGTGGCTGGTGTGGAGCTATGTTTTGGATTTGTGCTGAACACAGGGTTCATAATATAGAGACGGCTTTGTTACTGCTGAGCAGGGCTTACACAGACCCACGGCCTCTTCTGATTTTTGTGCTGCCACACTCTGGGGGGGATGGGAGTGCTTGGGAGGTTGGGAGGAGACACAGCCAGGACAGGTGACCCAAACTGACCAAAGAGACATTCCAGACCATATGGCATCATGCTCAGTGCATAAAGTGGGGGAAATAAGGAGGAAGGGGGAGATGTATGGAGTGATGGCGTTTGTCTTCCCAAATCACTGTTAGGTGTGATGGGGCCCTGCTCTCCTGGAGATGGCTGAACACCCGCCTGCCCAGGGGAAGCAGGGAATTCATTCCTTGCTTTGCTTGTGTGCATGGCTTTTGCTTTCCCTATTAAGCTGTCTCTATCTCAACTCATGAGTCTTCTACCTTTACCTGTCTGATTCTCTCCCAGGTTGTGCTGTTGGGGGAGTGAGTGAGTTGCTGAATGGGGCTCGGCTGTTGGATAGACTTAAACCATGAAAATAAAAAAAGCACAAACTTTTTTTTTTTAAATACATGGCAAAAAAAGTCAAACTACAATGATTTTTAAAACCCTGCCATTTTGAGGGGGCATTCTTACACCTGATTGCTGAGGTTGGACTTCACAACGCTGCTCATTCAGCCTTCATTTTTGTAGATAAAGAGTTTTAATAGGATAAGTTTTAGGTGACTGTTAGAACCACTTGAATGAGGAAGCTGATAAATGCCTGGATGAAACACTGCAATAATATAAAACACAAAGCCAATAGGAGCCAAACAACAATAACAACAACAACAAAAATCATCTCAGCAGTGCTATGACATCAAAATAATAAAGCAAAGATGTGCTGGGAAAAATGCTGAAAAAGTCATGTTAGGGATTTTTCATACTTCTAAGATTTCAATTAGAAGGAAAATAATCTTTTTTTCCCATTACTGATAATACACCACAACAAAAAGATTAATAGCTGCTGACTTAACGCAGACTTTCAAAAATTAGCTTTGATCAAAGGAAGTGCTGTAGTGAAAGTCAACTGCCCTAACCCACTTCTCAACTGCCTTTATAGCACTGAGCTGGCATGAACTCCCTCCCCTTTCTTGAACGGTTTCCTTTAAACTTCAAAGACTAACTGGCTTTGAGGCTTAAGACACAGAAAGCTTTTTCCTTCTTCTTCAAAAGCAATTAAGACATGAAGCATAATCTGACCTATAATCTAAAATCCAAGCACACAGGTCTTCTTGATCATTGTGGGGCTACAGAATGTAAGGGGCTCCACAGAGAAGTTAATCATGGCTCAGTAACTGCAAATGGTTTCACGGTGCCTGCCAGATGATGAGGTCAGTCCGCTGAAAGAAAGGTAAGCAAGGGCTAATCTATCAATGGCCCAAACTTGTCAATAAATGAGGCTATTGAGGGATTCTTACTGCTTTACCTTTCATTGCAAGCTCCTCCTTCCTTTCCATTCCTTGTTACTAATGAGTCTGCAGAGTTAGGAAGCCAGATTTCCCAGGACACTACAGTAATGGATGTGGGGTGGGACAATACAGACTGCAGTAATCAGGAGGCAGAGGAATGGACAGTATTCATGGACTTGCAAGAGTCACAACTGGCTTCAGAAGATATAATGGATTTTGCGAGATGTGGTCTGAGAAACCTATAAACTTCTTGGTCTGTTTGGGCAGCAGTGTTTCCAGATGAATAGGGACTGTATCTGAGTTTTTGTTTTACTATAAGCTAGAAGGGATTGCAACTTTGAATGGTGAGTGCTGACAAAAGGAAATAATTGATGGTTTCATAGCTGGTCTTGCCAAAGCCCTTAAAGATAGGAAATCTGGGAAGGCCCACTGTACATGAGCACACTTTTCACTGCTTTGTCTACACACTTTGTTATTATACGTGGGATCAACAACAAAGTAAGCGAGCAACAACATTTAGTCTTCATTCTTATTTCACAAAATTACTTCACCAACTTAGTCGGCAAAAGCTAAGGCAAGCAAAGCCAAGAAAAGTCTCTTGAGTTTTCTAACCATGTGATGTCTCCAAGAAAACCCTTGTCATAAAGCTGTGTCCTGCAAAGACCTCTGCATGAGCCAATTCTTAAATTCCCCAGAATTCTGAGCCTAATTTGAGCACTCTGCTCAAGTGCTATACTTGTGTTTGAGCTGCTGTCCTCCCCTACCTGACGCCCAGGACCAAAACAGGTTTAGTTCCTTAACAAATACAGCTAAAAACATTTGTTTTGCTTTTCACATGATGCAATAGCATTTCAAGTAACATCATAAGCCCATTCTAGAGACAGCCAGTGACACTAACAATTCCATCCAGGAAAAAATTAAAGGCTCTTCCCTAGAAGAATATAGATAAGTAAAGAGAAAGAACAGTGAAATAACAGCAATGGCAACTCTGTAAATGTGTTGTCCAATAATCTCAAAGTGTATTCTTACACACTTGTAATGTGTATAAGTAACTTGTAATGGTAAACTCATTTCATTCACACGCTTTAGATAAAACAGTTGTATGTACCTAATTCTGCAGTTGAAAAGTCCAAGATAAAAGGGAGTTGATTTGTCAGGCAAGAATGCACACAGTGGGGAAATTAATGAACTGAAACAGAAAGCCTTGGTTTGTAGTTTCCTGCTAAAACTACTAGCACTAATTACTAATTAGTAATTAGCTAGTACAGATTTTTCCTTAAAGTTCTCAATGAAATATTAACAAGATAGTAATTAAGTAATTCAGGGTCTGCTTGCTTTAGTGTTTGCATTAGCAATAACTTTAGTATTATAAATCCAAAACCTGACTCACTGATCTATAAACGTCCTTCTAAATTAACCAGAGACATCCTTTGCTTTCCTTCTGTTGAAGTTAAATTATTCTGAAACCCCTTTCTGCATTAATGGTATCCAAGGTGTAACAGGTGGAAAGAGAATGTAATGATGTAGTAAAAGGCATAGAGGTATTCTTACTGCTTGCATTATTTTCTAAAAGAACAAAAACATTCCTGTGTCTAATCCTGCATTTGCATTTTCAAATTGCTTCTACTATAGACCAACCTCTTCCCTACACCCCACAAAGGTTTAAAATAAGTGCTACAACATGTAGTTCATCTGCTCCTGCATGATCACCAATCAAGCATGGCTAACGATGACCCACTAATGAAATGAAGCAGAAGCTGGGTTGCACTTGTGTGTATTACTGTTAAATTACACCTGGGTAGGTTAATGTACGACACTAACAGGGCATTTTATTTCTTGTGTGGTGCAGCAGTGACATGCAGGCAATGGGCAGCTCCTTGAGGCAGTGAGGACCACGGTCAGAATTACCACTTCTGCAAGACTGCCCGAGCCCTGGGCTGGGTCAAGAGGTTCAAGAGCTCTGTTTGGCTAGAGCCTCACTCCCTCCCACTTAAAGCACTGTCAGGGTCTTGGCTGGCCCAGTGAGAGTCCATGGATGAGCTCTGTACAGTTAAGTGAGACAACTGTCTTCCAGCAGACCCCAGGTCATTAATTCTGTTCTGAAACAATGCTGACTTCACTGCTTCATGCATGAAAAACAGACTAAAAATCTCACATCATTGCCAGTACAGAATCCAGCATGGTATCTCATGAATCTACCACTGAGAACATGCTCAAATATTTTTTATTACAACACATTAAGCTAAAATCAATAGATTCATTTACTGAAATGGATTTAGTACTTCAGCTAACCAAGGCAAAGTAACACTTTTTAAAAAGAAGTGACATTTCATTATAGCATTTGGTTGTAAACTCACTGGCAGAAATTTTTCTGTATACCAATTAAACAGTAACTCACTGAAGTTAGTAACATAAAAAGCAATACTGTGTATTTACAGTTCCCTTCCCAGTAAATGAAAACATCTACAGTTCTCAGCAATACAAATAAAGTCTCTGCACAATGGTTCTAACAATGCTGCCACATTTCTGATCTTTTCAAATATTTCTAAACTATTTTTCCCAAAGATATAACGTGCTATTGTCTCTACAATCAACCTTTTTTTTATTTGGAGAGAAGCAGAAGTGGCATATTGAAAACTTCAATCTGCTGAAATATAATAGCACCACTGAGTTCTGTTGTTCTTCACTTTTATTCTCACTTTATACAAGAAAGATAAAACTACAGTGGTTTTACTATTGTCAAACAAAAGTAAATAAATAATGGTTCTGTTGACTATTACATAACAAGATACTGCATCACTATTAGTCAATCTAGTTTTAACATATATTTCCCTCTCAAATGTGAAACTTTACCAATACTATAGTCATTCTGGGATACTGCCAATAAAGGTATATGTGACCCTTGCAATGAGAATCATGAAACCAAATTTGATGAAGAAATCATTTAAATATTTTACTGTAAATTATACAAATAAATTCTTAGACAAATTAAGAATTCAAAAAGAAACAATCTTACCTGATTTACTGTCTCTGTACAGCTTCATTTCTCCCTAGGATTACTGCTTTGTTGATATCAAGGACATCTTTTGAATTGTACAGGTGCTATTTATCATCTCCTTGGTTAGGAGATTAGCATCTTTCTAGTTTTACTAGTATGAAATCTCATCTTTTGCCTACAGGCTGGTCTTTTATGGGCATAATCTAGTTAAATTACATCTTCCTCTTTATTTGCTAACCTTCTCTAAGAGCCACCAACTTTCTTATCAGAGCTCTAACAGACCCTAAGCTTGCAGGACTTATCTGGTTTTGAAGACTTTTATTTTAGGATAGAAATGGTGGGAAAATGGATATCTGAAAATCAATTACCAGTAACTGAAGTGACAATTAAGCTACAAGACTTGTCTGTGGGGAATACTATACTGGAAATGCTCACTTGCAGTTAAAACAGCTGTACAATAAGAATGTGGTTTTATTCCAGCCTTTAATCTCACACTTAGAAAAGTCCAGAGAGAAAGGCAAGAAGACTATTTGCACCATTATATTAGTTACTTAAAATCTAGGATGTAGTTTCTGTATGTAATCCACAGAGAGAGACTGGCACCTCCAGAAAGCAATTTGAAAGATTCAGTGAGGCAACCATCAGCCACTTTTCTTAGAGGATCCCTGACTCACCCTTGGATTCAACTGTTTTCTTCCACCTATACAAGGAGCCTGTGGGCTCTGTGGTGGCTGAAATTAGATCATGTGACCTTCTTTATAGGTATTCTAATTAGACAGGATATTATCTACAACCCCTTTTCCTTTCAAAGCTGATATCCTGCATAATTATCTCATTTGATATTTCTTCTACCTTCTGTGCCATTGTTTGCAATACTATTCTTTTTCATTTATCTAAATTTAATCTGCAATTGCCTTTTATTAGCCCTAAACCAGCATAGTACCTCTCAATACAATAATTTTTGCCATCAACTGTTTTTTCTCCAATCTTATCAGTATCTGACATTTAAAATATTTCTCATTCATGATATTCACTATTCATTTTATATATACTATAAAGAAAGGTCTCAGAAACAATTTCCTAGTCAAAGAATTTCCCTATTATACCATCTCTCACCCTTTGCAACTTCAACATCTTGATTTATTCATGAGTAATTTATTTTAAAGACATTATCATCTGCATTTCACAAAGGTACTACAAGTTCAAGCTCATTTATCAAGTTCAACCTCATTTGTTCAGTTCAGATTCAAAATAATTCACCTCTAAAAAGCTTAATAAATTTAGATGCTCTCTGCCTATAAACTGTGTACAGTAATAATTTGCTTTCTTTTCCCCCCTCAAGCCTGATCCTGGCTAATGTTCTCATTCTTTAAAACAATAAACAACTAAAAAATGGTAAAAAAATGCCTAAAATATCTTTTATTGTCCCTTTCAATTAGAATGAATTTCTAATAAGAGTCTGATTTTATAATTTTACTTGGAATCTATTTTTTTATTTATTCTTTCTCTTTGGCTGTTATCATCCCACTGCCTTTATTTCACTTGCCTCCACTACCAACAAAAGCCTCTAAAAGAGAAAGAACAGATGAAGAATTTATTTCAAAAATCAAAACAGATTAATAAAGAACAATTAGGGTCAGAAACATGGCACAAAATGAGTATTTTCTGAGGGAAATAATAAAGATACACAAATTTAGGACACTACTTTCTCTGAGAAAACAATTACCTACAACAAGTTTCCTAAATTACCTAAAACTCCAAGAAACTTGACCACACTGCCACACTATCTAAGTATTGTATTCTAGTCAAAAGCAAATGCAAATGCAATCACATCTATGGAAACTAAGCGTGGGGATGTCTACATCAAAGGAAAAAAACAGTCCTTACTGCCACTCAGTCAAGCATAGGAGCTGGCCCCAGAAACAGCTGTTGTCATCAAGGTATCCTCAATTATTCAGAACAAATTACACTCTCTATGTGCAGAGGCACACCCAAACCAGGTTTGACAATGCAGTTATAACAGAAGAACAGCTGCAGCAACAAATTACCATGTTCAAGAGCTTAAAATCATCATGGACAAATCATTCTCTCTGCCAGATGATTTTTCTAAAACATAAGAAAGCAAAACAAAACATGGTGCCAGCCTCAAATCACCCACGTATGGGAGCCAGAACACTCTCAAACACTGAAGCTTGCAAAAGAACAATGTGACAAAGAGGACAAGGACAATAGCAAAGCACAACTTGCACTACAGCACGAGAAATCTGGCAGTTTTACAATGTCCTGATCAGTTATTCCACTGTGACAAGTATGAAGGCTCAACTCAAAGCAGATGAGAAATATCTGCAATATCTGTGCTCATCTATTGCTAAAACAAACCTTGCATTTCCAGGATCTTTCTCAGCAATTTTTAGTTGGTAGTGAGCAATAACTTTATGGTTCAGAAACAGAGCTTAACCCTTGTGTTTTACCATCTTTTCAAAATGGAAAATAAACTGTCTATTAATGTGTTATTATAATGAGACATAATCTGCATGTCCTAATGCTCACATTTATCACAGTATGTTTCCATACCACTGGGCACAGGAAAGCTACCATAAGCACAATTTGCTTACTGCTTTGAAAATCCAGCTTTCTGTATGACTGTACCTCTCAGAATGGTGTCTGCAGGGGGCCAATGGTAAATACTTGGAAAATTACCAGTAAGGTAAGAAAGCAAATGAATTCAAGAAGAAGGAATGCTGGCACAAAAATAAAAAGAAAATAATGAAAACTAAAGTCTCATGGTATATACATTAGCTACTACTGGTTTCAAATCTCATTATTTATCAAACGAAAGGAAATGGGAAACTCCAAATCAACATCTCTAATGTGATAAAAAACTGCTTTTTGGCTTAATCTTGTGGGTACTATGACAAAAGTACGCCAACCAAAAGAACTGAAGAAGAAAATACTAATGGTCTCAGGGATTAATTTTGGAGGCTTTTCCTAAGAGTCAGTGTTGCTGCTGGATCAGGAGCCGCAGACAAGACTGCAGGGGAAGGGAAGGTATGAAAGTTAGATGGCATGACTGTGACTTCCCAGCACATATGCAAGTGTTGTTTCCTCAGGTATCCTGTGTTGTACGCTGTTACACACCCTCCTCCCTTATTAACGCACAACAGTTACACCCCATTTCACACATTTACAAAGTCTCTTGGCTCATTTATATCCAACAGCTACTCATGGGCTGTGCTTTTTTAAGCCTGTTACTCCTGAGCTTTGCTACTAATCTAGCCACTGCTGCCACTTCCAATTTCTTTTCTTCTTTGCTATATTTCTTTTAAAATTAGTTATATGGCTCTGATCAATCTATAAACCTCTTGAGTTTTAGAGACATTCCTGAGAACACAAGCTTCTCTCAGCTCCAGTTAGACTCACAAATTTTTAGATTATGCCAGAGATGCTTTATTTTCAACATATACCGCATACTCCATTAAAAAAATCCATACTGTGTCATTACGGGAAAACAGCGGCAGAATGACTTCAAAGTAAAACACCCATCTTTCTTCTCCTAAATAAACATTTTAGTGAAGAGAACACAGCATGTTCTTTGAAAGAGGACCATAGGATCTCTGGAATATAATGCAATTCTACCTCTTAATGGAAAAAAGGTGCATCTTTTCATATTTTTTGTATTATGAGAAAAACAGACACTTTCAAGGTAAATATTTAACAAGAAAAATCCCAAGTTCCTAAGAATGGAAGTACTGAAAGCTTTGTATAAAGCAAGTTGTGGTCACAGCCATCGGAAAAGATAAGAAGGAAGAACTGACAGGAATATTGTATGTTCATATTACAGACTGAAATTAAGCTCTATTCCATCAGTAACAGCAGACGTTCAGAAACATCCAGCTGTAAAACATCCCAATAAACACAATAAATTATGCAGTTTTTTATATCCTTATGAACTAGTTAAGTTGCACAGTGGTGACTGCTTATACTCCAAAATGTCACAGAGCCTGAAAAATTCAGGTCAGAAGGGACAGCCAGCCAACACCCAATCCAGCCTCCTGCTCTAGGCTGGTTAACTTCAAAGATGAGTCAGGTTGCTCAGGGTCTCTTCCAGTTAAACTTTGAAAATCTCCACAGACAAGAGTTTTTACAGTGTCCTCAGGAAACCTGCTGCTGTGCCCAACCAATCTCCATGCAAAATTTTTCTTACATCCAACTGGAATTTTCCTGCTTGTCCTTTTCCAGGCATCTCTGAGAAGGGTCTAGCTCTCTTTTTTTCTGCAATCTCACTTTAGATGATGGAGGATTGCAATTAGTCCCCCCTCTACCCTTCTCTCCTAAGCAAACCCAATTTCTTTAATCTCTCCACACAGGCCACATGCTCTTCCATTTGCCATGACCCCCACAGGGGTCACTCCAGTGGGGTGGCTTCTCATGCCTCAGGGAGCCCAGAACTGCGCACAGCTACCCCAGATGTCTCTCAGAAACACTTGAGCAGAGAACAGGGACCTTCCTTGACCTGCTGGCATCACCCTGGCTAAGACAATCCAAATTGTGGTTGGCCTTTCCCAGTGCCAGGACACGTGGCTGGCTCAGCTCAACTTGTGGCCACTGGGACCTTCAGGTGCGGCTCTGCAGAGCTGCTGTGCAGCCACTCAAGGCTCCAGCTTGCTCTGCCCCTGATGCACAACCCTGAATTTGCTCCTCCTGAACTTGTCGAGGTTCCTTTGTCAGCATTTGTTTTTCCAAGCTTTTTGAGAAATGAGGTAGGATCATGCTGATTTTGTATTGCTAAGAAGCATTTGTAAGCCAGGAAATGGAAGGCTTGAAAAAACTGCAATCTGTTCATTTTGACAATACTCATGAAAAGCATGAAGACTTTTTTTTTCCTATACAGTTAATATAGAGGTAAATAGAAAACAACAAAAAACCCCCAATAAATTAAGATCTACAATCAATTAGGTATTATTTTAACCTTTCCAGAAGGCTTAGTTTACCCTATGCTTGCCAAAAACAAACTTGGATTGATTTTCAAAAAAAACTACTAGGAGCTGAAATAACAAAACCTGTCCCCCCCACACCCAAAACCCCCACCAAAACCTAACAAAAAAACCCAACAAAAAACCCCAACAAAAATCATAGTCCAAAACCAAGGACCAATTATTCTATCTTTTTGGCAGCAACACAGGAAAACTGCAGAGGTAATATTCGTAATTCTGTGGACTTCTATGGAACACTGCATGCTTTACAGAGAACCACTGAGAACCATTTTTTAAACTGAATTCATAGCTATAATCACGACAAAAAGCAAAATGGGGCCTGATCCATCAGAAGAGAGTGAATTTATAAATTATAACTCATTAACATTTTGTTCTTAGGGGCAGCAATTGCAACAAGCATACAAAATCACTGCTTCAATTTTTGCAGTGCTAATGCAGATTTTGTTTTTATTCTCTTTCTGTTTACATCACCAGTTCTAAGGCTAGATGTTTTAAAAAGTATTTTATTAATATGCCCCTTAATATGTCTACAGAGAATAAGTATGTCCATTGTATGCTGGCTTTTACTGTAATATAAATGCAGATCTATAATATATTACTATTTATTTCTATTATTGATGTCTAGCATTCCCAGGTAGAACTGAGAGCTCTAATATTCCAGGGTCTGTGGAAACACAGAGGCAGTCAGGACCCCTTGCCCTTAAGAGTAGCAAGTATGATGGAGAACAGCTGCAGCAAACAATGTCAAGATGTAGAGAAAGGTAAGGAAGTTAAGAGATAAAGAATTAAGCCATATGCTTTTTTTTCTTTCCTAATTAATTCTCAAAGTAATAGTTCAAAAGTGCCTTTTTTTCAAAATGAGCTAAAATTGCTACCTTTAACAAACATAATTTAGGAATGAGCAGTTGGTGATTTTTTGCTAGTACCTTACATTTTCTAACTTGCAGTTGTGCAGTAAATTCTCCCTAGCACCTCCCCCTCCTTCTTTACAAGATATCAACTGTGTAGGTAGGGCAGAACCTCCCAGAGATTCTGTTACTGCTCTCATTAATTCAGAATTTAGTTATTGAACGTGTTCAGATTATTGTTCAGGACACAAAGGCACCTTGAGCTTGGGATAGAAGATTCCAAGATGTCTAAGCACTCTAGGTTCCATCAGGTTCACTTCAAGTCCTAGGGTGTCCTCCTGAAAACCCTCTCACTGCTGAGAATTATTAACTTTATCTTTAATGTAAAACTTTTCAGCATTCCTGCCACAGGCAAACACAGTCCATAACCCCATGCCAGGTAACTTTTAATGTACCTCAGAGAACCCTGAAGATAAAAAAAAGGATGCTGAATTTGACTCAGTACTGTGGTATTAGTGCAGAAGAAAGGAATGAGTGGAAAAGGACAGGTTCAGGCTCCAGAAGGCATTATCTCAGCATTGTATGACTTCCCATGAGAAGACTGTACATTGTCATCTTGTACCAACAAACACTAGGAAAAAAGCCTGAATTCCCACTACACTGAGAAATTTATTTTAAAAGATTATCTCTTAATCAGCCCTATTTTGTAAGTTTTGGTGCTAAGACTGTTTCCATGTGTTGACTTCTGCATGACACATATAGGCGGTTACCACAAAAGACAGAATAATTAAAAAAAAGAAGGATTTTCTTATGCAGTTTCTTAACAGCCCAATACTAGCAATTCCAGTGATGCCCAGTACAGCTTCTATGAGTAGCAAGAGGATATGAAAATCCTGCTGTAACATCCCACAAAACTCTATAAAACATAAGAGCCAGCCACCGGTTCTCTTGGAAGACTGTTAACAATAATAAGCATATATAATTAATGTTGATTACTTTATCCTAAAGATGCAGTTTGAACTTCAGAAGAGGTAGATTATACAGCTTTATCCTCATTCTGTGTGTTTTAATTTAGAGCGACTGTGTTTAATGAAATGTAGGGATTCAGATTACCTGGATTTATCTTCTTCTTTCACAATCATCAAATCATGTAATTATCACATTCCTTACCAACACTGTCAAGGTATTTGTTCTTAGTGGAAGTTGGATCCAGATCTGTAGCTCTCAAAGCATTCTTCAGCTTTCAGAATAAAATTATTTCAGTCCAGATAACCCATTTTCTATCCTATCATTACTTTCCTAGCTAAAAATAATCTTTTCCTGTTTTTCTTCCCCTCACTGTTCCTGTTAACTCTGCTAATAAGAAGATGAAACAATCCTTCTGACACTATCTTGCTAAGCTAACCACGAAGGTTACAACTATTTGTCTTTAATTTGACAGGCCCCTGTTCAACCCAGTGATGTCTCTTTCAGTTTGAAATTACTTGTCTTCAATGTGAACAACCAGAACCAAACACAGATAAAGCTGTATTTCTGTTTTATCAGGAACATCTCACCCCAGAGATTCTAGGGCTGTACCATCTTTAAGTTGAAGACATGATGTCCCTATGTCATATTCTATGGCCTTTCACATCACATAAAACACAGTAATAGCACAAAACAGTGAAGAAGAAGAAGGGGAGATAGGCAACAAAACCAAAATTCAGGTTGTGCCTTGACCATGATAAACGAGAAATTTTTTTGCTCCACAATTTGCTCTGGTAGTGAACACAAAAACCTCTGTGATTATGTATGAAAGTCCAGTAAGCATCTGGTAGCACCAAATGACTAAGACACCAACATACTCTTAGTGGCTGTCAAAAGGCAAGGGAAATCTTTTAAACATTTTTTGCTAAAAGACTGTACAGACTACAGTGCTACCATGGAGCTCTGTCTGGACAGCAACTGATTGTGTGGTGAAAGTTGGACGAATTCTCCCCCTAAATCTGGAGTGGTTTGAAGAGCTGTACCCTAAACAAGGGTATCCCAAGCTCTGGGATCACTAATTGGTAGTAGAAGTCATTATCACTCAGGGAAGAAAAACATGCCAGCTTCAGTTGAGAAATCAGCAGCTTACCCTACCTTAAAAAACATGCTCTTAAGAGCAGCAAGATCATAAATTCATTCCTGTTCCCTCTTCAGGAAAGGATTGTTTGCTAAATTGCGGCCAATCATTTCAGTAATCAACTTCAGACTTTTGACATTGCTGAAAGAGTCATGAATGAGCGTCTGACCTGGTTCTCAGACATCAGTTCAGCCTGTGTGTTTGGACAAAGGTAAGGCAGCTATGTTCATGAGGTTTCAGCTCTTAGGAACATTATAGTAAATTCTCTGGGGTGCTGAGAAGTTGCCTGTAGATCTTAAAGTAACAGTGGATGGATTTGTATCTGGAGAGTCTACAGGTTTTGATGTGATATGACCAAAGAAATTATTTTGGGGTGATTACCTGCTGCAAGGCCTCTCTGTGGCAGAACTTTACTAAGCTTTATCATGTTTTAAGTTAAAAGTGTATTTGCCGAGGGAAAAAGAGGCAGTTGGACAAATAACAGCTGAGAAGCAAACAACATTCCCGGAGTGTAGGTGGTCAGCTTAGCTGCCTCAGCAATCAGCAACACTGTTCTCAAGTCTAATAAAATCACAGATTAGGGCTATTGAGGTGCAGGTCAGAGCAGAGATCTTGATTCTTGCTAGTCCTTGACAGCAAGGCTGCTGTAACTACAGCAGCAAATTCCCCAGAAGCAAACTTAAAACTAAGAATCTTTCCACTGGGATCTTTTCATAAAAACAAAATACTAACAACACACAATATTATTTTCAAAATATTCTTTTCAATGCAACTGTCCTCATATTCTATTAAATTGCACAATTCTATATTGAACAAAGTAGTAGTTACTATGAAACTTTTAATAACTACTCTTAAAATACTAAAAATAAAATAGTAGTAATTAATCTTTATTTAAATGGTAATTTAACGTGCTAAGAAGACCAAAAAATGAAACTAGTCATTAGCTCATAGTAAAGACTGCCAGAAGCTTCATTACTTATTAATAATGGAGAACACAGTGTACTGAACTGCTTCCCCTAACCCCAGAGGCTACTAGGAACTGAACTGCAAAAACTGACAATCCTAATAAATTGATTAAGCAATATGATTTTCTTTATAGATATAATTACTGCATATAGTGTAGCTAGGTTTTCATTGTAATCTACACTGATCAAATCTCAAGTTTAAAAACAACATGTCATAAAAGCCCAGTAACATACCCTTCCATTGGGCAATTATTATCTTTGCTGGGACAATGGATTTAGCTACTTCTAATAAACACAAAATTTCTATGATAAAGTTTTTGCTTTAATAGGTTCACTATTAGCAAAAAAATACTAACAATATTTAGGGAAAAAAGATAAAAGAAAGCTTGCCAGTTAATTCCAGCTGATGACAATACTTTATCTTCTTGATCAAGAGTATCACTTACAGAAACCTTTTTCATTTAATCAAATTTCCAAGAGATATATAATAAATACAGCCACTTAAGATCCAAAGAAAGCTGCAAATCATTGCATTGCTCCAGAGTTCTTTGAAAGAAAGCAGCAGTGTATGACAGTAACTACTACTATTACAGCTGCTAACATAGCTTAAATGGGAAAAGATACTGAAAGCAAACATTTATGGTGAAAATGTTCTACAATACCTTTGAGTGGACATTAGAATTAAACAATAATTTAGAATAATTTTATTTAGAAACAAAATTAAATTATTAAAAGTAACTACCCTCTATTAAATTTATTCCTTCAATATAACCTTTAAGAACAATCCCCTGGAAAAAAAATGAGAAACCATTACCACAGAAGAATTTTCAAATAATTAATTAAGAGTCTCAGAAGCTAACTGAAACATCCATCATTTATGTAAGTCACTGAACTTACTGAAACTCACTAAAGAATATCCTAGAACAAGAGCAATCACAAAAACTGTGCAAAAACTTCAAAGTTCTATCATAAACTCTGTTCAAAGTAGCAACATACAAAATCTTGCAATACCTATGAACTAGCACATTATTAGAAAAGTTAGGTTCCAGGCAGATCCCTCTGGCCAGGAAAACTCTTTTTTCCCCATTTCTTCTATCCATCTGCTACCAGATGCAGGATTCAAAAGCTTCAGGAGGGAATGATTCACATTTCTCTTGCATACTGAAGTACAGATATCAAACACCTATCAAGCACAACCACTGAAAGCAAGTTGAGGAGGAAGATCAGGTAATTTCAGTTAATCTTATCAGTTCAGCTATGTCTCAGAAACATTGTAAATATTAATATATATTAATGAATTATTGATATAAGAAAGAAAGACATAGAAAAATCATTCTAGAAGAGACGTTAGTATTTCAAACTCTTTTCCCAGAATTGCTATCTACAGTTTTTCATCATCAAAGACATTGGTGCAATTACCTCCTGCAGTTTTGGAAAATCAAACTTGCTTGCTTTTGGGAAGGGATACTTTGATAAGGAGTTTTTCTTTTTGCAGTTTTGTAAATGCACAGAAATTGAGACATGAATTTATGAGTAATAGCATGGCAGTTTATATGTTTACTACGAATATTTCAAAGAACTGGTAACATTCCTACTTGTCCAACTGAAAGTGCTCTAAAAGGCACTGGAAGTAATGCTGTCTAATAATGGTCCACTTTGAGTAATAAATCCACACTGGCAGAGGACTGTAGTGGTTTGGGGCATTCCTTAATGCATACATTTGGCAGAAAATGCTGTATCTTAATAGAATACATAATACTTGGGACATTTGCAAATGAACATGAGTGGGTAATTTATATAAAGAGAGAGACCAATCTATCACACAGTGTGTACAAGCATATTTGAACTAAAAGGTTATAAAGACTCTGCCTTATATATATTCCAAGATCATATGTAGCTCACTGGTCTTTTAACTGATGGGATCATTAGCAAAAGCATATTAAATACCTGAAGAAGTGCTGGGGGAAGAATGAAAGAAACCTGTGTCAACAGTTATGAAAGACCACTGTATATCTCCAGAGTACATAAACTTCTTTTTGCAGGACGAACTCAATGTGAATTATTACTCCCTTTTCCTTTTTTTTGGTGCTGAAGATCTCTATGAAGTTGTGACCCCATCACTCTATACCAGTTCCTCCTGCTGCCGTGCAGCAAACATCCCTCTAGAATCTCAAGCAATCAGAAATGAAAATCTCAATTTCAAAAGCTTTTAGACTATGTTAACTACATCCCATTTCCCAGTTGAAGGTAATAACAAGCCACACCAATCAGTTCATCGCTTCAGCATTGCCTTTAGCAACAGAAGCAAAGCAAAGCAAAGCAACAGCGTGCATACACCCAATATATATGCCTATAGCTCCAAAAATAAGTTATATTTCATAAAATACAGGTGTGGAATTAGCTTATTCAAACATATCAATGTAATTTACAGTAATTAAGTGGAAAAGAGGCTTTGTTTTTCAAAGACAGCAACTGAAATTTATTTTGATTATCCACTTTACCTATTCTGTGGCAAACACAACATTTAGGATTAGACTACACCAGTGATATATTACCAGAAAATCTAGTATTAACTTACTCAAATTAATTGTATGTCAGGTTTTAACCAATCATTGTACCATATATAAAGAACCGCAGACACAACAGAAAACACTATTGTGCCCATATCTTCAACACTATGCCATCCCCTACCCTAAAAAAGGCAACAATAGAAATACATAAGGGTAGGTAGAACAAAAAAAAAAAAAGGGGGTTGATTGGAGATACAGGTTGGATTTTGGGGGCAATCAAATAAGATTAAGTTTCTGTGGTTTGGAGGATGCAAGATGGGGTAATGTGGAGGGGAAGATAAAAATCAGGAATAGAGAATGACTGCTCACCATTTCTTTTGACATAAAGCCTAGGTTGAACCAAAAAGAATAATTTGGCAATAGATTTAAAAGAAATAAAATAATATCTTAACTCTCAATGATAGTACGGCTTTGTAGGTTGAAAATTTAATGAAACACTTAGTGAAAGGGAGAGAAGTCCAACTGAGTCTTAATAGACTTAATAGATGCAGATACCACTTCCAGCAGAGAAGGTCCTGCATGCAAATTGCAGGAAGCTGTCTGCATGCTTTGTATTTGTCCTGTTAGTGCCCTCTTTCCCAAAGCATTTGCTAGTGATCTGCCACTCAGTCCTGCAGCTGGATCCTGTACAGCACCTCTGTGCAGCTGGCCTGTGAGCAGAAGGGCCTCTCCCTGGCCCCAGGTATTAGGAGGGGTACCACTGCTGACGGCAAGCAGCTGAAAACGAGTGGGGCATCCACCTCTTCTCTCTCACTTCCACCCAGTGGACTTAAACTCTTCCCAGCCATGGAGAAAACCTACCATTTTGCTACTTATTATTCCCATATGTGGATGGAGCAGGTAGAAACAGAGCCTCATTTAAAATGGGAGAACAGTGAAAGAACTTTTATAAAGCTTTTAAAGAAGCACTAGTCTGAAGAGTTATCAACTAAAGTATACAAGGTTATTTTTGAAGAAACTTCTGGCACGATGTTTCATGCAAGTAACGTTTTAATTGTTCAGTTATTAGCCAAACTGAATAACACACGTGTAGGAACTGGGGACATGAGAGAAAGGGAAATAGGAAGATGAAAAGCATGCATTTCTTATTTCAAAGTAATTTTAATACAGTACCAAGATTTAAGTTATAAAAAATACTTGCTATATACAGTTGGGAATACTGTTTAGTAATTAGGGATGGCAAAGGAACACATCTGAGTTCTAGAAATTAATTTTCATTTTGATGTAAAATAAAAACAAGGCTTTTAAAATTCTGAAGCACAAGCATATGCACACGATGGAGGGAAAAATGAAGTCAAGAGTGCAGAATATGTAAAAATTACAGGTATCATCTAGGACATGGGAACACTTCAGCATTCTAAAACCAATACCACATTTCCACATTGCAGTGTAATGGCTGACATGCTAATGCCTCCCTCTCTTTGTTCTAATGAAAATACCAATGACACTCATCAGAATCAGTCCATATACTCTTGTAAAACATTTTTGTTTGCAAGTGACAAGACAATAACTAATTAGCAACTGGCAATTAGAAACATGAAACTATTATAGTTCCACTGAAGAAAAAGAAACAATAAGTCATAAAAGACAAGTTATTTTCCAGCAGTTGTATGAGTCTTTCATAAAAAATCTAATAATACTGGGAAAACAATCTGTGCTTTTTACTGCAGTGTCTTCCCTGTCAAGGATCACTTAAAGAACTACAGGGCTTCAAAAGTGGCTTTGCTTTGAAATGTCTCTGACAAGAAAACCTTCTGGTAATTAAACCAGAGTCAAAATTAATCAAAAGATGATTGGAAAAACTAAACTTCTTTGACAAGTTAAGTGCACAGATTAAACCAAAAGCAAACCCAGATCATGGTACACATAACCAAAGCAGCACTATTTCTCACAGTTTTTCCTGAAGCCATATTGATAACTTGAAGTCTTGAAGTTCTCTAAATCATACAGAAGTGAAATAATTTAAATAGCCCCCTCCCCCAGCAGTTTATTAATCGTACCTTAATTTGTGCAAAAGGTCTGTCAAAGTTTCCAACATAAAGAAGACCAACATTCTGGGTGAGTAGCCTAAAAAATGAAAAAAATCTTTTAAGATATCACTTTACATCCATAAGTCTTTTCTGCATCTGCAGTAATTGTTACCAAACCCTAGCAGGGTAACAGTCTTTACCACGACAGCAAGAGCTACCCTTGCAAATCTTGATTACACAATTCTGTTTGAACTACTATAAAAAAGGAGAGACGTGCATTAAAGATGGATGCACACCAGTAATTCGTGTTTATGTTGCAAGCAGGTCTTCAACAAAATCATTTCACATGCTTCTTTGTGATGGACGTCACTCAGTAACATGCAAGAATGGCAGGTATGTGCCTTTTCTATTTATTAGAGACCAATAGAGACAAAGACAGCAAGAGAAAAGAATAGTAAATGCACACATTCAGAGCAGCAAGCCCAAGAGTTAAAACAGATTAGGGCACATAAAAGTATGCACAGTAATACAAAAATGACATCATTACAAATAGAGAAATAACAGAGAATGTCTGTAATATTGTCTAATGGTTCACTAAATAAAAAGAGCCCCAGATATAGCTTGTGCTTGCTGTTCTCTTCAAGTCTTAATAAAGTTGTTGCGTACACCGCCGAAATCCAGAGGGACAGTGGATAAATTGTCTCAAATGACTGTTCATACTGCTAGAAAAGAGTTTGATTTCTGCAGACACTGTGCAAGTCAATGCTACCAGTACACAAACTCCAAATTCCAGGGGAACATTAGGGCACTGCTGTTATGAACAGGCTGACAAGAACATCACTGGCCAGCAAAAAGGGCAGGAGAGAACTGCTGTTCTGACTGGATAATTACAATGTTCCTCTTGCTAAGCAAAGGCCCAGTAATCATTCCCTTCAATTTAGAGCTTCATAAGCATTGCATTGAAATACAGGTTCTTCTTAATAATGAGAACTTTTTTGATGACAAACCCTGGAAAGAGTTTCTGTTTTGATTAAAAGAGACATTGAAAACCCATCATACTCTTCGGTAGCTCCAAGTTTTCATTAAGTCTTTGCTATTTTATATTTTCTTCCAATTTTTTTTCAATCCCATTCCCTTTAGCAATAAGGCCTCACATGTGAATTAAATTAAATAGCCAGAAGTAAGTACAAATGTAGGCATCATTCAGCTTAAGCAATGACACTGAGGTGTCTCTTTCTTACATTATTAAGCATATATAAATATATATCTATATATACACACTTATCATTCATACTGAGTTAAATATTTTTTTATAACTAAGCCACTAAGTCATTTTCAACTCATTTCTCACCATTGCCAGTCCTGTTTTCATAAACAAAAGAAAACAGAAACTCAGACAGCAGTAAATAATTTTGACCCCATAGAACATACACATCTTAATATGGTCTTGATTATTCCCAGTTCTGACAACAATATGATATATATGAGTTTAAACTGGTTCACGAACAGTGGGAACTGGTGGAACTCAGCAAAATTACAAAGTCAAAACATTCACACATATAAAACAGTTAAGTAAGAAGAGGTGTTGAACTATCACTCTTTGAAAACCCTTCCGTAATTAGATATGGTATATAAAAATTTCCAGTGCACTGACAGAAACACCCAAAGGAGGGAAAGAACAGTAAGGATCAGACCACATCATCCACAGTACAGACAGGCAAATGGATTCCTCCCTTTCCCTATCAGTGTGCCAGACTCCATCGGGAAGAATTGTACTGTTTTGCAATGGTTCAGCAGTATATGTAAGTCAAGATAAGCATATTGAGCTCATTTTCTGTCACAATAAGTCAAATTTATTCAGAACTCAGGTGTCTGGAACTGGAAAATCCAGCACATTGATCAAACTTTCTCCTAGAGCTATAAAGCAAAATCAGAAAATATTTAATGGTTTTCTAAATGGAAAGAAACATATGGGAGGTAATTAGCAAAGAAGGTTTAAAGAGACTGTAAAAAGGATTCAAGGTAGGTCATCATATTTCAGAGAGAGACATCTTAAAGCAACAAAGTATTCTCTGAAAGAACTGCACATAATTATTACAAGACAGAAAAGAAAAACAAAATAATCCACCAGCTGTATTTCTAGTAGGGGACCTTAAAAAAGAGAAGACATTCAGTATGATTATTCCCATGTGGTTATGCTTTACATTTTCTTTAACATGGATAAAAATGTAGGACCATTAAAAATCTAAGTCTTTAGGATTGCTTTAGTTAGAAGTAAAAAACATCCAGGGAACCTTAAGACTGATCTTCCCAGAAGACTGCCAAGTTGTCTACACAGTTTAAGTTGCTATCACTGATGTATGCTCCAAGCGAACTGCAAGACTTGGCTTCCTTAATAGGATTGATATTGACACAGTACAAGACAATTACTATTTATTCATCTTTCACTGCCTCTGCCAAAAAGTATTTTACTTACAGTTTTTTATTTGTATTCACATGGCACTTCCAAAAGCAATGCCAATGCAATGTTAGGAAAATGTTTAGGGAACAGAGTTATTTGTAGCTCTCCCTTCCTTAAATAAGAGGTTGCATTATATATATTTTTCTAGTTTCCACATTCCTCTTGAGTTCTGTAGTTCAAAATTGTATCACCAACATGTAGTCAGGTTCCATTTAAGAACTCGAGAAGGTTAAAATGAGTACCCTAATATGATCATAATTTAATGTTCAGAAATACCCAGGGGTTTTGCCCCTAAATGGTCTGAGCAATTAAAAAAATACCCCATCTCCTCACTAGTCTAAACTCTTTTACTCTGGGTCTTTCTTAAGAACATAATCCCTGTATTTCAGACTGAGCTCACACAGAAGAGCCTGGAGAGGTAAGCAGGCTGTGACAAGGGTCACCACTGAGGCTCTGAATAAGCCAAGCTACTGCAAGACTGTTACCATCTCCATCTCCTCAGCAGCCATAGTGGCACCAAAAAGCCATGTGCCATTGAAGAGAGGGACGAGACAGAGGAGAATGTGCCAAATACCATCTCACGCATAGAAACTCAGCACAACTGACCTCTAAATGACCACTTAGGTGCACCTCTCTCTAGTCAGAAAGGTCAAACTACACATAGCTGGTTTTGGAGTCCTGTATCACAATACCAGGGTGTACTTTTAAGTACCTAAAATTAACTTTCAATGTGTCTAAATTGATACAGATATTCTCTCCTAATACTCTCAACTAATTACCCCTTGCCTTTAAAGACTTGCCAATGGTAAGCAGGTTTGGTTATAACCACTTATATGCCAATGTTTTCTTTTAAATGTCAGTCTTCTATTTCTAACTTAGTTTAACACGTGCACAGTTCTGCTCTTAAAACACCATCAGCAGTACTCAACACCAAACCCTGATAAAAGCTGGACATCACTTGTAATTGGCCAAAATCGATACCAGGCTATGAAAGAGTGATGACAGTTTCACAGCACAATTATCACCTTTGAATTTCACTTCACATAATTACCTTAAAATTATGAGAAACAATCATCAAAAATACAAATGCTTAATGGCACTTAGACACATATTTATTTTTATTTAAGAATATGTAGCAATATATGAAGTTGCCTAGCTTACAGACTGTCATGTATTTTATTTGTAGTCTCTTCCATTCAATACACTATTAATATAATTCCCATTTTTTTCTGTACATCAAAGGAAAGAAACATAACTCCAAGAAACAGGAGTTCTTTAGGACATGCTGTCCATATGTGACATGACTCCATGCTCTTCTCTCCTATACACCCAAGTGAGCAGACCTCTAGCTCACTGTGCATGTTAGGGCTGCACAGTTATATTTCAATGCAAACTACATAAAAACCCAAGAAGTGTCAGGACAAACCATTTCAGAGTTGTGACAATATAATATCAAGGTCTTAAAGGCCCTCCCAGTACCAAGAAAATGCTGGATAGGTATTTCCCTAGATTTCGTCTTTTCCAGGATATAAATGTACACAATGCTTTCAGAATCCAAGCTGCAAGAGCCAGGCACTGCTGTTTGTGGGGCAAGTTGACCACAGGAGTAGGCATGGTCAGGCCAGGTAATCCAAAAAGCATGATGGCAACAGTGATGTGAGGATGGGTTAATGCAAATAAACACAGGACACGACTAAGAACTTGGGTAAAAGGAAACTTGGAGTAAGGCACTGTGGGATGGCAGGGGAGGTAGAACACAAGGGATGAGAAAGGTACAAAGGAGTGAAAAAGCAGCCCTGTGGGTGGGACAGCACTGCAGTAGAGCTCTGGGCTGGAGAAGACCAAAGGATTAGAGAACGGGAGCAGCAGAAACTGATTTACCACAGAGTTCATCCTCCCTGAGCACAGCTGACCTTGTCTGGGGGCTGGGACATTCCCCGTACCCACTGCCTCCTTCCTATTGCCTTTGGCCATGGGAAGCAGTGACCCTTGGCTATGGACTTTATGAGGGCAGCACATTTCGAAGGAGCCTGATCATTTCCTCTTCTCCACACACAGTCTGTTCCTGCTGACTTACTAATACATGTTAAGATGAATTACCCTTTCAGTACCTAAAGGGGGGGCGCTATAACAGAGCTGTCAATGAACTTTTTATAAGGGCCTGTAGTGATAGGACATGGGGGAATGGCTTTAAACTGAAACAAGGCAGGTTTAGATTAGGTATTAGAAAAAAAATTCTTTCCTGTGAGGGTGGTGAGACATTGGAAAAGGTTGCTCAGGGAAGCTGTGGATGCCCCATCCCTGGAAATGTTCAAGACTAGGCTGGATAGGGTTTTGAGCCACCTGGTCTATTGGACAGTGTCCCTGCCTATGGCAGGCGGTTTGGAACTTGATGATCTTTAAGGTCCCTTCCAACCCAAATCATTCCGCAATTTCAAGGTAATACTGACAAAAATTCAGGCACTGCTCACCAACCCACCAATGCTCTAGCCATCAAGTAGTATTTTGTGAAGGCAGAAAAGCAGGTGTCAGGTAGTTCCTCCAGATCTTGTTGGGAGGTATACCCTGAGGACACCACTACAGCTTGATCTGTAGCCCAAATGCCCACCCCTTCAGACTCAAAAACTGCCTTGAAAATCCACTCAGGTTATCAAACAGAGCCATCCAAACTAGAGATGAACACATTTACTTCTGAGTCGTTCATACACAAACCAGTTGTGAGCTTCCCTCTAGGCTACCTGGATCCTAGTGCAGATTATGGAAGGAAGTTTCCAGAAAGGAGCATGCAGAGAAAAAAAGGTGCAGGGAGGAGCCAGGAGCCGCTACCTCTCACAGGAGCAAGTTACTGCAGATTAGCTGAACGCGGTAATTTGCTCCTGTGCGAGGCAGCAGCTCCTGTGCTTGCTCTGGTGGGTGCAAGACTGGTGAAATACTGTGCAGGGACACAGACAGACTTGCAGCTCTAGCCAACAGCACAGAGGTCAGATAGACTTGGAAAGCAGGGAGTATGGAGTGAAAAATTCAGTGTGTGCAGTAGGAGGGCTGAAAAGAGGTAACTGGCACTGGAAAGGTGGAAAGTGTAGAAGGAAAATGACGACCAATGAACAGCATATGGCTTGAGGTGCCTGCTTTCTCAGGAAGAAAGCTGCCCTGCAACAGGCAGTGGCGGACACAGAGCTACCTACAGCAATGCTTCAGTTACTCACTATGCAACTTCTTCCTTACATTTCAACAAAAGCACTCACAAAATTCCAGAACTGATGACAATGTATCAAATAATGCCTTGCAGTATTTTATTAGGCAATCCTAAAATTTAACTTGACATACATTATGTTTGAAGAGTAGTTCATTGCTCCACATAAGCCAAGTAGTTTGATACTTTATTTCTGGTTTTATTCCTGATGGTTGCCTGTTTCCCCAGCTCCTGCAACTACCAGAGCATCTGACTCTAGATGAGCTTGATTCTAGATAAGCTTTTGTTTGTTTTTAGGAGCTTGGTAAGGCTATAGCCTGCCACCAAAGCTTTGCTGGATGTAATAAAACTTCACTGTTGTATTTTATAATCACAAAGGTATTTGAGGGTGTGCAAAACTGCAGAAACTTCCAAAACTCATCTTGATGCTGTGCATGTCTGTCTCTACTTTTAATGACAACACGGATGGAATTGACTGCTTCTGCAAAGGACGAGGGGCAGCTTCTGCTGTGGTCTGTTCTCTTACACAAAAGAACTCTTTCCAGATCAGACAGGTTTTTTTCTGGTTTATATGAACAGTGGATTGATACCTGAAACATCCTTGGTGTCTGCCTGGAGAGATCCTGCCCTATCAGAAACGATTAAAGAGGAATTCCACTGATGAGATGATAAGATAAAGGGATTAAGATACATGAATTACTTCCACTTTATAGTCAGAAGCAGCAAAAAGCAGCTACACTAGTGCTGGGAACTGATGTAACGACTTCATATGCTGTGGGCAGATCTGCACTCTTCACAGAGGTTGGAAGTGAAAAGATTTCAATCCTGAGAAGATGTGTCCCAAGACTGGAATAGTTGTGAAGCAAAATGGAAAGAAAAAAAATATCCTGACACTGAGTGGGGCGACTGACCTTTCTGCACATCTGCATCTTTATTACTAGGAACACTTCAGTGTACACATCAGTGATTGCTTAACACCAAAAGTGCAAGACACCTTGTTTTGAATATAAACTGGGGAGTCAGAATAAAATTACAGGAAAATCTCTGTAACCACACTCACAGTCTAAATCCCCATATTTAAAATGGCTATGTAATGGGGATCAATACTAGTTATGAATGTTTTTATGTTTCATTTTTAAATGTATCTTTTGTGTGATGAGCATACACAAAGACTACTACTGATATGCTCTGTACGTGCTTTTAACTGTCTCTGAAAATCACTTCGGGTGCATTTGCACACTTCGGGCAGAAATGACTGTTAGAAGTCATGAAGACAGATGAACAACAGCCCTGGAAACAGAAGTAACACCTTTGTAAGTTAAATAACTGTGTTTTCAAACACTGCTTGAATGTTCTTCATAGGTAGCTTTGAGGATAAAGGTAACTTTCATACATAACATTATGTTATAAATTTTGTAAATTATGCAAAGAAGTTACTCCACTATGTCATTATTGCACCTGATGACCAGAGCACAAAGAGCACTACAACACAGCAGAAAGGACACCATATTCATGTGATGAAGCTGATGTCCTTTTACGAACATAATAAATATTCTGCCTTTATCCTGTGTTCACTTAAACAGGGAAGGAAAACTGCACTGTGCTGCAATATCATAGCCATAGAAAGAGACACAGCTTCCTAAGTAGTTTCTTGAAGAATCACTTGAATTCTACTAGAGTGACATTCCAATTATATTTTGCTTCTTGCTTATGATAATCATTTCCTATTGCTTTAAAACTCTAATTATGTATTTTCTAGGAATATAAAAACAAGAAGAAAATCAGAAAAGTATAAACAGTAACATAAATTATGTTAGGTTCAAAAGAATTAACTTCCTATATTTATTTTTTTTCAAGATCATTAATTATTTCATTAATTTAATTCACTATTTTAAGAGTAAAACAGTGAAAATACTACACTAGGTATTATGAAATATGTTAAAATATATAAAAGGATCCAATACAAGTTCTGAAAAAGGCTAATAACAATGCTTGTAAATTTAAACTGGCATGCATATATGGTTTGCAAACAACATGCATTTCATCTTTTTCCAGAAGTATACAGAGTCAAGAACTTGACAGTTCCCAGAAGCAGTGCGTGAAGAACAAGGACAATGGCAACACAGGGGCTTCGCAGGCAAGACACAAAAGCTGTCTCCTGCTTTCCACAGTGTATTTATCAAACCACCTGTTCAGGCTACAAAAACATTTTAACAAAAATTGTTACTCATCAGTCAAGAAAGAAAACATTTTTTGTGGACCAATATAAGCTATTCTAGTAAAATCATCATGGTAAGGAGTAGGCAAATAGTCTGTATATCTGCTTTAGGACGTTCTTCCTCAAATTACAGCACAAACTTAAAAAAGTTATGAGGGAACTGAAAGAGATATTATGCACGGCTGGTTACTTAGTAAAAATGCAAAAACCCCTGAGTTAGAACACGACGGGGGAAAGGTTGGGAAGGAATACATTAAAGTGCAACAAAAAGAGACTGTAAAGAGTTTTATAATGCTAAATTCATCTCTACAATAAACAACCCCACAGAAATGTAAGTAAACATTTCAGTCCATGAATTCTGAATTTGCAGAATAGTCCAAGCCAAGTTAATGGTGACTGCAATTAACATAAACGTGTATCTAAACAATATTCCCAGGGAAAAACGCAGTGCGTAGCACAAAGCACAGACTTGAATTTAACACCCTCAGCCCTCCCACAACAGTACTACAATAGCATGTGCCATGTGTCGTATTAATAAGCATGGTGCTTTCAAGCACATGCAACTCAGGCAACAATACCAATGTTATGTGCTAATTGCCCTTCAAGCTCTTATGTGTGGTACTTGAAAGGCTTCACTGAACCACCTCACTCCCTACAGTAAATCACTATCTGTCACTGACTATTGATAACGGGAATCTTGGCAATAACTGATCCCTGAAAGACATACTTCCACTGAACAATGTCACCACTGTTACACACCAAATGACATAAAAATTACATCTAGAGAGCTTGAAATTGTAAACTGAAGTAACCTCATATCTGAGGTAATGGTCTGCAAATGATTCTAGACCATCAAAAAGAATAAACTGACCAATATGAAGGTTTACTTTGCATTAGTAGGATTTAATTTGCATCAGTTTCTGAAGAAGTATTTGGCTGTAGTGGGTTTTTTTTGGGGGGGGAGGGTGGGAGTGTTCGTACAAAAACATTTTCCTAGACAGAGGGAGATTTTTTCAAGGCATGTTTGTGCATCTGATAAATAAAATCACAATATCACATGTTTCCAAACAGAACTTATTTTTGCTTGCTGCATTTATGTCTAGCACTGATAATATTTTAATGTTTGTCCAAAGCCTGTTTGGCTTTGTATTTGCTTTACAGGCAAACAACATAAAGAAGCATTTTGACTACATTTCCATATAACCTATACATAAAAGGAAAACTAAGCAGAAAAAAATGTACCTGTTAAATAATCATGCCCATTCCTCCACCAATGGAATATTACTCCCTGTAGTATAATGAGCAATTTGGCCAGGCTGGCCATAAATTATCTGGAAAATGAGGCTGCTTGCCTTTTCCTTTGGGAGGTTATTACGTAGTTCAAGAGATTTCACTACTAGAATCTATTTCTGATAGTAAACATCAATTTTTCTTTCTGAATATCATCCCTTTCATCTAACTGAAATATAGGACAGGAGTTAGGAACTATTCCCAATTTGCTGAAAGATCTGCCTGACACGGGCTGTGATGCAACTCTGCCCAGATTTATCCATGTATCACAAAGCGAGAGCACTCACACAGCTCTGCAGTGGCCTCACTGGAACACCATAAATCCACATTCTAGTCTATGACCCCATAGGGTCCTTTCACCTTGGCCATCTTTTAAAATGTAACAGACACCACAATACAGCAAATTCAACTAACAGAATAAGTGAAGAATTAATACCACAATGCGAAGATTTGTATCATGAGACTTCAATAAAATATGAAGTCTCATTACAGATATTTTAAAGTCAAAACAAAGACATTTTCAATGTTTCAAGAGTTACTTAAGAAAAATAGATTTCTAACAACAAGTAAGATATAGAAGAACTAAATGAGATAATGAAAAAAAAAAATCTCAACCATAGCCAAGTAGAAAACTGGTAAAAAAATTGTTCAGTAGTTTCACTTGATCATGTGGAAATACAGGAAACAACCAAGAATGATAGGGAGACTTGAAAAGGTAGTGGATTTGTTTGTACCCATCAAAAAGATAAAGGCATCTAGTCAGGAACATAGGTTTTTTTAGTCACCAAAATTAAATCCCTGCAGAAACAGAAGTACTAAAAGAAAAGCTCTGGGGTTATATTGATAATTAAGATGAAATAAATCACCAAATCCTGATGCAACATACCCAAGATTTCTGTCATTTCTTAATATGGAGGGTCTAAATTGCTATTTTAAAAAAAATCCAAGTGAATCTTACACACAGAAATAGGGTAATTTCTGCCAACTTCCCAGAGCCCTACCCTTTGGCACAGCATTGCTCAGCACGCCTACCTTGGCCACGCATGGCAGGGCTGCTTAGGAGGTTGCACATCCCCTGCACTCACACTGTGGCTGCATCTGCCTCTCTTTTGATCATTTTAATGAAAGAGTGCTTGAAAAGTAGTGGGGGACGGGAGAGGCAGCACACTGACATAATCGATTCAGACTGCCAAAAGGCGTCTGTTACAGTCTTCTTCCACAGTAATTTATTTAAAAAAAACCATAAAACTAGGCAGTAAGTACTTTTATATGGAAGACACTTCTTACTGTCATGGACCAAATCCTGCTGAAGAGATTGGACAGGGAGAATAAATGGTCAATTTCCATCTTGGCAAAGGCCAAGTGACTACTCAATTTATGTAACAGACTGTTTAATATATTTATTAGTAATCAGAAAAAGTCATGAACAGAGGAAGTCTGCTGATGAAGCAAGTTATGAAGCAATGGCTGGCAAATTTAGCTAGATTACAAAGTTCATCACTTTGAAAGGAAGCTGATGTTGTATTTAGAATCACTCATGGCATCTTAGCATTACTTTCCTCTGAAGTGAAAGACACATGGTCTTTTGTGTATGAATGAGGGAAAGGTAGTTACGTCATTTAATTAAGGAACATATCATAATGTGAATGAGTCTGTCAACTAGAACTGTTACTTCCTAACATTTAAAGGGCCAACTTCAAAGCTCACTGAATTTTCTTTCCATGTGAAGTTTTGTCATTCCTTTGTTCTTGGTCTTTCTAATTAAAAAAAAAAAAAAAAAAAAAGCCCAACCCACAAAAAACCCCAAACTCCCAGACTTCTGTCCTGCACAATTATTCTAAATCATAAGAGCAGAGCTGGAAATTTTAACAGGTTGTTACTACTGAAAAACCATGAGATAGAACTGGCAGGGAAGTTATGATCGGGTGCTCTAACCTGGCTACAATTTCCCCCATTCTGCCCTTCATTTGACAGCACAGATGCTCCAACAGTTTTCTGGTTTTCCCAGTGCCCTGCATGCCACACCAGTGGTGGCAAGACTTCACTGGTACCCTGAATAAAGCAGCTGGTAACAGTATCCTTTTCACAATGCAGGGCAAACCAAAGACTGATCAGGTGATTTAATTTCTTGTAACAAAAGAACACGGAGTCATTGAATTATGCCAATTTGAGTGAGACTTCAAACATGATAAATATTTCATCACAAAACACAATTAAACTGGAGTTCATAGGCACTGCTCTCATGCGCAAGAGAAACAGGACTGAACATGCATGTGCATAATAAAAATATCTAGAAGACTAAAAATTTCCCCTTATAATAAAACAGGAAATATAAAATTCACCTGTCTACACTGACCAGAGATACAATCATTATGAAAATTCCCATCTTCTTATTAAAGATATTCCATAGGAAGGCATCATGAAAGAGCACCCTTAGCCATGTGTATACACACAGCCAGACCACTCCAACTGATTTCTTTTTCTTCCTGTTTCTCCGCACCACTTTAATCATTTATTAAAAATAAATACTTTATTAATTAATCATGAACAACCAGAAAGATGATTGAATTACAGTCTACAAACCATTTAGGTATGGGTTCATGGGGGACTATGCAGATTCAATCCCAAGGTGAAGCCTGTAATGAACAACAAATTGTTTGTTTGGAATATAGGATATGCACCCAGCTGCCACTCTATCCAGACCCAAGTGCCACCAGCAGAATGCTTGAACAGCCATCTGCTGCAAACAAACCTACCACCCAAAATAAGGTAGGAAGGCTGGCAGAGACTTCATGAACTCTACTTCACGAGACTTCATGAATGCTTCACTCTCATTACTGCAACCTTTACAGATGGTGCAGGATTTAGATCCTCTGTCAGTTATAAAATTAAATTCTTCAGCATAATCATACACAAACTTGTAAATGAAACTTCTTTCACAAAAATCCTTCAGGTAGTAATAGACATAAATGTAGTATTCCACATTCTGAAGTATTAAGAAATGCAGCTTTCTTGGGTGTGACAAAATAAAGGACATTATCTTGTAATATCAACTAACAACACTGTAATACTCATTATTGCACGTGTAATCTAGATGGCATGTGTAGGAAAGCTGCCCTGCGTTTCTGGTGTGTTACACTGCTCAAAAAAAAAAACAAAACAAAAAAAAAAAACCCCAAACCAAAAAAAACCCTACAAAAAACCAAAACCCCAATTGTATCCTGACCCATAAGGCTCCTTTCTCTATAAGGGAAATCACTGCTCTGTATCAGGGTGCTCTGCTCCACTTCAGAAGTGCCACATCTCCTCCAGTAACCCCTTTTATCCATTCCTCTGTCTTTCCTTTATTTCTCACTTTAATGTTCAGCTGCCCCTTGGTTTTGTTTTCTATANTCCCAACTCCCAAATTTGGAGGGGAAGCATACTTTTATCAGAGCCACCAGGAGGGGAGTAGGAATGCACTGGGATGATGGCAACTTGGACAGTGCTAAGAAACGGAAGGCAGACAGGATTAGGAATAAAAAAAACCTTCTGAGATGCCTCTGCTTCACACACAGCATTTGCTTCACATCAACAGCTTCAAGGTTCACAACTACTGTTCCAGTTTCTCCTGAGCAGTAATGATCTCCACTCCAGTTTAAACCTGAGGCAGCTACTAAAATCACACAGGGCACTAGCCAGGCTCCCTCCTTCCCAGGCACTTGGCACACGGTCACATCTGAGTTCACACCCCAACAAGTCCCACACAGCCAGACTCACCTCCCTGTGTGAGGAAGAGGACCAGGAAGCATCACCATCTTACAGTGCTGCTTCTAGAAAACTTTTTGTCCAATAAAACCATTTTGCAAGCTCTTCATAGACTATCAGTATTCTTCTTTCCAATGCCAGTATTTTAGACTTTGTTAATCCATTTTGTGACACACTCTCTAAAAAGTCAAATAAGCTGAAGTCTGTGTGATAAGCAACTTGCAGAAATGTATGTTTTCTATAAACTGTGGGAAAAATATAATTGAATTCTTTATTAAAATTTCTGTATTATTATTATAGAAAGAGAGCATCTTTCTATTAATCAGTGATTAATTTTTTTAATGTAGGGCACAAGTGAAAGACCAATTATGATTAAATGCAAACTGCACAGGACAAAAAACTGGTTACTTCCAGACCCTGGCTGATAACCACTGATTTAACTGGTACCAGGATGACCTGCTTTGTCTCTTCTTTCACCTCTTTCTGAGAAGATTTATGTAATGTAAATTATTAAGTTATTAATTAACAAATGTACAGTAAAGCAGGGGTGTTTTTTCCATTTCGCAGAATGCCTCCAAGACATAATTTTTTATTCCAAGCAATTTTGCATGTCTTCTTGGACTATAATGTACCCTTGCTAAAAAAAGCTTGCTAAAAAAAATTAGCGCAACATGATTCAATATATTTTGGTTTTCCAAGCAGAAAATCCTCATAGTGGTTTTATAAGGTACCTGCACAGATAACTAGCCTTTTAAAGTAATACAGCTAACTGCAATTAACTACTGGTATTACAGAAAAAAAATTGTGAACTTAATTCGGGTCTGATTCAAGGTAGGACAAAGTCTCTAAGAAAAAGCAGCATGTTTTCTTAGACTAAGCCAGGAAAAACAAGGATGGAGCATGCAAGTTAATCTCAAGTAAGAAGAAAGACTTTGATGTCTAGAAATTTGGCTATTTTTTAATATATCTGTGATAAGCATAACAAAATAACATAAGCAATTGCCTTTTCCTACATACCAGCTACATCTTCAGACCATCAAAGAGAAAAACTTATCAATTGGCATACAGGAATGCAATTTCAGCTATTTCATGGAAATTCTATGCATTTTAACCAGGACTTTAATCACTTTGGAGTAGTGATAGCAAATAAAGAATAATCACCTTTACTGGGAAACCAGCCCTGAAGACTCACATGCAAATATGGATGAGAGAAGTAAAGGAGAATGAATAAAACTTCAGCAGGAACACAGAATTGAATCTACCGGGGAGCAGTAACATAGAAATGAGAAGACACAGAAGAGAGAAAAGGGCAGACTAGTAGAGCACATATTACTGTAACAGATGATGGGAAACCTACATTTTAACACACCCCTGCTGTCAAGTTTTATACGGCTAGGAAACCCAAGAGCTGAATGTCTCATATCTTCTTTTACAACCTTGCTTCTTCAAAAATGTGCAGTTTAGGAGTGGTCGAAGTTATTCTGTTTACTCAGCTACTACAGATCTGGCCCAGCACAGCCCTTGAGGTCAACTCTTTGTGGAAGAATTCAATTTCTTTTGGACATTCTTCTGCTACATTTTACATGCACAGATTAGAGACAATGGGATTACACTGACATCTCCTGCAATTCCACTACTTTTTGGTCTAAATATTTAATTTCAAATTCAGAATACTGCTTTAATTTTTCACACCTGACATTTACACTGGAAGAAGTCTTATCCACGATTGATTTAAAATGCACAGAGAAAGTATTAACTCTAAGTTAACTTTATATGCAGACACATTCCTGAAGCAGTAAAAGAATATCTATCAGACAACAGTTAATACAAATACTGCAAAATCAAGTTTCAGTTGTTATTTCAGAGGAATCTTTATCACTCCTTTTTTGAAGTTACTTTCAACATCACCTTGTTATTATGGCAGAGAAAATTTATTATCAGAGAGCAAACAGGCATTTCATTCAGATATAAATCACTCAAAGCTAAGACAGAACGTAATTATTGTATTTGACATTTGAAAACTAAGAGAAAGGAAAAGTTTATTGTTTTCCTTAGGATCAGAATGCAAGAAGAAGGGTTTTCTGCATTAAACTTTATTTTAGAGGAGTCCTCAGTTTCATAACTCAGCTTTCAGCAACAAATACATTTGGACCAAATGCTGTATAAAATCTTTTTATACAGCAGTCTATACAGTCTATCCAGGGGAAAGCAGCAGAACCGACAGTGCTGTATAATTTCAATATTACTTCTTTTCTACAGCTATTGATTGCAGAAAACAACTAATATTGAAATTATACAGCACTGTCGGTTCATAGCTCATCCTCAGGCTTATCCAGTAAACTTGTCAACACTGTAAGTTTTTAAGTAATTGGTACAGGTTATATCATGCTTTAAATATGTAGGACCAATTTGCTTTCACTCAAATGAGAGTGTTTTACAACTGTAGAACAATGGCCCCTCCTCTTGCCACAGTCTGGACATAGGTGTGTCTTTTGCCCAGAGAGGCTTTATCAAACCACAGAATTTGCCAGCCAAACAACATCAAAAAATCTTAACTTATATCTCTGAAAAAGGCACGACATCATCTTCAGAAAACACATGGAAAATTCCTCCATACTGCATGTATCTGAATATTACAAAGAAACAACTGCATATGATACATGAAAAAAATTAAGTTGTGTAATAGCTTCCTCTTATTTTTAATATGAAAGCAAAACTAAAGTAAACAACAGAGAAATTATCACCATACAGAAACCATTAATCATATCTTATTAAATGGCTGAGCAAAAGAGAAAAATGACCAGTTTTGAACATTTCGTTTTGGTGATACATAATTCAAATAACTGAATTTAATACTTCTACTGTTACAACAAGCTGTATTTACGGCCTATTTTAGCTGGAAGAAAGCATTTGCATGCCATACCATTGCCTCTTGTAAAACCAAAATATTATTCTAGTTTATCATGATACAGAATTCACCTTTTGAAACACAATTTTCTTAACACACAACTAACGTGTGAAGATTTTTTATAAAAGTGAGCATTGAGCAGAAACAAAGTGCAAACATCCCGCTCAGTGAGACTTGAGTAATTTCTGCTTCTCTTCTTGAATGAGACCAGAATGATCAACAGTAAGTCTTAAGTCAGAACTGTGTACAGATCATTTTAATTACAAATTAAGAAGTCAGAATGTTACTGATACATTAGTCGAGAAGAGTTAACCATGTCTATAGCAAATTTCCCCTTCTGCAGGGGAGATAATAGTTCAGAGCCTGCATTAAGAGATAGCCAGTTTACTTGTGAAACGATCTGTCTTAATCTATTCCACAAACCCAGAGATGATCTACAACCGAATACCCACTTTCAAGTAGAATTCTGTATTCCTGAGAAAAAAATACTAAAATCCTGAGAATTTGATATTTGATGCTTTAACATTCACCAAAAGAGTGAAGTGCTTTTATCAACATCTGTGTGAAATGATGGTTTTGACATGCAGAATTGAGAGGGAAAAAAATAAAATCATCAAATTCACTATCCTGTTTCACTCTTCTCATTCCTATCTTCTCTATCCTATAATTAGAAATATACACATTATATTTAATTTATAATCCACTGATAAATATTTGCTCACAGTGCAATCTTTCTTTATAAAGAAAAGGCTTTAAGTATGAAAATGGCCAAAGATTATAGCTTTGAAAATATTTAGTTGTTATAAGGGGGAAAAATGCCATCTGCTGGGTACAGCTGAGGACTGTCCTTTTCTTACCAACACACCATGCTCTCCTGAGAGAGTTTTCTCTCCACTTCATAGTTCATTTTTTTCATCTTGAAAACTGATACAGATACACGCATTATTGCTGAGGAGATGTAATAGCAACCTCATTAAAACTCTGTAACAAAAAGTTCTTACCATACACCTCTCAGAGGGTGGAGGTCTGACAATAGATAGGATGACTAGCAAAGGAATAATAATTCTTTTAAACTTTCAAGAACACTAAAACTGTCTCTAATACCCCTCCCCCCACACCCAAATACTTCACATATGTTTGTATCTTCACCCCAGGACAGCAATAAAATTTGAAAAAGAAGTAGAGAAAGTCCAGTTAAGAAATATATTTGTATGAAGAAAGTGAAAAATTAGAAAGATTAAAGTCTGATTTAACAAAATGGATAAACTTTAAAATGAGGACGAGTTAAAAGGTAGTTAGGATTTCCATATGTAAACGTGAAGAAGAAAAGAGAAGAGTTGTTTCGATTCGTAACAGACAAGGAGATTTCTTTTCAGTTTTGTTTGTTGTTAATTTTACAATATAAAGTAACTGTAAAGCTGTCACCTGTGTGTGTATAGACACATACACATATGCATATAGGTCTGTATATTTATAAATTAAAAATTCTGAATAATATGAAGCTGAACCAGCTTACAATTTTGGAAATCTGGGTTTCAAAGTTAAAATAAAGGCTTATTTCTCATATATACAATAATGCTAAAAATCAAGAAGCTCCTCTGAATGTACATATCTTCCTTGCGTTTAAGATAAAAGCCTTGAAGTTGATTTCAGAGTAGAATTCAGTACAAACCCATGTTTGTACTTCGCACTCACTGTCATGAGTGCTTTGTAAAAAGGAAACAAGCATTAAAATTACAAAAATAAGGAATTTTGGCCTTTTTAAGATCCTCTGGCAGGATGACATGCTTACATCTATTGTCAGATGGAACCAAAACTCTTCTGAAAACTACTAAATGCTTTTTTACAGATTCCCACTCAAAGTGCAATATGTGCACACGCTCCATACGCCACAGCTACCCTTCTCTTCCCTATCACTCAGGTAAGCAACAAGACAGATTCTCCACTACCACTGACTCATCAGGCCTTGATTATGCAAACTGAGCTCCCACTGACAGATACACGCACCCATAGCCTCACTGATTTTAATGTGCTTCTACACCAGGATAAGTAGATTTTCCCGGAAAAAAAAGCTACAAGCTGGGTGTTAGTTAAAAAGAGAGCAAGTGTGAATTACGAGAGCTATGGCACATCCTAAATCATTAAACATATTTCAAAAATCCAATTTATTCCCTCAAAAGGAAAATGTCTCTTAAAATGCTGATTCTTAAAAACTTATCCTGTATGTATATTGGTTTTTTAAAAATCAATCATCACAACATGAATCCCTACAAAACCAGAGATACTAGATAATGATCCTGAAGAAGGATTAAATAAGTTTCTTTTCTAATGTCTCTGAAGTTGTAAGATAAGTGCATGTATCAAGAGTTTCTCTTTGCTATCAACAAGGGAAGGCGAAACTGCTGATAGTCTCCCTGTATTTCAAAAGCCCACAGTTGCATGCATACCATATTGATAACACTGTTATGGCAGAAATGCAAACAAACTGCATCAGGGTCATTTATTTTGTTGACACATTTTGCTGATTGCAAAGTACTCATGAATTCAGTAAGACACAAAAAGCTGGGCTTCTAATTCCTAAACCAATTTCAAAACATTCTGATGGTATCAAAGCAAACTGAACAGTAGTCTTGGAGGTATGACTGTCATGAATTATTTTTATCTTTAATATATTCATTATTTAGTATTTATATCTGTTCTTTTGTGATTTGTGAGTTTGGTGTTGTCAGAAAATTAAGTAATAAAATGCCCAGAGTAAGACCAACGAAGAGTAGAAACATGTACAATATCTTTGTCTGTCCAGACTGTGTGCTCTACTCTATCATGGTGATAATTTCTTTTCCCTTTTAGTTTGCTTTATTCTTCTTTGAAATACACCACAGAAGGCAAGGAAGTCATCTGAGGCAAGCTTTTCTCCCCTGTAAATGCATGTTTCGTAAAATCACAGAATGGTTTGGGTTGGAAGGGAACTTCAAGATCATCCAGTTCCATCCCCTGGCACAGGCAGAGACACCTTCCACTAGACCAGGTGGCTCAAAGCCCCATCCAACCTGGTCTCGAACACCTTCAGGGATGAGGCATTCACAGCTTCACTGGGCAACTTGTTCCAATGCCTCACCACCCTCACAGTTAAGGGTTAAGAATTTCTTCCCAATACTTAATCTAAATCTGCCCTTTTTCAGTTTAAAGCCATTCCCCCTTGTCCTATCACTACAGGCCCTTGTAAATAGTCCCTCTCCAGGTCTCCTGTTGCCCCCTCTTCGGGTATAGGAAGCTTTCTCGTCTCCAGGCTGAACAAGCCAAACTCTCAGCCTGCCTTTGTAGGAGAGGTACTCCAGTCCTCTAATCATCTTTGGGGCCTCCTCTGGACTCATTCCCACAATTACTTTTTAAATTTCAAACACTATGGAAAAATACTTATTTTTCAGATCTGTAATGATCCTATACTAATGCTCTTTTTTGAACATAGTTTAAAACGTACAGATCTGTAAACTCAAGAAAACAGATGATGAAATCTCATTAAGCAACATACTAAAACCACAAACACCACAAAAAAACCTCCAAACAACTGAATAATAATTCGTACTGTAAACAATTAACAGAGAAAAAAATATTCTGAGTACCATTCATGACAGACTTTAAAAAAATCTAGAAAATACCCCTTGTCTGAAAAAGACCAAATAGTCACTACATGTAAAAATGCAAAAAATGCATTTCAAAGAAGCTCACGTCCATTTCTAAAATCCATTTAAAGCACCTTGAACAAGATGTTCACAAATACGCTCTTATAAGTCCTATAATTTAAGAAGTTTATAGGTACTGGTGGGAAAAAAATGTTCACAACTGAGTTCCAGTTAAGTTTGAGAGTAGCGTATCTATTTCAAGATATAGCAAAAGGAAGATGAACATTTTTTCTACATAAATTAGATGGCTTTTAAATTATGCATCTGGCTAACCTTTACAGTATATAACATAGAACAATATCAAATTCCTGTTTATAAAAACTGCATGTTATTTTACTTTGTAACTCACAAATCTTCTCAAAAAGGAAAATCCCACAATTTGTAAATTAAATATATGTACAATAAGTATTCTTACTGTAAGTACTGTACTGTACTGAAAAATCTCTATTTACAGTAAAGAAAGTATGAAGAAAGAAAATCAAAAATGTTTTAAAATACTTATTAATTTAAGTGTCTAACAGTTCCATGTTATTTGCAAAATATTTAACATCTGATCTGCAAATTATCTTAGAATACGTCTGATTGGCAAGGACCACTGCATGTCATCTGCCTCATGCTCAGGACTGGGTCAGCTTCCAAGTTATACCAAGTTGCTCACAGGCTCATCTAATCAACTTCTGAACGCTTCCAAAGACGGAGACTCCACAACTTGCCAGCCTACTACAGAGTTTGACTTTCATTGCACTGTTTCTCCTCTTGACCTTGTACAATTTGTGTCCTCTGCTTGTCATTTTTTCAACATGAATCTCTGAGCAATGTGGCTTCCATCTTCTCTATCAACTGCCATTAGGGAGTAGTAAACAGCAGTAAAGTATTACACAGCCTTCTCTTATTGGACAGAGGAAACCCAGTTCTCTCAGCCTTTCTCTGTATGTCATGTTCCCCAGTCCCCCCCCAGTCTTGGAGGCACTCCACTGGACTTGCCCCAATGCATCAATGTCTTTCTCAAACAAGACACTACTCCAGATGCAGTCTCACAAATGCTGAATAGAGGTGAAGAATCATCTACGCCACTGCCCAGCTATCACATTAGTTGGCTGCCTTTGCTCCAAGGGCTATCTCTTGCCCCACTTCCAAAGCGTTGCCTTCCCGTATCCTGAGGTCCAGTTTGCCTTAGCAGTCCCTAACTTCAACTTCCCTGCACTCTGCCATAAGGTTCAGGGACCTCAAAAGCCTGAGAACAGACCTTGCCAAAGCAAAGGCTGCAGTGTGTACCCTCAGCCTTTTTGTATCTTTTTCACTGTCTAGTGCTGCATCAGCCTTGCACCATTTCCTTAAGTCTTCCTTCCATTAACAAGGTACCTACAGTCACATCAGTGACTTACCTTCAACTCCAGCTGAGTTTTGGCTTTCCTACTTCCTTATCACTACATCCAAACACTGTTTTTACATTCTACATGGAGGTCTGTCACTGTTTACAGATTCCATATATTTAATTGTTTGGGTGAGTTGACTTAGGAATTCCCCATTCAAGAAAGCTGTACTTGTTTGCCATACCTGCTTGTCTTCTTGCACAGGGAAGAGTATGTCCTTGTGCCTTTGAGGAAGCTGTTCTTAAAGATCAACCAGCTGTCCTGGGCCTCTCTGCAGTTCAAAGGGACCTGATGTGGGATACTACCTGTATTACATGAAAAAGCGAAAGCCAACCATTCTGAAGTCCGATATAATTTCTTCACTGTCTGCTTCTCTCACTCCTTTTAGATTCTACCACCTTATAGTAGTTTAGTTGGGGGTGGCATCAGCCCTCCATTTCCACATTCACAAGTAGCAAGAAATCTAAGCTACAGTGACAAAGAAGAATAAAATAGGTATCGAAATGTAAATTAGAAGAAAGAAATACATGGGAGACAAGAAAATTTTGAAGACATGGTATTTGGGAGCTTTTCTTGATCTCACTCGAGAGATAGAAATGGATCTTAACAGAGTGGATAATCATGATGATAACTGACACAAGCAACTGGAAAGACTACTTTAAGGCAGCAGCTAGTTCAAGAAAAACGAACAGAGTCTATAAAACATACAAGGCTACATTTACATTCCAATTTGCCAGCATACAGATAATTTTAGGATAATATGAGGCAAAGCTTCTAAAAATCTGGAGAAATGAGTAGCTGAAGTAGAATAATTATCTGACAGATGGAGATTGCCCAAGGCTGCCACTTGAACATATAAAAAGATAAGGCTGAGTTCATTTTTGAAATACAACATTAGAAATTCCAAGAGCATCCTGAGTATTAGTTGTGGAAGGTACAAGATTTTTGTTCAGTGCACCAGAGTATAAATAGAGGTTAGATTCAAAGCTTTATTTTGAAAAGAGTTTTTAAAGCCTGAAGCTTTACAAAAAGATTTTAAGTATCTTCATATAATCAATACAGCATATATATTTACAGCATAGCACTTGGCTAAAATATCTGTCTACCAATTTCCTTTGCAATGCCAGTGTTGCAGCTGCACGTGCATATTTTCACCATGGTGATATTTGGGCTCCCCCTTCCTGTGCCATCACATTGTTCTTTCTATGCATAACATCCTCTTCATTCTGTTTGCACAACCATGCCCCTACATTTCGACTTCAGAAGATCAACTCTAGTACCAGTTGAATGCCTGAAGGTAATAGCTAAGCAAATTACTCCTTTACTTTCACTTGCAACTCTCACATTTCCACAAAAAGTAAGCAATTGCTAAGCACGCATGCTTCTTTTAACAACAGCACAGCCATAAATGCACTTAACACATTCAAACCTCCACTCCTCCTGCTGTCATCCCCATGCTGCACATCCTTGCCTCTATTTGCAACATCTCGTCCTTATTTGTTCCGTTATTGCTGTACAACTTCATCTGCATTCTGCCTCATAACTCCACTGTACTCAACAGCAATGCACCCCAACACTGACTGTAATCTTTGGAGACTCAGGGAACATGGGATTGTTATTTTTATCACCAGGATATTACTTGTAAAAGTCTCTGTGATGGATGGCACACATAAGAACGAGTTTGTGCTCTTTGATAATGGACATTCTGCAAACAGGTGAAAAGGCAGAGTTCACAGCCCAAACTAGTAACTTCAGTATCACATAAAAGTGGGAATGGGAAGAGAAGGAGCACCAGCACCCAAGCCATACAAACTATCACATCAGTTCTGCTATCTTGGCTGATTCAATTAACTCATATGATTTTTCAGCCAGTTACTAATTTTTTTTTTCAAAGCAGAAGAGTGAGGAAAACTAATTTATAAAAAGGACAGAAACATAGCTATATGAGAGCAAATCAAGAACATTACAGCCATTTTGAACTATTTGCAGCTTTTCTTCTCCCCCAGTCCTTTTTAGTTTATAAAACAAAAAGGAAAACACCACTTCTAAAAAAAAAAAAAGAAGACATCCACTTGCCTGTAGTCATGGTATCTATACCAGGTTGTTGATTTGTAATTTCCAATGCATCCAAGGATATCCCCACTACCCTTGAATGTATTGTATTTTGTCTCCCATATTTTATTACTTGACACTGTCCAAGCTAAACAGAACTTTGCCTAAACACTGTTTGTTTGGGTTTTTCCCCACATGGTCTTGTTAATAATGGATATAATTAAAAAAATACAAACTTAACGCTAATAAATAGTTCATGTCTCCTTCAGATTACTAACTTTTTTTAGAGGAGTATATCTTCAAAGATGAGTAAAATCCTTGATGTTTTCCAGCACTTCAAGGTACTAGATAAAATTTATATCATCCTGTGATTTGAAATGGTATCAAATTGACCAAGGAAGGTATTAACTCAAAGCAAATAAAGCCAAAACTTTGCTTGTAATTTGATTTTAGCAGTCTGATAAAATTAAGGGACTTGCACGGGCTAATTAAAAATCTGTAAAAGGAAGCATGGACATTTAAGAAATTCTGGTTATGGAAGCTACCAGAAATATGGTACTATGTGACATTTTCAGTTGATATTTGTGACATTTAAATAAGACTCAGAGTTAGTTTGGGGTTTTTTGGTTTTTTAAGAAATATGCATACAGTCAAGACATTTTGAGAAAAAGCATCTCTACTACTTAAAAGCAGTCTTCCCTGCAATATAAGTGAGATACTGCACACAGCAAATCAATATCCTTCACATTCTCTACGGATAAGGTTATTTAACTCATAGGTCATTGGGAAATGTAGTTAATGTGCTTAAGACCCTTATATTTCAATTTTTTGTGAGCATCATGATAATTTAGGAAAACACAAGGTACTGTTATTTGTGAGACCATTGTTCTAATAAATACGAAATGAAAGAGAAGTGCTGGGAAGTGGGTCAACCTTTTTAAAACATGTAATGTTAGGGCTTTCAGTGCAACTACTGTGTTTCATAGGGACAAAAAATGAAGTACTCTCCTGTTTAACTGATTTAATGAGTTGCTGGTTGTTATTGCAGGGCTTTTGTATTAGGGGGTTTTGGTGGGTTTTTTTAACTAAGACTAACTACATTGATGTAATGAGAAGAGATTGAAAGATAGCACAAACTGAAATTCTTGCAAGCACAACACAAAAAGAGTTAATCTAACCATCATCCTGATGCTTGGAAAGGCTGGACTATGACAATACACAGGGGACAATTACCAAGGCTCAGCTGATAAGATGTAACTCACTAAGGTGCAATAATGCAATTTCTTTCAAATATGTGCACTGAACAGGAGTGTCAGTATTAGGTCACTGAGGTTACAGAAACCCCGCCTTTGGGATGCAATAGTATCTTTTTTCTTTATGTTTATTCTTTGTTATGCAGTCTTCATCTTTATCAGGCTTATTCTGAAAGTACTTCACAGATTGTAAGACCAATCCTTTTAATTCAATGGCAAAACTCCTTCCAATATCGAGAGTGAAATAACTGAAGCCCAGATAAAAACAATTGGCCATTCATCCATAACGGGACTACATCTGGGGTAAAACAGCAGCTATTTTGCAGTTAACATTTCTATTGCAGACTGATCTATGGATGGAAATGCTCAACTCAAAACACAGGGGAATTTACATAGATGGAAAATAATCACACTGACTAAAATCTGGAAAACTCCCCAGAGGTAGCTCCTTTATTCAGATGAAAAATGCACAAGATTGTTTACAATTGTTCAGGATCTCAATTACATATGCTATCTAAAAGACATGTCCAACAGCTGACAGAACTCTAATCTCATGCTACTGAATAAATAATGCTCCTATATGTTTTTTCGACTATTTGAGTGAGCAGGGAGCTATAAATGCAAGGGCTGCATGGTTGGAACTTTGTGAGTTGGTTCAGTTTGTATCACTACTGCCCAGGCTGTAAACTGTGATAAGATCACACACTACTGCAGCACAGGTTTAGTTATGCCTGCATTTCAAGATTTAAAGATGAGCCTGTAAATCAGAACAGAGGACTTGGAAATTACAGACAACCTGTCTTCACATTGTTTCAAGCTGTTAAGTATTTGAGATCAATACTTTAACTTGGGTTCCATATTTGTCTGTAGGAAATCAATACAAAGGCATACCACCTTCTATTACCATAAATATGTTATTTGCCTAACTGTGCTAAAACAACATGCAACTTTTGTAAATTCTGTACCAGTACTTCAACCACATCTGTAGTATTTTGCTGTCAAATCTCCAACAGATTTACTGGCTGAATCCCAGAGGGATTCCAATTCCAGAGGGTCGTGATCAGTGGCACAGGGTCTAGTTGGAGGCCTGTCACTACTGCTGTTCCCCAAGGTTCAGTAGTGGGCCCAGTATTGTTTAACTTACTCCTCCATGACTTGGATGAAGGGACAGCAAGATTGCTGATGACACAAAGCTGGAGGAGTGACTGATATCCCAGGGGGCAGTGCAGCTCTTCAGAAGGACCTCAACACGGTGGAGAGAAGAGCCATATGAAATTCATCAAAGGCAAATGCAGGGTCCTGCATGTGGGGAGGAATAACCCTCTGCACCACTACAGGCTGGAGGCTGATCTGCTGGAAAGCAGCTCTGCAGAGAAGGACCTGGGAGTTCTGGTGGAGCACAAGCTGTCCATGAACTAGCAGTGTGTCCTTGGGGCCAAGAAGACCAATGGCTTCCTGCGGTGTATTAGGAAGAACACTGCCAGCAGGTTTGGGGAGGTGATACTGCCTGTCTACTCTGCCCTTGTAAGGCCATGCCTGGAGTGCTGTGCCCAGTTCTGGACTCCTAGTACAAAAGAGACCTGGAGCTCCTGAAGCAGGTCGAGTGGAGGGCAACAAACATGACTGAGAGACTGGAGCATCCCTCTTACAAGGAAAGGCTGAGGGAGCTGGGCCTGTTCAGCCTTGAGAAGAGAAGACTGAGAGGGGACCTCACCAATGCCTGCAGGTACCTGAAGGAGGGTGTCAGAGGTTGGAGCCAGGCTTTTCTTGGCGCTGCCAAGCCATAGGACAAGAGGCAATGGGCAGAAACTGACGCACAGGGAGTTCCATCTGAATATGAGGAAGAACTTCTTTACTGTGTGAGTGACCAAGCACTGAACAGATTGCCCAGAGAGGTTGTGGAGTCTCCTTCACTGGAGATATTCAAGAACCAACCAGATGCAATCCTGTGCCATGAGCTCTAGGATGACTGCTTGAGCAGGGAGGTTGGACCAGATGACCAACCCACTGTGGTCCCCTCCCAACCTTACCCATTCTGTAATGCTGTAATTCCTTTTTGGATTACTGAAGAAGAAAATTTTCTTTACCTAAAAAGCTGAAATCAGTATCAATGCTTGCTTTTAATCTTAGTGTGGTGGGAGGAGGCAGGAAGCCTAATGTTGTCACATTAGAACTGCAGTAGCAAGACAGTTCATCAAATCAAACAGAATTTTAGTTAGTGCTCAGAACTCAGGAACTGTCTTTATACAGTCTAAAATTAAACATGCTTCTTTTAAAACTCTAGTCAACAATTTCAAAATCTGTTTTATTCTGAAGTTTCTTCAAATGAGTTTAGATTTTACCCAAAGTAACAACTGAAGCAGGCAAACCTGGAGTATTTCAGTCACAGTTTGTGTCTCACTGGGCAGAAGCTACTGTGTCATAGGACATTATTTAAGATAAATACCTCTCTCCCAAGAGTGCTAAGTTATTATTTTCTGCCCCATACTTCATTAAATTTTATTTTTGGTGGGTGAATGTACTTATATTATTAGTATTGTCATGTATGATGGAGTAAAACTTACCTGGAAGAACTGTACTTTATTAAATATCAGATTTCTAGGATTTTCGATATGCATGTGAGAGCAGCATAAACACTGACATATTCAAATATTACATTATTTAGAGAGTAATTCAGGTAGTTATTTCCCTCATATAAGAACTGCTCTCATTTTCACATAGCTGAAATATGATAGAACTTTTCTAAATGTTAGAAAGTGACTCCAATTCTACAATAGCTCAGCCATTCTTTAATAACTTGTTATTAACTGCTACTGACTTTTAGAAATAGCTTTTTGCTGACTCACGTTTTATAACCTTTTCATGTTCCAATCAAATAATCTATGATGTAATATATTAAACGTAACACAACAGCACTGACAGTTTTGTATTTGAAATCAGAGATAACTAATCAACCAATACTCCTTTATTAAGGTGAAATGAAAAATGTGTTGCATTTTGTTTCTGAATCACAGGCTAGTACTTTATATTTGTAAACTCCAGCAGAAGTCATAAGAATACTCTTAATGAAAATAATCCTCCTAGCAAGTCATGGGCAATTTTTAAAAGGTTTTTTACATAAATCTTTCATATTACATTATCCTGTGACTTAAATAAATTGCAAACAAACATAAAATGTTGTAATGAGCTGATTATCTGAAGTAAAACAAAGTATTTCTGTCTATTCTCTGAAACAGTTATGTTGTTAATGAGGATTTAATATTGCATTTTCAAAGACAAAACTGTGAACAGATAACTCTGACCTCATGAAACACTGAGAACTTATCAGTTGAGTCTATTTTGCAGAATAAACCCTGTATCCTTAAGATTCTCTCTATTCATCAAATGTTTTCATTAATGTGACATGCAGATGTCTAAAAGTTAAATGGGCCATTATTAGCACTCTGGAATATGCAAGCAATATATTAATTAATTGTTTAATTATATTGAATTGCCTGTGGCACCAATAAAAAGAAAAGTTCAATGTCCGTATTTCACACTGTCAATTGAAATGAGTCCCAGATGTTAAAACACTAAGCAACCTAAACATTATTAATTTAATTTTAAACAATCTTTTCCAAATCAAGCTTAATCTAATAATTCAATCTTTCCTTCCCCCTCCCTAGCACAACTAAACATCGAAATAACCCCTATTTAATATGTGCAGTGACTGAACTAGGCAAATAGTACATAGGACCAATGTAAAGATTTTAATTTCTTCTGCCATTAGAACTCACTGTTTTTGATTAAGATTTTAATGGTTTTAAAGAGAAAACCAAAGAATGCCTAACGAGTAAAAATGTGAGGCCTTGTTTTCTTCTTTAAGAAAAGAAGTGCTGTTTGTCACTGCGCACAATTCTAAAGTAGAAGAAATCTTAGGTTGTTATTATTTTGTCTAAAATCAGTGAAAAATGGTTTTAGGAATTTAAGCTAATACAGCCTGCCCACTCTTAAAAACATATGGGCTAGTGCCAAATCCAAATGGGACTTTTTTTTCGGAAATTTGAAGAAACTTAATTTAAGAATGAATAAATTCACAACATAAACATCTGCCATTGTTTTCAGTACAACACTAATTATAATAGTTGCTTGTATTTTGAATGAACAAGTTCTAGAGAATATAGAAAGGTTTAGCCCCAGGAAGTGTCAAGAAATATCAGAGGAGAGATTAACTGCTAAGGGACATTCACACGAGTGTTACGGATTTAAAAAGGGAAGAGATTACCTACCCCTCTCCACCAATTCTTGTTATCTTTAGACGAAAATCAACAGAGTTCAGGCTGGGTGGCTTCCATTTCAAAATATCATCACATCGACCAGGCTTGTATTTCTGAAGTAAATTAAAATGCAGTTTAATTATGCTTATTGGTTTTCACTGGTTTTAAAAGTAACAATTCAGCCTTTCCGACTCTATTAGCTGTCTCTAATGAATTACAATACTTAGTGACTGAAACAATGAATACTATTACCATGGAGGTAGTTGTGCTTCACTACTTTATTTGCTTCTCCCTTTTAAAACTGCTTAGCACTGTAGCTATTCCATTGCATATAATAAAAAGCTGAGACTGGAAATAAAAATTAGCATACTTCATTATCTCTCTCAGGCTAATGGAAAATTTCAAGAAAGAAAATAGCACAGAAAGAAATGAAAACACTGATCAGACATACAGAAAAGATACATTTAAAATAATCTCAACATTTTGGAACAATTTTATGAACAATATTTTTGTTATCTATGCTGTTGGCTGACACAACATGAAAAAGCCAGAAGCCACCATACTGCCACCCATCAGAAAGGCTCATCAGAAACATGTTCTTTCATAGCAAAGGAATTTAAGTTATATAAAGATTAAAGAACATCATGATATACAGGAACATAAATAAGGGAGTATCTCTTGCTAAAGAGAGAGGGTACACATTTGAACCACAAGTTGAAAGGAATAATTTTCTCTTAAATTAGTTTTAGTTTCTCATGGTCTCTGCTACCATCTGCTTTCACTTACTAAGCTGCCATTTTGTTCATCCTCAACTATTAGTGAGAGTTAACTTCTTGACCCCTTCCTTACCACAATATGACAATGGAGAAAATCAGAATTAACGTGAATAGGGCAAAAGCAAAAGAATAATTTGGAGATGCATAGAATGAGAAATTTTACTGCTTTATTTATATACAGTGAGAAAATTATGAGATTTTATATGAAAAATAAAACTAATTAAGAATATCCACTGTCTTTTGATAACAGAACAGTCATCAGGATCACACTGCACTCATGCTGTGTAAAATATTTTCAAAACACAGGCTTTACTGATGATAAACCTAACAGTTCTAGATCCAAATTGACAAAAGGAGATGAATTTTCTGTTTTCTGATGAAACAATGTAAAGTTACTCTTTCCAAAACAAATGCAGCATATCCTACGTATCATTTCTTGATGAAAAGATGGTAATTAATTTTTAATGATGCAAAAAAGATGGACCAATCTCTCTAAGTTACAGCACTGAAATTCTGAGGAAAAGCTACATCTGATCTATATAAAAACCTTCCTCACCAGAGCTCTTGTATAACAGCATGTGCACAGGAAAGATGAAAAGCAAGGCAATTATATACGATATTTTCTACTACTACTCTTTGAGAAACTATCCATTTTGAAGCTCAGGGACTTCCTGATGTGGATGCGACTCAAAAGTGATTCCTACATATTTAGTTATTTTCAGTTTCTCTGCATGAGCTTGTATAGCTCCCCAGTATGGCCATGTAACCCTCCACCAGCTGTAAAAACCCGTGGCACAACCTTTCACGCACAGCCTGACTACCTTGCAGCAATAATAACACCACCTTTTGCTTATTTTGAACAAGTTTTTGTTCTTTTTGAAGACTTGCACTTTCTAGGGATCATACTAAGAGAGATACTTAACAATCAAACCCCATTGTTTCCATGTGACTCATGGTTTCATATGCCTCTATATGCATAGAAATGCACTCAGCTCAGAGGCTATCATTTTACATGTACTGTTAGAATTATTTTCTCCACTTATATTACTCTACATTTGTCTACATAAAAGTTTATGCACTCTTTTATCACTCAGCCACCCAGTCTTCTAAGAGCTTACTATAATTCTCCACATTTAGGACCAGCCTTTGCTGATCCATCAAGAAAACATCACTCAATGGTTCATCCAATTTTCATACTTGCTTACGTGCAGTACAGGTGACACCCTTCCCTGGTGAGGACTGAACAGTACCCCATCCCTTCACTTCTACTTTTTAACCAATTAGATATTTGTGCAACAACCTTTTAAGTCTCACATTACTTTAGTTTCTTCAAGAAAATTTTGACAAGAGGCTTTCTAGAAGTCTTGGCAAGAAAGACCATATGATCCTTACTTAAATGAGTTTTGAGCCCTTTGCTGGAGAGGCATAACCTTCCTTTCAAAACGGTATCTAATTTTCACCAACTGTATCAATTGTGTTCACCCAGATATCAACTACTGTATTCCTTATTGTTTCTACTCCTTTGTCCAGTCCAGATACCAAGCTTACAGGACTTATTTCTTCACTGATCTTCCATGGTACCTGTCCCCATTTTCGTTTTTTTTTAAATTGGTATTGTATTTTCTACCCTCACACGTTTAGGTACTTTTCACAGGTATATTTTTCACATAGGATCTACTATCCAATTTTTTCAAACTTTTTTTCCTGGACAGGCAAGTTACATCCTCCTAAAAATTAGTAAGAAACCTACTTCACAACAGACAGGAACAACTATTCCAAGATCAGTCATGAAAAGCAATGTTTTGACAGAATATATCTGCATACCTGTAATTACACTGCAGGATCCACAATTCTGACTCAAGTTTAAAATTAACTGGCTGGCTTGCTTGAAGGGAATGGGGGAGGATTCATTCATTAAGATGGAGTTATTTTCTTTACCTCTAGAACCAGCATAGGGTGAGACAAGCCTCAGATAAACATTTTCTTCTATCAATAAAAAATAATCTCTACCACACCTCAAGTTATTGAAAGGTATCTCACTTAGAAAGCAAGGACAGTAAATATACCCTTTTGACTATTACATTTAGTTTTGGCCAGTGCCAATTAACAGCCTTCTCATTTTGCAGCAATTTGCTAATACCAAACACCTCATAAAGGTNNNCACCTCATAAAGGTAACAAGTAAATTACAGATCTCTTTCAGAAACAGTTACAAAGCCTTAGATATGCCATCAGAATTCAAAGCTTGTGCTAAGAACAATGTATACAGCTCCTCCTTGGCCTCCTCCATCTTCTTCTGTTACCAGGAAAGACAGAAATTCATAGAAGTCTAGCTCAAAAGGAAAATTCATTCAAAGACCATATTAATAATCCCTAAGAAAGAGATTAATTTTTGTAACAGGTGAGTCCACACACACAAGACAGCACTACTAAGTTACTGAGTTTGAATGCTAAGTGCTAAATCAATTTCTTTAAACATGAGCTGAAGCCAAACAAGAATTCTGCTTGTTAAATATGTGAAAACTTCACCTTAGATGAATCACTGCATGCTGCAGACCTGTTCTGCGTGAAGTTACTCTTTATTTTAATTCCAAACCAAAATGTGAAGCAATCTGTTTGAGATCGAACTACACCCTAGCATTTTAAATATAGCATTCATAGCAATGATATCCTCACCACCACTCTCCAACAAATATGTATGTACATGACTACTTCTAAAACATATCAGATCCCCTATCATCTCAAATACAAAGTTCATGCCTCAATCTGAAACCTGTCAACCTAGTCTCAGCACAAAAATTACAACTCCACACCAAAAAGGAACATTGACAAATCAGAAACTATCTCAAATAGCTTTAAAGGATTGGACTAGGTTACCTCCTGAAGTCCCTTCCAATCTAAATTATTCTACAAAACTGTGTCTCTCTTTGCTTGCTTGTTCTTTTAGCAGCCATATTGGGTGCATTTTAGTTTGCAAAAACAATGAACATTCAAAACAAATCCCTCAGTTGTTCTTATTTCCTATACTTTAGTTGCAATATCTGGGCAGCTCTGGTTCATGCAAACTGGATTCCATCAATGTAAAACCAAACTTGAAGTTTCACTTCAGGGACACACCTAATGCCCTTCACACCAGAGTACGGACACCAGAGGCCAAGGCAAAGGCTGTTCCATTGCACTGCTGCCTGGTACCCGCGGAGCACAAACAAACCTGAGCTGTGAAGATATCATGCAACATCCTGAACTGCTGCTTCAAAGAAATAAGGGTATCAGTGCCTTCAGTTGGCTATGAACCCTAAGCTCTCCAATTTTTACTTTTTTTTTACATCTTTTTACATCCACTCACCATCTACCGAACATTTCTTCTATCTTTTTAGTAGTAGTCCTATAAATGCTCTATGTTCTGTGACCATTCTCTCCTGGCAAAACCTCAGGCCCTCACTTTCATGAAGAGGATGAAGATCAGGGACAACAGATGTGCCAGAAGTAGCACTGCATACGTGCCCCTACTACGGAGATCTTGAACTTCAGGCAAGAACAGAATAATGACCCTAAAACTCAGGTACACATCCAACATCCTGGGATAAAGAATCATCACTGAAGACAGCTCAGCAGAAAGTACATCCTCTGGCATCCCTCTTAGGCTGCTAAACCCATTGATTTCTCACCTAAAACTCAATTCCATGGGTTCAAGTGGGTCTAGTCAAACCACTATGAGGGTTTTATTAGACCCCTGTTAGAACCATTTTAGCACTTTAGGAACAGTGATGGGCTGCTGGTCATGTTGAACCTCAGTCCCCTGCCTTGTCCCAGAGTACTAAATCTAGTTTCCCCATTCCTCCACAGCTGCCCAAGGAGGGGGCCACTCTTTTCTCCTCTCCCATCAGATCAAGAGAAAGGCTGGCCCTCAAAACCTCAGGTTCTTTTATATTAACTTTTGCTGACACATTTCTTGTCAACTGCAGTTAGCCTCACACACAGGTT
>WEIT01025062.1:1535-18049 GCA_013389985.1 Dryoscopus gambensis
AGAGCTTTGCTTATTAGGCAAGAAATAATATCATCCCGAGTCCAGACTGGGCTTCTTCATTTCTGCGTGGCCTTATGGATGACAATGGGTTTCTTTGTTGATATGAAGAAATAGCTGACAATCTCAGCCCATTGCCTTTAAGCATCATGTTTAAGAAGTACAGTTTGTTTTAGCCCAATAATAAAGATGTCTTGATTCTAACATAAAAACAGTCCTGGTCTTTTTCTCTCAAAAAAAAAAAAAACCAAACAAAAAACTAACCAAAAAACAACCCCCAACCTCCCTCTCTTTATGAAATGGAAACAGTCTAAAAGATGATTGTCTCTCAGTTTGGACACCGTCTTCACAGTCCAAATTTCTACCGTAATCTTCCCTTTCAGTAAGGGAAGAAAAAAATATTTCTGTAATGTCCTAAATAATTCAAAGAGTAGAGGAAAATGAACTGCTAGCATGTTCTTTTTTATAAATGGTAATGTTTATTTCTTTACCATATTGGTATTGTGTTTGGATTGATGCGCAAGATGTACTACATAAAAATGGAGAAGTTGCATCTTCCTGCATTTGTTTGCAAGCACAAAACCCAGAGAAACTAGGGAATTCTCAGTTTAATGACTTGTAGATTAATTTAGGTGCTGTGGCATATGAAATACCCCCAATTATTATTGATACTTTTAACTGATTTATTCTTATCTTAATCTACTTATGTTAACATGCTTTTTGTTAGACTGAAGGATAGATAAATTGATTCCCATTGAAGTCAGCATGAGCTGGGAAAGATCCCAGTCCTGCAAAGACTCACATGTTATGCTTAATTTGAAATATGTAAGAAGCTCAGGTATTTAGAGAGAAATCTTCATATGTGTAGAAAATAATGCTCATACATAAGTCTTTACAGAGTGGGAAATTAGGACAGAGATGTTTTTGATGGCGTTTGTGTCCTGAACTCAACTTTTCACTTCTTTTTGTACACTTGAGAAAGTATTAGTAGTAATTTTTCAAACATTCTTCCTCCCATTTGAATAGACTTTAAAACAGATATAGTAGACATTGCAAAAGAATGTAATAAAATATTCCATTGAGTATTTCCTGAATTGATACTACCAATGCACAGCTTTTTCTGCATTTTAGAATTTGCCCTACATTTGGAAGTACTCTCATACAATATTTATTGTACATGTTTATAGTGGACTAAAGTACTTCTGTTCATAAAGTGCAAACAGGTAACCCTGAGAGTGCTGTGAAGAAAATATTTAAGGAAAAAACATGTATATTATAGCATATTTATTATATGCTTTTGTGAGCCTCAGGAATATCTTCCCATGCTTTTTACATGCACCATTTAGATCAATAATTTATGAAAATATCTAATAGAGCATACACTCAAACTGCAGACACAGCTGCTAATAAGAAGGGCAGTATATTTGCAAAGAGGCATTGTGCTCAACCAACAAATCTTCCCGTCTTCACAGACGCCCTGCTCTTCCTCACAGGAATTAAAAATCAGCTTAATAGGAGTTAAACTGGCCGGTATTTTTCACCAGTCATCTGTTGCTATTGACTGTTTTTCCAATTAGTGCTTTCCTTGTGACCACAGGACAAAATGCCATGGCTTTGACAGCCTGTCTGTAAGAAAGCAGAGAAAAATCCTAAGTCTTCAGGAGAGTGCTTCTCTTCTTCCCAAGATAGATGTATTATTAGATATATCCTAGAAGTGAGCCTTGGAAATTTTAGTCTAAAACGACTTCAGTCATTTTGCAGGCCCTCTGTCTCACAAATAATGTCATATGCTACCACTAGTTTGAGAGAACTGAAATGTGAAAGACGTACTAAGAAGATGTCTTTTGGCTGAGGACAGAGCCATGAGAGCCGTTACCAAGCTAAGGGTATAAAGTGTCACATTTAGTGTGTACGGAGATAACCGATTAACTATGAAGAACGTCTCAGTGATTTGTAAGACTGTTTCAAGGAGAAAAGGGCATGTGGGAATTTGCAGTGCATTATATATAATTTCCATACTGAAATGTACAAAAAGAAGTTATGTGAATGCAGCTGATAGCTGCTAATTGTGGAAAAACATAGGCAAGGCTAAATGTCTGAGTAGAGAAGAAAACTTCAGAGTGCAGTTCTGGAGATCCTTGAAGAAAAGTTGTCGGCCCACAATATGAGCGCCATTATGAAATACACAAAAATGCACTACTGCAGGAAGCAGGCTGTGCATAGAGACCGCTTGTCTTGTGGGGAGTTACACCTTAGCAAGAGGTATTGTTTCACTGCGCCTATACAGGGTATTACAGGGTAATAAAAAAAGTAGTATTTTTAGGATGTCCTCTTGGAGTTGCCTGTTGTACTCTGTCTTGAGACATCTGTCAACAAGAAATAGAAAAAGCTGATTTTATTTCAGGGTGTTTTTTTTGTTGTGCTTTTGTTTTTGATGTGAGGTTTTTTGTTTTGGGGTTTGTTTGTTTTGGGTTTTTTTTTGGTCATTTGGGGTTTTTTTTTGGTTGGATTTTCTTTCGTTCTTTTTTTTTTTTTGGTGGTAATTCAGCTTGTATTTGGTGATCTTAGCTTTGCTACTCTGCATTNGCTTTGCTACTCTACATTGATGTGTACCTTATACTTTTCCTTGCAAGATCAGAGTTAAACTACTCCTACTGAAGGGACTCAGATCCTTCCCCTTCCTGGCATACTTATATGAAATTTGTCTTCTGCTGTCTTGGGAAGCCAGAATGCAAGTCTACTAAACTTTTAATTAACTGCTAGAAAAATGTAGTTGTTTTAAGGGAACTGGGGTAGTATATTGCAAACCATAACATGCACTTTCCTAAAAGCTAGGGTGCATCAAATCTTTCTTTCCCAAGTGTCCTAATTTGTGGTCTCAAATGCAGTGGATATGCTGTCAAATTTTCATATATTATTTTAAATGGTCATCTAGGAAGAAGTGTAGTATACCTACCTTTCTGAAATTTAGAATTCAAGGTCAAATTAGTCTTAAAGTACAGTGTGGGAGTAAAATTTTATTGAAATGGCTTTTATAAAGGTGACACCTTTTATGGTATCCTTTTTAAATGGAAAGAATGTAAATTACATATTTCTGAGGGAATAAAAGTTATGGCCAAACTGCATTGCCTGGAATAGGGACAATTGGATTCTCTGTCAGATGGGAATTTATATTTTGTAGTACACTGTCAGAGAGTTTTGAAACTTGATACTCAGTTTCAAGTAAAATTTAACACTTACTTTTGCACAGTGTTTACCTAACAGGAAGGTTGGTAGAGCCTATAGGAAAACTAAAATCCAATGACAATTGCTAAGATGTGTAGAATCATTCTGTTATGGTGTAAGAAATTTATTTTTCACAGTCAGCAAAGAAAATAGACGTAAAACTGGAATTAAATGTGTGCTTTTAAATATCTGGTTAGAACAGTAAAATTTTGCATATTGTTTTTACTTTTTACTCTTACCCCCAAACATTCCCCAGGTATATCTAAGAAATGAAGAATCAAATCAAAGTCATCTAACTTACTTTAAATTTTGAATAGCTAACTTGAATCATTGATCTGTTCTTTCGAAGTAAGTGGGATCATGTGTTTAAAATTAGGCATGTGTTTATGTGCTTTGTAATGGAGTGATCTTCACTTGCAAGAACACTGAAGTCTTCTGACTTTTAAAAGCCAAAGTTCATATCATAATGTATGTCTGTGACATAATTAGAGCAAAAATTTACCACAGCTGCCATGTTGTGTAACATTTTCAAGCTTACACAGGAAATCTGTCATCTGACATTCATTTTTGTATGTGTATGGTCATCACACTGGGCAGCATATGAGAGAAAAAGGTATTAGCAGTTGTCCTGACTCAGGTATTGCAGTCAGCGAGAATTTGCCTTTCTGTACCTGCAGCACACAGCCTTCATATCCCTGTTCTCTCTCGGATGGGTTGGATGCTGCCAGATGCCCACCCAGGCACTGCCTCACTCCCTTTTCTCACCAGAGTACAAGAGAACAAGATGAGAAAGGTCCTGGGTCAGGAAACAGGGAGATTGCTTACCTATTGTGTCATGAGCAAAACAGAAATGACTTGGAGAAAAATTATTGTGATGTTCTGCCAATTAAAACCAGAGTAGGATGATAAGAAGCAAAACCAAACCCACCTTCTCCTTCCCCCTGCCTCTCTCTGTTTCTTCCTCGGCTCAACTTTACTCCTTCATCCCCAGCTTCTTTATCAGCTCCCCCACAAGTCATTCCAGGTAGTGGGGGGTACAGTCAGTGCAAAAAACCAGCTCCTCTCATCTGCTTCTTCCTCCTCCCACTTTTTCCCTGCTCCACTGTGGGTTCTCAGTGGGCTGCAGTCCCTTAGGATAAACCTGCCTCAGCATGAGTATCTGCCCAGGTGCCCAGGGCACTTCCTCCCTCTTCTCCTCCACTGACTGCAGCATTTGCAGGCCTGTTTCTCACACGTTTCATTTTTAACTATTCCCTACCAACTGCTCCACAGGTTCTTTTAACGTTTTTTAAATATGCTTTCCCTGAGGCACCACCTTTGCTGAGGGGCCTAGCTGTGCCCAGGTGGGTTGGTTGGTGCCGGCTGGAAGTGTCTGTGCCCGGCCTGGGAGTGCCCTCACGCAGCCCCACCTGGGGCCTGCACCACGGACATCGCCCAGCTCCTTCTGCTGGGAAGTTATCATCCCCCAAGGGTTCTCCTTGAAAGGCTCCTTCTTTTCTGAGAATTCATGTACAGTGGAAAACAAAATCATATCTTTCAGAGCATGATTTGACAACAGTGAAAGTGCTTTCCTCAGTTTTGGAAGGGAAAGAAAGGTATTAAATTGTGTCTCTTGGGTGTTATTGGCTTGTCAGAATAATGGAAGCTACAGCACAGAGAAGGCATCACCAGTGAATTGACCAAAGCTGTGATAATCATGCATGCATGTTTGAGGTAACTATTAAGATTTCTGTATCCAACAAATTAGATAGTTGATGAAGCTCTACTTTTATTCTAGGACGATGAAAAAATTGTGGTTTTCCTCCAAGCCGCCTTGCCTGCTCAGGCCTAGGAAAGACTGAGGTCAGATATTATGTTAATGTTAATCTACAGAAAAAAAAAAAAAAAAACCAACAGGGCCACCATGACAACTGCTTTATAAACAGCAGATTAATAGCTGTAGGTAGATGTTGTCAATAGAACACAAATTCCGAAACAAAATGCCTAAATGCCAGACACTCTGCTGGTTCTGGGCCTCTGATGGGCAGTGGCAATATTGGCTATTTCTCCAGAAGAAAAGGGATATTAGGGGTTTTTGGTGGGAAAAAAAAACCAAACAAACTTTATATTTTGCTAACTTTACCTAGAATTATTAATGCAACAAAATTGTCATTACTTTAAGCAACCTAACTCCTAAGTAACCAGCAGTAAGTAGATTTTTAATTGTTAGCTATAGAAATTGACTTTTTCCCCTCGACTGAAAGCACTAGTAGTGCTGACTAAAAAACATTAAGATTCAATATTTTACCTTCAATAACTGAAGTTATCAGAATATTATTTTTTGTATCCCAAATGCTGTAAAAATTTAGAGTTATAGCTTGTTATTTTTATTTTTGATAGTCCTTAACATGTTTTTTTTTATGGGAGATAGCAAGACTTCTCTTCCCGGCTTTGTGCAGTTGAATCTAGAATGGACAGAAGTTTCTGCAGGCAGAACACGGCAATGTTCATGTCAGGATACTGCTTGATATTCCAGTCTTAGGTGGGAAAGGCTGAAGGGTAACAGAAAACAAGAGGATTGTTTTGACCAGATGCACAGGGGACAATGGAAAAGCATGTGCAAAAATGTGTTGGGTATCCAAAATGCATATGAAGTTGTTAACACTCACCCGTCACCATCAGAGACCTCTAGCATGTTTATTTCTACACAGGAGACAAAATGCTTCTGTTTTAATACTGAAATTCAGGGTTATTTCATTTTGCGTCTGAAGGAAAAAAATAAGAACTGAGCCCCAACCATATTGTTTGTGATACTGTGCAGTAGATTAATGCCTCCATTTTGTATACTGTGATACTAAAAAATAATCAGTATTACTGTGGAAAATAACCCTATATAGCAAACCAGTCTATTGGTGATCATTATTCTCTTTGATTTTAAGCAGAGTATAAACAACATAAATTTTATATACATACTTTTATGCACATATCCTATATTAAGCTTAATGCTGATCAGAACCCATCTGCATTGCATATTGAAAGTTAATATATACACGAAATGCACTTTAGTCATGTATTTTTACCTGTATTTGCAAACATTAGTAGAGGAGGTGACAATTTTGAGAGAATAGTATCTAGAGAAGTATGGTTGTTTTTATCAGGATACCTAATTAACATAAAGCATTGGCATATTTTTTCCCTTCATTAACAGAAAAAAATGGCTTAGTAAAAAAAAATTCAAAACAATTAAAAGTTTTGTAAAAGTTAAAGGATAAATCACTAAGAGCATTTTGTTAAATTTCCCTGATGTGAGGCTGTTTTCATATTTAAGACTGGATCTGGAATGTTGGAGGCTGTGTTACAATATTTTGTTTCCTACTCTAATGAACGTATAAAGTTTATGACTGAAATTCTGACTTCTTTCCATGGCTTTTTAGTTATGGCTTTCTACTCCTTGTTTTTTTTTTTTTGAACTGGAAGCTCTTCTCCACAATATAGAGAGAAAAAAATAGGTGAAACTCAACATAGCAATTTTTGAAAGTTTCTTTTTGTCTGTTGAGGCAGGTATTCAGCCAGGTTTTCTAGTACTTGTGACACTACTGCCAGGTAGTGTAGGCTGGTAAGTACAGGGTTTATTTAAACAGTTAAGGCTCTGGGATGTCTTTGGCTACAGTATTTCCTGTATCAGCAAAAATATCAAAAAAGTGAGTATTTCTCAAGGACACTATTTCTTTATCAGAGTTTAGCTGCAGTTTATCACTTGCATCACTTAGATACATCACCCAATATATGTAATATCCATGATGCTTTGTAGGATTGCCCAATAATGTAGTGTTGTGTGGTTTTAATAGAGAAATGCTTCTCAGTGCCTTCTTCTCATTCACTTGAGCTATTTGTATATTTTTTGTTTATGAACTTTTTTACAAGACATTGTTAGCATAATGAGTAAATGGTATGCATTAGTGCTAGAGCATTCTTTAAAATTATTTTTTTTTCACCTAGTAGAGGTGAAAAAAGAGGCTTTAGAGAAAGGTGTAGTTTTTTACCTGGACCCAGACAACATTGCACTGTGAGTTGTAACATGTCTAAATACCAACTTCAGAGGCAAAATTACCTCAGATATTATTACAGTATAATTCTATTCAGGAAGCTGATCATCTGGTTAGAAAAAAGCGTTATGACTTGGGAAGGACGGAATGTACTTAAGATGTTGAAATCCTCATAAATAAGCTGTTTCTTGCATGATGCTACTTTTATACAGAAGCTAACAGAATGAGATCTGTGATGATCATGTATTAATAATGAAGATTAAACAGATGTTCTGCAAAATGGATTTCACGTGAAATGCTAAATTTGTTTAAGGAAAGAAAACAGGGTTAGATCCTCATATAAATCATTATACCTCCATGGAGAACAATAATATAGATGCTGAAAAATGATCCTGTATCCATTAAGGTAGTTTGGACATACAGCAGAATAGCAGTAACACTAGGTGATCAAAATATAGCATTAATACAACTGAATTTTTTCTACACGATGAAATTGTGAAGTATTTTGTTATATGCCTTTTCATTCTTTTATGTACAGTTGTCTTTACTTTTAATTCATTTGTTTTATCATGAGTGAAAAGAAGAACCGGGCAAGGTACTTCTGAAGTCAAGACTATTTATAATTTCAAAGTGATTATTCAACATTTGATACTGGCTTGTTTTCACTTATTTATTCTCTTTTAGAATTCGCCTGACAGTCATAGCTACAGTTCACACAGTGTGACCCTTACATATATTTTGCTGACAACTCCTTTTCTTTCTGGTACTAAAGACAACTTGGAAGTCTTTGGTTTGGCCCTAGTTAATGAAAGGTTGAATTTGTTAATGGTACACTTAGACTGAAAATATGTATTTCCACCTCTCTTAAGTGCCTTTTGTACTTATATCTGGAAATGGTTTTAATCTGCATAGCTTAACATCATTGCCACTGTATTGTCCTGTAGCTCTATCGACTCCCATTTATTAGTTGTTGGAAGCAAATGCAATTCCTGTAATAACTGAATAAAGAAAGCTCTACAGCTCCTTCCAGCCTATCTCAGTATAATAATTTTGGCTAAAATACAAGATAAATTAGTGCTGATTGAATTTAATTATGAGTCTAGAAGACCTAGTCTGCAAGGGCAGAATGACTATGCAGGGGAGCCATAGTATCACCACTGTGCCTGGCTTTATGGGGATATTTTATGAATGGTGTATAAAGCTGCAAGTATACTTACATTAATGGAGCTGGGCATGACCTAAAATAAACTTCGATTTATTATATTAGATAGGAAAGTACAAATTTTGGTCGAAGTGCCCCAGTGAGTCAAAGCACTGCTTAATTGTTTGCCTGGTGGAATTCTACAGATGCAGAAAGTGGTATTTTTGCTGTGTCCCCACTCTGCAACCGTATAGGATATGCATGAAATATATAACATTTACGTGCTTAGAGTACTAGAAAGATTGCTTCCATTGTATAAAGAATCAAAAATACTGCTTTTCATGATAGAATGTGATAGGTTTTGTGCTCGTGAAGAGAAATGGTATCATTTCTATACAAATTATTTCAGTACAGTTTATAAACTTACAGCCTTTAAGCATAGTCATTTAATCATGTTGGTATTACAGCAGAGGATTTTGAATATAGCCTTCTTAAACTTGGGGGCTGGGAAGCACATAATACATGCATTGGTGTGTGGAGTTCATTCCTGTCTGCTCTTTTCATGCAGCCTTGAATTTAGGAGTGGGGTGACATTATGGCATTATGCTCTGTTTAATTGTAAATAATCCCAGGATCAGAAGCAAACCAGCAGGTTGCTGTGGCTTTATTATGAAGTACAGTATAATTTAAAGCATTATTTAAATAAAGATACTTCAGATTCAGTGTGTTGTCACTGAAGTCCAGATATGCAGAGAGGCTGCCTTCAGTACAGGCACAGACTTGGGAGTGGAGGAAAGTTAAAGTAGCAGGTGGAGTGTGTCTGACAGAAGGGAAGGAGAGAGAAATCAACAGATGTAACAATGAAAAAAAACAAACAAAAAACCTCTTCAGATATATCAGTGGTTAACAGTTTTTAAAGTAGGCTTTAACTAAATGCGTTTGAGACCTTCTGTGTGGCTTTGGGAAAAATTCTCAGGCTAAACCAGTGGAATCACATGCCCACGTTGCCACCCACCAGGTTTATTTTTAGCTTGCTTCTCTGTCACCTTCTCTGTATCTTGGCTAGTATGCATTAAACTTTCCCCTATTATACTGTGGATTTCTTGCAACTTTGTATCATGTTTTAGTGTTGTGTATTTTTTACTTATGTTTTTGGTAAATAAAAGTTAACAAATGTTTCAGTTCTGTACAAAACCCTCAGTTGTTATGAAATATGCGTGGTAAGTAACTGTACTTCTCCTAGGTGTATTCCCTTTAGAATGAGATCCATATATCTATGATTGCTTTTTGTGATCCCGTCACAATTGTTTGGTTCCCCGGTGGTTGCAGGATTAGAGAGTAAATTTAAATGTCACTTCAAATAAGCAGTTATTTATCATTCCATTAGTTTATGTGCATTGCCTTTTTCTTTTCTTTTGAAGAACAAAAGCAATTCTGTATAAACAGAACATTAAAATATGGGTGGAAGAATGACTTAGGTTCTAAGTCCACCTAAGTTCTTAGGTGGACTGAATCATTTGAAGTGCACAGATCAGCAATAGGGCAGTGGTGGTTTATGCCAGCTGGAGAGTCTTGTCCCAGGACTCTGACTAGGCAAAGATGTATGTTAACTTGTAAGTAGATGCAAACATTTTTACAGAAGCTATCTCTTCATAACTTTTATCTGCTAATAGTATTGTCTCCTTGAAACACCAGAATAGTACTGACCTTATGGGCTATATAATGTGTTGAGGTAAAGAAGATGGTTTGTATGGATCTAATTCTGTGGTCAATCAGACAAGACGATAATTTCAGTTTTCTTCCTACTGTGGTTCTTCTTCCCCAAAATAAACATACACATTATCTCAAACAAAAGAGATTGTCATTCATAGCCATTCCTAAAGGGCACAGAGGAAATATATTCTGATTATCCATGTTATTCTGATTATCTGTTATCCAAGGCTGCTTTCTACCAGCTCTGCATTAAAAGGCAGTTGTGCTGTTTGTGACTCATGTGCCCCAGTGCATAAATCCTGAGCTGCCTCTTGTGAACTGCACCCTCACTCTCAGATCTGTAGCAATATTCCCCCTTCCCGATAGCTGCCGGAGCCTGGCTCCCCATCCATAGAAGCGCTCTTGTGAGCATTCTGTCCCACTCTATACAATTAACAGGCAGTGTTAAACCCTTTGGCTCCTTAACAGAGAATGCCTATGTCTACACGCCCTTTGCAAAGGCACTGCTAAAAAAACCACTCTGTCTTGATCTTCAAAATGTTATGAATTGCTCCACATCACGAGAAACTGCACTGTGCATCCAAACATGCCTTGAGTTCTTTGAGAGTACTGTAATTGGATTAGCAAAATTCAGGCTTGATTAATTAATCATTGTAATCAGGTTACTAAACAATTCACGATGCTCTTGATAACTCAGCTCTGAGGGAATGATTAATGGCTTCTTAGGAAGGATTAAAGAACAGCTGACCCTGCTTTGGGCAGGAGATTGGATCAGGTGACCTGCTGAGATCCCTTTGAACCTGAATTATTCTATGATTTTATGAAAAATTATTAGCAGGGCAGATCTTCCCATGGCATGGTTGAGAAGCCTTCCATCAGAAACAATAAGCTCAGGTCATTTCACACTTACCCTGAATTTTTTATGCCACTAATGACTTTATTTTTTAAACTAGCAAATTTTAGTTGTATTTTAATTAAATACTTTAATTTAAATTTTAATTTGTAATACAAATTTTCGTTGTATTTAAGTGTAATAGTATCACTAGATACTGCTAAACATGCCTTTCACTTGGGGTCTTAAATTATGCTATAAATATTAGTTGTTTCTCAGGATTCTTTATAATATGGTAAAGTACCATAGACTCCAGTTATATAATAATCACTTGCACAGCTTGGAAGATAATTCAGGAGTCCTAAACTTATGCTCCAGCTATAATCAGTTGACTACACTTTCTTAACACCAACCGTCATACTGATTTTCTGTGCATCAGGATATGCATGCTGCTTACAGTATTTCATGTAAATAAACATCTTTATTCAAAATTAGCTGTATATTCATTTAAAATAAAAAAAAAGTACTTTACACCCCAGACAGAGCAACTGTTTTAAATGTGAAAATTCCATAACTGTCACACACTATGACATTCAGTACAGCACTTCATGACATGCAACACTGGTGTACATGAAAGCTCTGGGGGAAAAAAAAATATGCAGGAGAAGGACATACTCCTTACATTCTGATTGTGCTAGTTTTGTGTTTTCTGTCTCAACATTGCCATTGCGGGCCTAAAAAAACTCTGATGTTTAAAACACACAATGTGTCACAAGAACAACCTAAGGAAGAAGATTCAAAGGCAAAGGAAGAAGGATCATTCTTTGTTGCCCTTTGTATTTATCAGGAGCTTTGTCTGGTTCTGACTGCCAGCGAGTTATGGGTAAAATAGTGTCAAAGTGAAGTTTTTGTGAGGCCAGCTGTCATCCAAAACAAGGATCATCTCATGTAAATTACTATGAGATTTAGATAACCTCTTGTAATACCTTGTTACGAGCAGCTGAATGATCCAAATGGCTTTTATGTTAAGCCCTAAAGCTCACAGTTCAACCTTAATTTTTGACCCTTTGAGTCTGAAAAAGCTAGAATTTACTGACTCTGGGAAATGTAGTAGGGATTTCCTAGTCTGGTAGTAATTTGTTACCTTGGTTCTTAATGAAATGCACTTTCAGCTGTTACTTTCATCTTTTCCTGAATCCACACTATGGCCGACTCCCAGACCAGTTGCAGAGTTGCCTTTGTCCTCATCTGTTCTACAGCAGAATGAAACCTGTGGAGTGTTTCCCCATGTAATCTGTACATCCCTTCATCACAATGTTTATTCCTGGCCATCTTTGAGTGGGTTTTTTTGTTTGGTTTTGTACAGAGTAACTGACGTGAAGCAAACTGTGTTGCAGTCCAATAAATTTTTGGTTTTGAAGCAAGAGAGCAAGGGCAGGTGTTACGTGCTCTTAAGGTCTGAGATGTCTCTGCCCGAATTAAGGTGCAAACAAGACCATATGCTGAAGTCAATGGTATGAATTTTTATTTAACAGTAAATGTGAGGGAGAGGTAGAAAGAAGGAGGAAAAGAGAGGAGGAGAGAGAAAGAGAGTGACAGAGAGATTAAGTAGAAAAAATATCATCTCTCTGTGGATCCTGATGGTATAATGTTGGTCCTCTTCTAGTCGTCTCAAGTGGTTAGGGTCCCATTCTTATACAAGTGCTGGTTGCAGTCTGGACCAAGGGGGAAAGCCCAGAAAACACAGAGCCCAGTGGGTTTCCTATTCACTCAGGTTCAGGTGGGAATGCCCAGGTACCCCCCTGGGGCAGGGAGTTTTACACTGGATGATGTAATGCTTGTCATCTCCTGCTGTGGAAGGGCCTTGGCCCCAGCAGCTAAAGTCTCTGGTGGTGGGAGTGTGGCTGCCAGACTGGCTCCTGGATGATCGGATAGGAAAGTTTCCTTCACACCAGGTGTGCATGGAGGGGGTCAAATGAGGTGGAATCTTTCTCATCCTGCATGTGGGAAATAGTGTCCGGAGCAAAACTGCCTGATGAGAGCAAGGTGGCTGACTTATTTGTAAAAACAGTTTGTAAGTGTGAGAAATCAGACAACCAGGACTCAGGAGAACTCAGATTTTCAGTCATGATTTAAAATCTGAGCTTCATAATAGACTCAAACCCTAATGAGATTCCCAAGCTCAGCTAAATGTGTCTTGAAAATTTAAATGGATAAATGTGTAGGAGAGAAATAGATGGTCTTTTCTACCCAATGTCAAAAAATCTAAAACATCAGGCTCTTTTCTGAAGATGTTAGAGAAGAGAAAGTAATAGACATTTTTTTTATTTATATTTGCTAATACAGCACATTATAGACTAGCAGAAAAAAAGCTAGGGAAGAGGAAGAAAAACTGACAGTACATTTTTCTTCCCATATAAAGCCTGAAGAATATTTTTCTGTCACCCCTTATTATATAAAAAGTTAAGCATGACTCTTTTTTCCTGATTTGTCCTTAAAAAACCACATACTGAAAACATTGAGATTTGCTTCTATTAAGGGAAACTTAGATTTTAATAGCTTACTTAAAACACTGTATTATTCTTTAAATATACTTTTTCTGTTTAAAAGAAAATCCAGTGTCAGTATAAGCATTGCCCTGTGTTTTTCTCATAGCATCTCTAAAAATACTACTGCTTTAACCAATCCCATTTCACTAACTTCTTTATAGTACATTGTTGGGTCTTGCTGCTTAGAAATATTTGAGGAGAAAAATAATTTTAAAATAGATAAAAATAATGCATTTGAATGTTTTCCTTACCTATTGCTTACTAAAGCAAAAAGCCATGTGAGAATATGTGGCATACTTGAAAGATGCTTTTTTTTTCATTTTCCTTTTCTCTTTTGTTTTTAGTAGTTAGTGAAGACTAACTATTTAGTAGTAATAGAAAATGGTCTCACTTTAATGAAATATACTCTATTTCAACAATAGTTACACATCTTTTCATATAATAACATTTTTCTTAGTTCTAAATATTGTTTCATATATCATATTTGTTGTTATTTAAGTCTTGGAAAGTGAACTTCTACATTTATTTCTATGGTTAAAGTGCTGATATAAATCTCCTAGATGTTTTCTGGTCTGTGAGGGGATGGCAAAGAAGAAGTGTGGGAAACATAAATTACATTGTACATAGAAGTATGCATTTTTCAAAGTGTTTATGTTCCCTTCCTAGGGAATTAATTATGTCTGTTCCATTGAGAAACTCGTCAACTTAAAGCTCTTTAAGTTTTACAGTCAAGTAATTAACAAGAGACTTGGATACTGTCATCTATGTTAACAGTTTTCTGATGGATGTTACCTAGTGTAAAATTACCTTGTACCATTCCTATCTGCTTTGCTGCTGCAGGAATTTACCCACCTTGCAACCAAAGACAGGAGCATGGCTTGCTCCTTGAACAACAGAACAGTATTTGTGATAATGTGGACATTTTTCATAATGGGTAAAATTGCAGCAGCTGAAGGTCATCTTACCTGAGGAACGGTAAGTGGAAGAAAAACCTCTCTGAGGGTATTTCTCTGCTCTAACTTATTTCCAACGCCTCTTCAGACAGCAGGAGCTCATTTACAAATTGGGTGCAGCTGCATGAAGGGGCGGTGATGGAAACACCTGGGCTAATGGTTCACACCAGTTTTTCATTAAGGCCTTGTCAAGCAGTTTCTGCCTTGTAGAACAAGCAGAGGAGCCTTTGGGATAAAGTTTAGGGGGTTCATTGTGGTGACTTTTCTGTGAGGACACAGTTTCTATTGGTGTAGAAGGGAGAAGGTGTAATGTGGATACTTGTCTGAGTCAGCTCACTTATATGAGCATTGTCACAACCTAGCTATGGTGAGTTTTACTCCCACATGCTATTTATTTCACTGTCTGAGGGACAAGATCTTTGGTGAAGGCTGTAGATGGAGGCAAGTCATGGGAGAAAAGAGAAAATAGATATCTCTAAGCCTCAGTTCAGCATGTAACCCCCTTCTTTTTCCTAGTGAAAGACTTTATACTACCCACGTTGTGTACATGTGAGTAAAAAGGGAAGTTACCGCTACGAAAAGTGCTGGCTGTTATGTTAGCATGTATCAAGTAGATGCTTTACACTGTTGTGCGTGTTTAGGGGAGGTATTTGGGTCGGAGTCCAAAAGTGGTTCTTGAAATGAATTATTGACATGCAGCTTATTGACCTCTTTGCTGCAAGATGTGAACTTAGTTCTTAGATTGCTTAACTTAGTTTCATCCCTAGCTGTGCTATTATTTATGAAGGCAAAATAAGTCCTACTGGGGCAGGGGCTGTTGGTTTATGCTAAGGCCATGTAAAGTACTCCAGCCATTGCTCCATAATCTGTGTGACTAAAATACCATGTCGATCGAATCTGAACACTTTGGTAAATGGCACAACTGGTGTTTAAGGAGTATGGAAGTGTTTTCACAAAAGGTACATTTGCCCTTGGCAATTTTGAGTGGTGTTTAAGCCAAGATTATTTGCTCTTTCCTGCTATTACTTCCCTTGCCTTCTCTGCCTGTGCCAGAAACATTGTTTAGATGCCAAATTTGCCATTTTTGCCTATCCTCTGACTGTATAATTTATCTCAGCAGTATAATTGAAATCACTACCTAGATTACAGCTGAATTAAGTGAAATTCTTACTCAAGGCTCTTTGTCTCAGTCTGGCTTTTCATCTTTTTATTAAGTGACCTCAAAAAGGACTTCTTCTGTTTTGGTCTAGGCGTTCAAACTGAGTCTGAAAAATTTGACTGCATTTTTGTTTTTCCAAGAATATTTGTTTTTAAGATGAGAATGACTTCTTCATTACTCTTTATATAAACCACAGTTACCTAAATGAGCCAGTTTGGTACTGTTTTCAATCCCAAGTTAGTTCTCTTATCCAGACTTTGTCGTATAACTTGCATAGGCAGGTAGGGCAATGCTAGGAACGTGCTTGGAGTTCAAACCAGTACCCTTTTGGTCTAGCTTTTCTGATTTATCATATGGTGATGGAGAAGAGGAACTAGTCCACTAGGTGATACTTTTAAATAGTGTGTGAAAATGCTACCTTTTTTTCTACAGGATATTTGAAAAGCCAAGTATCAAATACCTGTTCCAAGAGCTGTTCAGTCAGAGTAATGTCTCAGCTTAATGAGACATTTTGGTTCTAAGAATTGTTGACCTGAAATTCAATTCTCTTTTGCTGCAAGCTGTCCTCAGAAAACTCTTTGCTCAAAACTCTTCCTGCATCTGCAGTTTTATATGTGAAATTTGCAAAATAAGGAAATTTGCCAGCAGAGTTCTAGCTGGATTAAGAACAGAGTTAAACTAAATTAATGTGCAGTAAGGGTAGTTTTACTTGATGATACCTTGAATATAACATCTACTATCTTCTGAGAGTGAAAAACTGGTTCTAACTGGGACTTTCAAATACTACTTGCAGAACTAAATTGTAGTTTTGCCTATATTTGCTTCAGTCTCTTGGGGGTTTTTTTGTTGACAGATCTTTGTCTTTTTGTCTTTTCACTGCTTTGTACAGAAGAAAGAAGTCACAATTACTTGTCTATCAG
>WEIT01025063.1:699-12242 GCA_013389985.1 Dryoscopus gambensis
TGGAGAAAGTTGTTCAAATAAATCCATTCTGGCCCAAATCAGGCAGATGATAACCATAGGTATATGACATTGAAGTGTGAATCATCATTTTAAAATTAAGTAATTAAAGAAAAATTTAAATTTCATTAGGTGTGAGAAAAAATTATTTGGAATTCAGAAAAAAACCCAAAGCATTTCAAACCTTTAGAACACAAGTTCACATTGTTTTCTCTGAGTGCACTATGCAAACCTTAAAAAGAAGAAAGGACACTGCATTTGTTCAAAAGCATCACTGCTGCATTCTGTAAAGTACACCTAATTAATACTGACATGTTACTGCTTCCCTCTTGACATCTTGTGAACAGTAAGAGCTAGCCAAATAGCAAGCTGGTATAACCTCTGGCTTGGAGACAATTTCAGTTAATGACAAACAGTAAAAAATAGCACCTGAGAACAAGACAGAGCTTCGAATGAGCATTGCTCAACAAAATAAAGTGAATGAATGTATGGATTAAAACATTAACTGTATGGGGAATAATTTAGTTCCACAAGGAGCTGCAGAGAATTTTAACAGCATTTCTCTTTGAAAAAAAATAGTTTTGTTGTTTGGCTAATTTAATTAATAAGCCCCCCAACATCTTAGAAGGGGCAGAAATAGCAGTGAGCACGAACACAAACACGCTGTCCCTGCAGCCAGCTCTCTGTGGGAATAGCTCTCATCTTAGGTAATGCAACAGTATGACCCAAGCAGTATGACCCGTTCCACTTCCCAAGTTTAGTTAAGCAGAATACAGCTAAACCATTTTTCATTTACTCATGGATCAAGTCCCCGACATTTGGTGTTATGTTGTCTTACACATTTCATTAGTAAGGTAAAAACATTTCCCCCCAAACCCTCCCATTTATGATTGTCATTTTGTTGGCAAACAGATCTCTTTCATCACTCTTAAACACTCCAATTTTCACAGCATCATCAAGACCTCCCATTTTTCATTTTAGTAAATCTCTTGAAAAAGGAGTAAATCAGTGAAGACCTTTGAGGAAGAAGCAAAATGAGTAAGAAATTGTTTCTTAAAAAAACCCTGTAATTTTGCAAAAATGATTATGCCAGCCAATGAAAAGTAACTTCACTCAGATAATACATTAGACTCCTGCAGAGTCTTCATGGTCACACTAAAAGAATGTGGAGACCGCACAAGAGACAAATACAAGAGCCTTTTTGCAGAAACTCCAAAGCACAGCATATACTGTAACTCACAGGAAGGAGTACAACACTTCTGAAGCCACAAAACTAACTTTTCTGGTCTTTATTCACACATTTCTTCAGTAATTTAAATTATACATATTCAGGAATAGGTACTTAGAGAGACTTATGGCCAGAATATTGTATGAAATGTTATATGAAAAATAGCAAATTTTTCAAAGTTTAGCTTTTCATCCCTCTTACCAAAGTGATGTAACATAATTAAAAGGATGGATAAAAGGAGAAAACTCCTATTCCCAATATGCTATTGTTGTTCATACAAATTGAAACCAACATTTTATTTAGCTTTTTTTTTCCTCTGGACAACTACAAAGACTCTCTCAAATCAAAGATTAAGATTTCCAAACCATTAGCATCAGGAAATTTTACTGAGTATCAGATGTCACTCACTCTAAAATTTTAATGAAAACAAAAATAGTCCTTCCAAACTGATTTCAGGTACAACTATTTCATGTACTTTCACTTGGAGAAGCAGGCCTGGATACATATGCTACATGCTAGAACTCATGCCATCCTTAAATCTTACTTGCTTTTTGTTGCATTTTATACATAAAGTTATTATGATCTATACTCAGTATTTTCCCCTCAAAAAGAAATTCACCAAAACTCATTAAATAAATATAAGCTCTAAGGTAACTTTTACATGAAAACAGTTACATTTTATAATACTTTCTAAGCATTACTAGAAAGCCATATCAAATAATTTTAAAATACCAAATTAGTCACAGAAAATAAGGGGTTTTTACACAGAACTTTCATTCATAAACCAATTGTCAGCTTAGAATTGTGAATATAAATATTAGAAGTCAATATTTCAGCTATTGTCATAGAGGCTGATACCTCCACATTGCTGTTGCTATAGCTCCCCTGCCACTGAGATCGTATCTCTTTACAATAACTAGGTAAATATACACAAACAAAGGGTTGGGATGTACAGATATTCATCTATACACACAGGCAAGTGTAAACACTGCAAGCTTCCTCATTAAAATACTTTTTGCAATAGTCAAAAGGTCAAGAAGTATACAGAATCTTGTACTTTCTCCTACATGAAATTACATAGACAAGTATTTTTATAGCATACATCTTGAATATTTGTGTTTAAGCAGCATAAGCCTCTCAGAATCTACTCAAAACAATATCCTAGTGTAGAAATGTCTAGAATAGTAGAGAACGCTGTTAGAAACAAAATTTTAAATTATAAAAATCCTTGAAAAGGACTGTCCAATCCAATGAAATGAACAGTTACCTTCAAGCTAGGACTCAAACAGAAAATCTCATAAAAAGGAAACCTGGATTGGAAGCCCAGTAATTTTCATCTCACATACCTCTTAGACAATTGATTTCTCAGTCATTCTGAAGAGCACTGTGTGTTTACAGACTATTCAAAGGTGCATTCAGAGGAGGGGCAAAAAGACACCCGGCAAAAAGATACCCAGCAAAACATGAGCTTTCATTTTCACTGAGTTGCACTGCCTTGGACTGACTGCCTGCTTTTGTCAGCAGGCTCAAATACCCTGAAATGTTGAAAAGGTGAAACAAAAAAGTTTCCATGTGCTGCCTTCCTATCTGATCTTTTGTCTCCTATGTTTCCCTCAGGGATGCACAAGAAATTTTTCTGAATAATTCATAAGTACCTAGGGAGAAACCAGCTTCTACTTCCGAATAAAAAGATTGGGTAAGAAGCTGATTTCAACTATCCTATTCTGCTCTATCTGGAAGAAAATAGGATTAAAAGAAAATAATTTTCCTAACATAGTAAGCACACAATATATACATGTATGTATCTATGAAGTATATAAATAAGCATACGTTTATACTGGGGAACGTACCTTTGTACTTAAAGGTAAACATTCATTTGAGGGCAAGACTGATTCTCTACCTTTCAAGAACCCAAGCAATCACATAGCACGGAAGTAATCAATAAACATGCAGAATGCAGAAAGCAGCTCTACTCTGCACTGATGCGGCCTCGAGTCCTGTATTCAGTTTTGGGCACCACAGTGTAAGAAAGATATAAAGGTATTGGAAGGCATCCAAAGGAAGGCAATGAGGATGGTGAAAGGATTTGAGGGGAAGCCATATGAGGAGCAGCTGAGGTCACTTGGTCAGTTCAGCCTGGAGAAGAGGGGACTGAGGGGAGACCCCATTGCAGTTACAGCTTGCTCTGAGTGGAAGAGGAGGGGCAGACACTGATCTCTGCTCTGCGGTGCCCAGTGACAGCACTGAGAGAATGGCCTGAAGTTGTGTCAGGGGAGGTTTAGGTTGGATATTAGGAAAACCCAGAGGGTGTCTGGGCGCTGGAACAGGCTCCCCAGGGAAGTGGTCACAGCACCAGCCTGCCAGAGTTCAAGAAGTGTTTGGACAATGCTCTCAGGCACATGGTGGGACTCTTCGGGTGTCCTGTGCAGGGCCGGGAGTTGAACTTGATGATCCTTGTAGGTCCCTTCCGACTTAGAATATTCTATGATTTTATGAATTCAACTCTTACTTTGGAACACCAAAGTGACTGTTCTTTCCTGTACAGTATCCAACTACAGTATCCAACTCTTCTCTTACCATAAGCCACCTTCATTTCCCAATGGCACTGAATATTAGGCAGACACAAATTACTTCTTCTATAGTCTCTATTAGGATTGAAATAGTCTTATGGCCTGCAAATCCTTTTTATGTCCCAAAACACAGAAGACAGAATAAATGCCAGGAAAGACAGTTTCCAAAGCACTTTGTAATAAGAATATAGATCCCAAACTCACAAGTTATGGACACCAAGTCAAGACTTGACAATACAGTATCACCAGTTGAGATGATGCTGCTTATGAACCTGGGCTCAAGACTTACCAGCCTCTGCATGCTCTTCACATGGGTAGGACTAATAGATAAGGCCTCTTCATACCAGCGTTTGGCTTCATCAATATTTCCACGAAGCTCAGCCACCTGACCTCTCATGTAGAGAACATAATGTGACATCGGAAAGAGATTAGCTGCTTCCTGGGTACACGCTGTGGCCTCAGCAGGCTTCCCAATTCCTATGTAGACTTCAGCTGTGGAAGGAATGTCAGGACCAATTAATGATTCTTGCTTCATCATACCATGACTAGATGTTGTCACATGTGCTGTACTTGTAAATAGTTTCACTCTGAACAAAGGGTATTTTCCTAAAAAAAATTTGCATCTTAAAAGAGAAAATATTATCTAAATTACTTTAAATTAATTATTCTTTCAGGGAATTCGGTTTTCTAAGTGTATGAGGAGATACAATTTCTAAATGGCTGTTTTAAACCCCAGAATACTCTTTATAGTTTGCTATTTTTATCCTAAGTCTTGGATTTTTTCATTTTAGTTTTATTTTTAAAAAGCGAGCATGTGAGTATTCCACTGCTCTTTAAATTTGAGTAGCCTGACACACACTTATGTAAATCAGATTGACTATAGGGGAGAAAAGTTTCATTCAGTGAGTAATTAACAACTAACAACAGAAGTATTTGCCTACAATAGCTCTGATGACACTCTAACACTCTTCAACACTGTTATTTCACTACCTTGCTGGTTCATCCTAATCTCTTGCTGAAAGAGTGGGAGAAGAGACGAATAAAGAGATACTAAATGCAAGAAAAAGCTCTTAAGATTCTGGGTTGGGTAATCTTTTCCTTTACATTGGTACAGACCAAATAAAAATAGAGCCTCAAAGTAATTGTATGACTGCATTCTCTTGTGTCACACTGTACAAGAGTTTTATAGATTAAGGTTTAAGTCAAGCGGCTGCATAAAAACAGCAAAGTGATCTGTCACTGCTCGAGATATGCTTCTCACTTTACCATACAGGCCACCCATCTTGGTTTAAAGGCTTTCAGATAGGAACTCACACTACAGCAGTGGATTTGGGATTATGCCTAAAACTCTGAATCAGACTGGTATTTGAGTGCCTTTAGAGGAGCTTGCTTATGAAAAAATTGCATCCAACAGCTTTAACAGTATCTCTAAATAGTCAAATACAGTATAGCAGAGTGTATAAATTATAACTTACAGACGATACCAGCTAGGAATATTCACAATTATTTTTATAAACATCAATTTATAACAATGACTCACAAAACATGGACTTTCAGTTTAAAGGTTTAGTAGTTTAAAGGTCCTTCTCCTTTTTAATTTTTTAAGCTATTTTTATATGGTTGTAGGAGTAAATTCTTTTCTTCCTGTAAGACCTGATCATATTGGTGAGAGAACAGACCTTTTTCTACCTGAGAAGCAGTATTTTGCTCCTCAGTTGCCTTGGTGATTCCACAGAACACATTCTACCAAACATAAATAATATGTCTATGTAGATGTATTGATTAATGCAGTATGTTTTTAGAAAACACTGAAATGTTATTTGATGGAAAAAGTATCATCCACATGAAGAACTAACATGAAGTTGCAGATTCAGTCACACTCTTTATCCCTCTTCCCCTCAGAGCAAGTTGTAGACTGCAGTGGGGTCTCCCCTCAATCTCCTCTTCTCCAGGCTGAATACACCAAGTCACCTCAGCTACTCCTCATACAGCTTCCCCTCAAAGCACTTCACCATCTTCATTGCCCTCCTCTACATGCTATCAAATAGCTTAATATAGTTTTTATATTGTGGCACCCAAAACTGCACACATTATTCAAGGTGAGGCTGCCCCAGTGCAGAGCAGAGCGGGACAATCCCCTCCCTTGCCCAGCTGGCGATGCTGTGCCTGAAGCACCCCAGGACACGCTTGGCCCTCCTGCCTGCCAGGGCACTGCTGACCCATGTTCAACTTGAGAGGACCCCCAGGTCCCTTTCCACAGCACTGCTTTCCAGCATGTCATTCCCCAGTCTGCCTGTACATCCAGGGTTGCCCCATCTCAGGTGCAGAATCCAGCACCTTCCCCTGTTCAATTTCTTATGGTTGGTGATTGCCCAGTCGTCTGATTTGTCAAGGTCTCTCTGCAGGGCCTCCCTGCCTTCGAGGGAGTCAACAGCTCCTCCCAGTTTTGTATAATCTGCAAACTTTCTCAGTATCCCTTCCAGACCTGTGTCCAGGTCATTTATGAAGATTGAAGAGCACTGGGCCAAGGATGGAGCCCTGTAGAACCCTACTAGTGACACGTCACCATCACTAGTGATGTCACCACATTCACTGTAACCCTTTGTTCCTGACCCATGAGCCAGTTGCTCACCCATCCCACAATGTGTTTATCCAGGTGGGGGCTGGAGATTTTGTCCAGGAGGATACTGTGAAAGACAGTACCAAAAGCTTAATGAAATCCAAAACAATTATATCTACTGGTTTCCCTTGATCAGCTGGGTGGGTTACCTTGTCATAAAAGGAAATCAGGTTTGATAAGCAGGATTTTCCCTTCATGGAGCCATGCTGGCTGTGACCAGGACTGCATTGTCTTTCAGGTGTTTTTCAATACCTCCCTGAGTAATCTTCTCCATAAGTTTACCAGGCACTGAAGTGAGACTGGCAGGCCTGTAGTTTTCAGGGTCCTCCTTCTTGCCCTTCTTGAAAATCAGGACAACGTTCATCAGTTTCCAGTCAGGTGGAACCACTCCAGATTCCCAAGACCACTCAAAAATCATCAAAAGAGGTGTTGTGATGACATCAGCCAGCTCTTTGAGGATTCTTGGGTGAATTCCATCAGGCCCCATAGATTTGTAGGGATCCAACTGGAGCAGCAGATCCCGCACAATTTCAGGGTCGACTGGGAGTTGATAATTCCCTCAGTCATGGCCCTCCAGCTCAGGGCCCTGAGATCCCCTTGGTCCATTATCCATGTTGAAGACAGAGGCAAAGAATGCATTAAACACCTCTGCCTTGTCCATGTCCCTGTTTGTGAGGTGACCATCCTCATCCTGTAACGGGCTGATGTAATTTTTATACTGCTTACTGTCATTAATAGATGAAAAACCTCTTTTTATTGTCCCTCATATTTCTGGCAGCTTCAACTCCAGCTGAGCTTAGGCCGCATTAATTTTCTCCCTACAATGGCAAGCCCATGTGATCTGCCCATGTCAGAATATTTTAAAGATATTTTTAAGAGTGGAAAGTGGCCTGTGTAGCAGATTGTAGCAGCAGACCACCAATGTGCATGCAAATCTGATTAAGTTGTGAACTAAAAAGGAATCGGCAAAGACCGTCCAGACTCCTCCTTTGTGCGCAAAACAGTAGCAGTCACTTGCATGAATTGAATAATCAGCAACAGCACATGACCCACAAAATTTTTTTTAAAAACCCCCACCAAACAGAAAATAAGTAGTGGAACAAGGTGCCACAGAAGGCTGAGAAATTATCAGCATTATAGATGCTAAGAGTTACTGTAGGTGGTCATCTGTGACAGTTTATAAATATTTAAAGTCAGTGATGCCACAATGCAGAGCAGGTGACTACATTACACCCTGATGTGATCCATGCTGCTTTTGAGCAGCTCAAACGAGATCACTATTATTAATAACTGTAATTGCTCTTTCTTTCCAATCTTCTGGGTTTTCCTCTAAACCATTAATAACTGGGAGCCATTCCCATGCAATGACTTTCACACCATAAAACTGTAAATGTAAATAGGTACATTAAAATGCTATGAAATAAAGCACTGTTTTGTTGAATATAAACACAAAAGAAAAAAAATTGTCACTGAAAAATGCTCTGAAAACAGAATAAACCATAACAATTGCTGGCTGATTTCTGAATTACATCTTTCTGATTCAGCTATCAATAAAAACAATTGCATGTTACACATTTATAACTGTATAAAAATACACTGGATCACCATTTTCTGGTTAAAATTTTATGTAACAGCCACTTGTGATAGTAAATTTAGCTTGAGCCTTGAAGCATCATAACAAGATGACTCCACATTTAGATGAACAGTCCTGAGTCTTTTACATTAATGAAACCAGAAGGAAGAGGACTGAATTCAAGCTCATTATCACAGCTGCAAGTGACAGGTTGCTCAATAGTACTACTACTGTTTCTTTCCCCGAATATGCAGAGTTATTTATTTTCTATTATAAACTTTTGTAGTTACAGGAACTCTATTCAAGAATCTTACAAACATTGTTTTCCATTCAATGAAACCAGTGACCTCAGATTAGCTCACTTGGTTGGAGCATGGTGCTAGTAATGACAAAGTCACAGGTTCCATCCCCTTATGCATCATTCACTTAAGAATTGGACTTGATGATCCTTGTGGGTGCCTTCCAAATCAGAATATTCTGTGATTCTGCAAGGACACCTAGATTTCCAAGTACTAAGATACTCTAGGTACTTCAGAAACAAAATTCTTCAGGGATCAGGGAAAGAGTGCTGCATTTTGTTCTACAGAAGATATGACTCCACTGGTAACAGGTACATTCTAAAACTACTGCCTTATCTTTCATAAATGATCTTACACACGGAGTGACTCTAGTGTGCTTTTTATGTCTTGGCTTGTTTCAGTGCCACACACATGGAAAAAATATGATCTGATAAGTGGTAACAGATTCTGAATGAAACAAACAGATTTTGGCAAGTTCTTAGGCTGGCAAGAAAGGAGAAGGTATAGAAAAATAAATTTTACTATCATAATACCTGCATGAAGCCATATTTGAGCCAGAGTCATCCAAGGATGCAAGGGACCTTGTTTAGGGGCACTGCTTTGCAAAGAAGAAGCAACCTCGGACAATGCTTGCTCCACTCTGGAAGCTGCTATTGATGTAGCATGGACTGAACCTGTAGACGTAATAAAAAGAATTTACCACCACAGAAAGAATGAAGGCCATATACATTGCATAAAACATTTAATCGCAACACTTTTCATAAGAGGCTTTACCCCAAACTCAAGATTGAATTTATGTTTACCATTTTGGAGATTTTTTTTTTTAATGCCAGATTAATTTTCTTCTGAAAGCTTTCATACTGGTCTGAAAGTCTACATAAAAAAAACACACTAAACTTTGGTAACTGTACCTGCCACTTTTTTTTGGGTTGCTACTATTAATACATTCTATTAAACTTGACACCTCTTTTCTGGCAATGTAGAACTCAAAAAAGGTTTGTGATAGTATCATACACTGTAGTCTTCAGGTTGCTGCATTTGCTTCAATGTTAGTATTAGCTATGTCTTTCCACAGAGTGCAATTAGAGGATTATTTTACACCTAATAACAGAACAAAAAAAGAGAACTAAACTACACACAGCAATCATGAGATAGACTATCCTAAACACACCGTTAAACGGCACTGAATGTAAAACTTGCCTAATCAAGAAGGCTGAGTTAAAGTGCCTTTTGGCAAAAAAGTCCCTCGCATAAAAAACATTCCCAGACCATACTAAGGATAATTCTCATAAATGTATAATTTCCAAGTCAGATTAGAATCTCATTGGCAAATAATACCCTTTTCAAAGTACTGGAATTAAAAAAGCTTCTATGACTAGAGGATATTTAATGGCAACTGTACTTTGGATAGTCAATTACTGCCAGCATATTTAGTCATGACTTTTTTTTAAATCAAGACCATGAGTATTTTAAACTACCCTCCTTCTTGTCATCTAAGCCTCGGCATATATCTAGTTGTTTTATAATTGCAAATTACAAAATCTCCGACTGATTAGGTCTGATTAAAAAATAAAGGCAGTAAAATATTCCATACTGGATCAAATGAGAAATTGTCTAATTCCATCACCATATCCATAATGATCAAAAATGGCAGATACTCCAAAAGAAAGTATTGAATCCTGTACAAGTTGAACCGCACCCAAAAGCTTGTCCTCATCATTACAGGTTAAGAAATAGACAAAACCTTCACTTTCAATATCGCAGGTTTTCTAAAAATTTTAATGAGAAGAGATCTGTCACAAAATACACTTTTTTAAGTGTGACAAAATAAATCAGCAAACCAGAGAGCACCGGAAATTCCTAGTACACAGATCAGTAGGAAGAGGAAGTTTGTCTGAAAGTGGGCATCATAGTTCCCTTAATTGACAGAAACAAAGGAAAAGCAGCACAGGGCATGAATTAGCAATTCATATCATTATGAACAACGAATTGCCCTGAAGATCTGAAACAGTGTCTGGCAATAGAGTTTGCTTTTCTTTTTACTGGCTGATGAAACAACTTAAAGTCCAGCCTGCACAGCTGAACATTCACTAAAGTTTTTGTGTATCTTATTTTAAAGCTTAAATTCTGAAGAAATTTAAAAGGGAAGTCCAAGCAAAAGCACATGAAGTGTATTATAAAAAAAATACTAGCAAGGGTACCAAAAATAAGCAATAGTCATGAGTAACCCTTTTCTTGTCTGACAGCCATTTCTGTAATGCACATCACTGCAGCCAGGCACATGTTAGCCTTCCAGGGACTAATAGTGAAAGTGAGTTCTTGTCTCTCCAGAACAATTTGTAAAGAAAAGGTGCAATTCAGTGCCATAAAGGAGATCATCTAATCCCTTCCTTTGGAAAAGCAAATATGCAATTTAGTATTTTAAAAGGGCCTATATTTTCTATTATTTAAAACAAGGACTCTGGCTGGTAGCCAGGACACAAGTAATTTCATATACAAAGCGTGCTGTTAGATTTTAAGCCTCCAGTACTCAACAATAAAGCACATATGATAATATATTATTAAAACTTTTTTTACATCAATTTATTTATACAAAAGACCTATACTGTGGTAAGATTCTTATGACTTTCTATGCCATCTATATTAAAATTAAACAGAGTGTATACTGAGTGCTTCCTACCCTGGACTTTATATAGAGTGGCAAAAAAAAGAAGAAAAAAAAATTTAAAGTATTTCTAAAATTTTTCTTTGAAGTGTTATTATTAAAATTGTTTATATTTCCTTTTAGGGCAAAGGTATCCCTTAACATATTGCAGCAATTAGTTCTCTGAAGAAAACACACACATACACAAAGCAATGGCCAATCAGGCATCTTTCGGGGACATTGCACTCATGCTAATACTCTAACCCATGAACCCCTAAATACTTCTTTAGTATTGCCACAATTAGCTGTCATCTGACTCATTTCTGGCTCCTTCTGTTAAAACACATTTAGTAAACTTTCATTTTGCAGACAACTAAAAATCATTTAAAGATTGAGTGTACTAAAAAGTTTTTCCCTACCTTCCTTCAAATTTTACTCAAGCATTTTCATATTAGAACTAACTTATCTGAACCCTTGTACTAACCCAGGATGTCCTAACAGGTTCAGATCTCTATATTCACATGACAATTCTAAAAACCTAATTTCAGCTGCAACTAGTAAAGATACAAAGTGGCTTGTGGGAAACTGAGGGTAACAAGTAGATCTTAGAGT
>WEIT01025071.1:809-29599 GCA_013389985.1 Dryoscopus gambensis
CAGATAAACAAGTGTGTGCTTAAAGTCAGGAAGCAATATTTTGACTCAGCCTTGGCTTCTGAGATGGATAAACCCATGTTTTGGAATATGGAGCATCATATAGTAGCAAGCTTTCACAGTGCATGAGTTGGACATTGTGAAAGATGCCTTGATTAACATGCTTGTATGTGGTACTGTGTAACAGCATAGCAAAAAATTGAATTCTAAGATTCCAGTTTGACTCATATAATGCATAAGGTTTTAATAGGATCATAAAAAGAAATCGCAGAGCCTTCTTGTAGTAGACCTGCATTCCTAGACTGTCATTTGATGTCCTTCCAATGTTGTAGAAGGAATGAAGAAGTTCATCTCCTAGGAATGAACTTTCAGTTCATGTCATAGTTTTAATTCTGACAAAACCAGTGCTTTTAAAAAAATTCATTCTGAGATTATAAAGGCTTCACTTCAAGTATATCCTATAGCAATATAGCCCTGAAACAGCATTGGAACTAGCAATGAATATTAATTATTCCTAAAAGCAACACACTGAGCTCTAGAAGCATGCCATATCTGGTTCAGGGCATGTGGCTATTCTGCTGTTTTACTCTAACATTACTATTAACTTCCAAAGTAAATAATGTCTTTATCTTATGTATTCATCAAGACATTGTGCTGTGTCTAGCTTATAGAATTTGCCTTTGCTGCTTCCATTCATCTTCCACTTGTCATGCAATGTCTAGTACAAGGGTAATTGATAAAGAAGTGTGAACTCAACTGAGTAAGATATATAGAGTGGCCATGCTTTGAAAAATGTGTACAATTTATTAATAATAAACATGTTTAAAGAATGGTTTGTCACTCTGGATGACAGATGACATTTCTCAGTTGGTGTTGTGAGGAAGGTTGCTGCAGCCATGAGATGCAGAATCATAGCACCCCTTAGGTTGGAAAAGACCTCTAGGATCACTGAGGCCAAACATTTTCCCAACACTGCCAAGTCCATCATGAAACCATGTTCCTAAGTGCCACATCAAAACATCTTTAAATACCTCCAGGAATGGTGATTTTACATCTTCCCTGGGCAACCTGTTCCATGTTTCACAACCCCTTTGGTGAAAATTTTTTTTCTATAATCCAATCTAAACCTCCCCTGGTGCAACTTGAGGATAATACCTAACATAGTGTTGTCTACAAACCCATTAAGAGTGCCCTCAATCCCCTCATCAAGGCTATGGACTGGCCCCAATACTAAACCATGTGTAATACTACTTTTGACTGGTAGGCAACTCGATTTAATTCCATTTACCACCACTCTTTGGGTATGTTCATCCAGCCCAGTTGCTTTATGTCAATGAATGGGCAGCAGTCGTTATTCAATACAGATTTTAATACAGGATTGTCTGCATGTCAGATTGCTTGTGACCTTCAAACACAGACTGTGCTTTGGAAATTGTATAAAGTCACAAAGATGTGTAAGTTAGTTTATACAGTTCTAAATATTACACTGATATGCACAATGTTTTGCTGTAACTAAAGTTGCTGCAAGGTTTGAAATAGATATATAGTTTGAAATCCAAAGTATGTATTCAATCTTCTACTTCCAAAGTATATAGTTCTTCTTTGAGCAGCTGTCTGCATGCTTTTCTTTCTTTTTTCTTTCTTTATTAAAAGTCCATGTTTTTGAAGCCACTCTCTTGTTAAAAAGCATACATGCTGATTGGGAATTGAAATCTTTACTTAGTATTTCATTTCATTCCTAAAAGATTTTCCTAAAATTGCTCTACTTTAGAAATACAGTGTTCTATTAGTAGAGGACATGATGAGCTTTTGGCTGGTGGGTATTCCTGTTCTTATAAGATTCTTCATGGTATGAATGAAACATCAGACTTTTATGCTAAATCTCATCTTCTTGCTTGGCATAGAGAGGCCTTTAAGCATTTTGGTAAAGAGAGGTTAAAATATGCATGTGCTAACATTCTTGAATTGGTCATGAGTTTCCACTTTCTTTTGCAGTGCTCAAGATAATTTTATTGTCATTATCACTAGAATTTCTGGGGACAAAATTTCTGAGAAAATTTTCTGACAAAATTAAAGCTCAAAATTTTAACACGGAACATAAAATTGAGAGAAGCAAAGCCCTTGATTAAAATAAAGTCAAACCAAGACTTTCTGATAGACATCCTGATAGGAAAGTACTATCAGAAAGGATTCATTTGTCTCTCAAAAACAGACAAAGCTGCAAGTTTGTATGTTTGTCCTATTTGTTTCTAATGGATTGTTGAAATATGCAGATTGAAAGTTGGGTGTAGGAGTAGTTGGGAAGAAGTGCAAAAGGATATAAACACCTAAAGTATGCAATCTGAACGAATCAGGAAGAACACTTTTTTTCCCTTAAATTCTGTTATTTAATTTTGTAAAACAGCATTAAAGTTTACAGTTGTTCAACTTTTTACTTTTTGTAACTACTTTGAAATTTGTCCCCATGGTATACCTTTTGCATGCCAGTTTTGTAGCAGTTACTTTTACAGTTCTGAGTATGTTCTAGGCTTTTTGGGTTGAATGTTAATGCTTATAGTTATTTTTAAATAAAATGACTTTATTCTTCAATTTATTTTAAAAGTTCATTGATTTGGGCATGCTGACTATGAGCGGGTATCTGTGAGTAAAACCAAGCAGAAATCTATGTCCATAGGTAAATTAAAGACTGTGATTGTTTAACTCTGGCTTGTAGAGAAAACAGAGATCATTTAAAAAAAAATAAATAAAGTACTTGGGATTTAGGTCTGAGAGAGTCTTATGCTATGCTGAAGGACCTTGTGGCTCTAAAAGAGTAATGAAATGTTTTGCCAAGGTTGTAGTCTTCAGTAAAATGAGCTCTTAAGATGTGTACTGCTGTCTCTATTGAAAGTCTGCATTCAGTTTTTACTGAAATGGGAAACAAACTTGTTCTGAGCTAATGTTTGTCTAATTGCTTTAGTTAGCCCCACATATACGACAACAACGCTCTTGGAAAAGCTGTGGCACTGTTTAATTATTCAGCTGGTGGGTTTTCTCAGCTCACCTAAATGTCCCTTGTTCCAGTTTAAACTCATGTTTATCTTTATTTGTATTCCATGCTGGAATAACATATAATTTGCATTCTCTAGCAGAGATGTATTGAAGACTTCCTTTTTTTTCAGGCTGAGATGTATATTCTCTTTTCTCACAGATTGTGTCCCTGAAATCCTTGCAACATTCTTGCTCCACTGCGTTAAGCTCTCTCCAACTGCTCCTTTGATTTGAGATGTGACACCTCAAACTGGATGTTACTGTTCTGGTAGCTTTGTTAATGGCTGGTAGAAAGGAAAGACTAACTTAGGCGTCCTCTAGGTTGTATTTCACCTTTTGTGCATTGTCAGGCTGATTGACTTTCCAATCATGATGCTTTACATAGGGTTATCTTGGGATCCATTATAACTTATGACCCTTCAGAGCTTTCACCTAGCCAATTGTGCTGAAATATTGTTACAGACTAAAAGTTCCTTACATTTACAATTTAAAAGAGATATAGTAGTTTGTGGGGTTTTTCACTTTTTTCAAGACACTTCAGCTTAAAATCCTTTTCCATTTTTGTCTTGTTCTGTTCTCCCATCTGCTTTAAACCTGTAATATCACTAAGGAAAATAGTATCTGATGTTGGACGTGGAACAGACCTCTTCAGATCTGTCTGTCATGAGTCATTACATTTAAGTGTGCTGAAGGAAGATAGTGTGTATTTCCAATCTGTTATGCATGACCCTTATAATGGCCTCAAGAAGGACACGACTGACTTTTGATTAGGCCTCAGACATGACCAGAAGCTTGCCAACATAGAGATAAGACTTCAGTTGTTTATCCACATTTTAAAGATATGTTACTCATTTCATAGAAGGAAACCAGACTTATCTAGCATGATAAAACTACTTTCACTTGATTTCTTTTCTTCTCTAAAGGCCTTAACTTGTTTAAATATTTGTTTCTCTATTTTTTTGAATTTAAGTTCATGTAGCTGGTAGCATCTTCATTGCTCCTAAACCTCTTTTTTTAAAGGGAGGAAGTATTTATTGTTTTTAATTCGTCTGGATGATGACCATCTCCCACCATGTTCACCAATTCTTGTGAATAGCTTGGAGACCTGGAAAAAAAATCTTCAACTAATAAATCCAAGTAACTTTGAAAACATTTAGAAGAATTCTCCAAGATGTCCTTCTACTACAGTGATTTTCTCTTGCTGTCTCTGGTATTTACTTAGTCATCTCATTGCAAGTTATCTTTTTAATTAAAGCAGACAGAAGAATGCTAACCTTTGCCCTTCTCAGGGCTTCTTGTCCTGCAGTAGTTTATACTCAGTTAAAATGTGCCTCAAATTGATATAAAAGCTATATAAAATGACTTTGGGTTCAAAATGGAAGTCCAGTACTAAGGTAGTAGTAGGGTTTTTTACAATCTTTGGTTAAAACTGCAGATACATGCTAAGGCTGTATTTGAGTTTTTGCTTCCTCCTTTTCTCAACCAGCAAGTTAAAGGCGCAGCACCTGGTGGAGCTGCAAACACTGAGCGCCTGACAACCAGAAGAGCATTACCTGCCACCAACAGTGCAACACTGCCACTAAAAGTGCAACCCCGTTTGCTACCAAGGCTTGCTTTCCTGCAGGAGGGGAATGGTTTGTTGCAGAAGGGCACCACAGTCAGAGGTTTCATTCTGAGCTGCTGCCCTACCATGTAGAGCAGATGTTTGTGTTGTGTACTATGAATGTCTAACACCACTGTTAGTGTGGGTCTTTAGATGTAGTAGGAAAATAATGGGATATGTAGATATCAGAAGTGTATATAGACCTTTATATTTTGAGAAAAATAAACTTTTCAGATTAAAAAGTTAGTACTTAGATTACCTTCTCCAGTCCCAGAAGAACAGACAAATGTGTCCTCTGCTGATGTGCAACTCAATGTTAGGCATTTGCAGCCAATTTACTTTTTTTCCTTTATTGATAACAAAGGTTAAGCTGAATTCTGATTAATTCTTTCCTTCCTCAAGGTATTTTCAAGGTAATTTTAATAGTTAGAGAAATGCTCAGGTGGGACCCTAAATACTCTTAATGGTACTACTTAGAAAGCACGCAATTTGAGATCAGAATCTCATAATCTGTATTTGAAATTTAAAAAAAAAATCTACTTATTATTAAAAAAAACAAAACAAAACAAAAAAAAAACCAAAAAACCCCCGCAAAAACAAACAAACAAACAAAAAAACAACCAGAATGCAAACAGGAATCCATATAATCCTAATCCTTACTATAGAAAGTGAATATAATTTAGGACCTTAATACTTTTTCACTGGTGTTTGTTGTTGTTGTTGTTGAGAAAAACAGTTTCTTATTTCAGAGAATTTTGAATTCAGCAGAGACAAAATCTGAATTAATCACTGAGTTTTGTCATTAATTGTGTTGTGTAGTCATGGTTGTCTGCCAGTGTTTCTCAGTTTTCCCAGGTCTATCCTTTCAAACTTGAATGCAACTGTCATGGAAAATCTTGCTAATGCCATTATCTAGAAATATGAATATAATTAAAGCAGTAATTTATTACTACAAGCATATCTTCTGTATTCTGCTTTCACTGTCAATACAGAAATGAACAATATATATTCATAAAGCATTATGCACTCATATTCTAAGATTTTTTTGTAGTTCTTTTCTCACAGGTTCTTTCTGAAAGCTACAGTCCCTTACTCAGCGCACCTGGTAAACCCATTTGTGTTTTGGTTTTAAAGCGTCAACACAGAACCACAGTTCCTACTGGTGGTTATAAATGTACTCAGGATTACATTTCAGTTTGGAAGCATTATTCCCTGGCAGAAAGTATTCAGTGTACACAGAGGAAAATGGGGTAACTGTTAACCTGTCCATCATGTAATTCCAGACATCTTCTAGATCCTTCCATTTCACAAATGCTTTTGAATATCTCCTAGTCTGGACTGTCCAAATGAGAAAATTTTTCTTTCATTTGGGGTCTGGATTTTTACCTCAAAAGTTGATCTGACTCTTTGGTTGGGCCCATTTTAGTTTTAAGTTTCTAGAAGAAATGGTATTTTTCTGGTTCTGCAGTGAAATTTTAGCTTCTTCCAAGAAATACAGTTTTTGACACCTGCTTTTGTATTTCAAACATAACATAGCAATCTGCCTAATGTGGTTTCATGTGCTTTTTGTTTCTGAACCCCTGCCCACTCCCCCAACCCCCCCAAATTGCTTTGCATTATATATGATATGCTTTAAAGCAAGCATGCTTCACTAGCTGATGGCATGTCAATCCTATAAAGCTCTTTGACGCTAAACAATGATAGTAGTCTTTGCTTATTTCCGAATGATAGCTTTAAAACCTGTAATTTTAAACCACCTGCAGTTAGAATAAGTAGCAGTTTCACAGTCTGGTCTGTTGATAGATTTTCTTTTCAGGTACATGTTTTGATACAATTCTCTTTCTTTTTCCATAGAAGTGGCACAGATTTCTGTAGCAACTTCCTTCTTGGTTGGCTTCACTACAATTAAATATCAAACATAAGATCATGGCTTATTGTTTTGTCTTTTCCTCTAGTATCTACTCTTACTGAGGTTCCAGGCACTCATGAGCCAGGCTGACTAAAGAAAGAAGTGAATTTTGAAATGTAAGTGAAATACAGGAGCTGAGAAATTTTAACTGGAAAAAAAAAGAAATGAAGAACTCATCTTTTGTTATTTATACCTTAAGCAGCACCTACAAATTTTGAATGGATTTTTTTGTATCTGAGTAGTCCAGATTTAAACATGTTCTTCCTGGAAACTTCCTTTTCATATGAAGTAGATATTACAAATTCTGAGGAAATGGGGACTCCTACTAGACAGAAATCTGATGTCCTGTGTCCAGACTAAGAATAATTTGCTTTCCTTTAGGTTAAAATTCTGGCATAAATGTTTATTTTACCCTTCAGGTCAGGGCAAGGAGATGATGCTTTTGCACCCTGAGATGATCTGTTGGGGCTGATAGTGGTCCCAGTTCAAACAACACTGATAAGAAAATGCAAAAGACTTGTGGAAGAGGCTGTGAGACCATGATGGGGGAGAACGAGTAGCTGCTGCAAGGAAATGGGTCTTTAAAGGAGGATGTAAATTTCGAGTTTTATGACTTTTTATGCTAACACAAACTTGATTTTTTTAGATATGCTAACACAAACTTGATTTTTTTAGATAAAGCTCCATCTAATTCTCCATGTTTCTCCCCTGCATGTTTAGTAGTGTACCACTTAAGCAATGTAATGTGCACACCTTGACTTTATTATTAAACTCAAACCCACAACCATGAGGGATAAATATCTTGTTCATGATGAAGTCTTATATGTCCTTGTCCTAATTAAAAAAGAAATATGGTTTGTATGCTGCTTATAGAAGTAGATGAAAGGAAAATTAAAATGCCTGTCCAACCTAATCAGGCACAGTCTTGGATCTGACAACTTGTAATTGATCTTTCTAACTCCAACATCATTACTACATCATGTTCAGAGAAAGCTGGATTTGCCTCTAAAAATATCCAGCCCAAAACAAGAAACCAACAACACAAAAACCAAACGCTCAACTGAAAAAATCCGCCTCATTTCAAATAGTCTTTCTACTACTCAAAAAAATACCGAGGGAAAAACCAGTATATTTTGTGCAGTAAAATAAATTATTTTTGATTCTAATAAGGATACTTTGCTGTAAAATGCTTTCTTTTCAATTTCATATTTATGAAATCCAAAGCTATTTTTTCTTCAGAAAAAGACATGCTGCTCTGATATTCAATTATATTTCAAGCTATGTTTTGTGTACGCTTACTTGTAGACACATCTAGGTGTATTTATGATCATTCACAACTAAGGGAAATGCTAATTGTATTTGCAAAAGCTAATAAAGATAATTTTTAAATTATTAAATAACTGCAGTTTTGCTCATGCTCCTGCTGAAAGTAGAGATTTGGTTATTTTTATGTCTGTGCTTAGAGGAAGTGCCTGCTTCCAGCTTGTATCTGTAAGAGGACATTGGGGAAATCTTTCTTTTTTTCTGTTAACAAAGTGGCAGGACCAACATCCAAGTTAGAAGGATGAGAGCAAAATAAGGACTGTGAGCCCTGGTTGCTGTCTGTGGGAGCACTCCCCAGCCTGGATCCCTGCAGCCCCTGGGAAAGTGCACCTCAGCTGCTCACCAGCTGCTGCCAAGAGGAAAACATCAAAGGAATCCCTACAGTGAGGGAGAGATCTGCCCTGCTTACTGCAAAAAGATGTAAGGATTTAAATAAAGTTACATATTGCTCCCTGAGTCTCCCTCTCCAACTTCATTGCCAAAGCCAGCAGGATACACTTCATAGTCAGCACTGAGTAAAAACAAGCAAAGTCTGATGAAAGTAAGTTGTAACTTGGAAAAGCTGACTTTTTGGTGGCTGTCAAGGTCCTTGCAATATTTCTTGATGTTGTTAGGATCATCTTTCTTCTGTTTTTCCTTCTCCTGTCCTCACCACTTGATTTTAGTAGGTTTCTATTAGTGTGTGCCATTAGTTCTTTGGCTCCTTAGGCACTTTGACAAGTCTAGCATATTGCCAGTCCTGTTTTTATCTTCTTCTGCATTTTGACTGACACAGCAGGACAAATGAATGGGTGATTTTCTGTGGTTGTCAAATTGACCTGGTCTGGTGTATGTTAATATTGGCTTATCCTACATATAGGTGGTAATTTCTTCTTTTACAGAGTTCCTTGTTGGTAGTTGTGTACTTTGGTTATTTTGGAAGCCACATTATTGTTCAAATCTGTACCTATATATGTTCTTAAGTGTCATAACATAAAATTTATTTGAATCAAATACAAGGTCCAGTAGACAGCTAAGGGTGCAACAAGGTTTCTCCAATTTTAATGTTTCAGTATTCACCAATGTCCTGTGATTCAAGTTCCTTCTGAGACAGGGACTGCACCTCAACCTGCAGGTAACTCACTACCAGTGTACTGCACTGTCAGGGATGAGTGCGTTGGGAAGATGTTTTTCCTAAAGTTCCTCTCATGTGTTTTAAGTTTCCAGCTTCAGTGGTGTTTTAAAACTTCAAAACCAAGTTCAGTCTTTCAATTTAAAATGGAATATAAAAGGTTTTCATCCATTTCCACCTAAAAATAAGGGAAACTGGTGAGAATCTCACCTTGAGGGATGGTACGTACCTAAGGTGTTCTTGATCTCGTGGAGAGAATACAAAAAGTAATGGGGACTTGTTTTTGTTTTGAGTGTGTAGCTAATGTAATTATGTAGACGAGGACAAGCCAAAAGAATGTAGCTGTTGAGCTGTACTTTATGTTATAAATCTGGTGAACTCTAAGCTTACTGTACAAATAGAGTAACTATGAAATATAAGAAAATAATATATTAAAAGTAAATAATTGGTGAGGCCTATTTTATTGCGAGAACCTGGGAATCACCCAAATATCTCAAGGAACCTTAGGTAGTGGAATTAGAGGATCCTGTACCAGAAGGGCTATTTGAAAAGGATAAGGAAAGGCTGACCTTGCAACTACTGCTAACAGAATAAAGGTAAATAAATAAATAAATAAATAAATAAATAAATAAATGGGAAGTGTGTGGGGTTGTTACCTGAGTATGCGACCTCAGCATTCCTGAATAAGGAAAATTTTTTTAAAGGAATAAAAAAATAATTTTTCTATCTGAAATGGGATATATTTGAGAGCTACGGAAGACTAATGAGACCAGTTCTGAAATAAAATGTCAAAATGAAACATTATTTTTGAGATTTATTTTTCCCCCCTCATGTTTTCCTAGAAATGTAATTTCAGTGAGTGCAATATTGCTCAGGTCTTCCTTCTTTCATGCCTTCATAACTTCTCTGTTTGCAAGTTTGACACTCCCAGCGGGCCTGCAGACAGCTGTTCTTTAAAGTGCAAGCAGCATCAGTGGAAACTGGCAATTGGATCTCTGTATTTATTTGCAAATACTATATTGAGTGTTCAATCTGGATCTCATTAACCTAAAATGATTCCTTGGGGTAGCATAGGGGCTATCAGGTGTCAGAACTATAGCATGGCTAAAAGATGCAGGAGAAGAGGTCTGAGATAAGGGAGACCCCACACAAAGACAGAGAACTCTGGTGCTGGCCCTATGACTGGGAGAACAAAATTATTAATTACCCATACACGTTTAAAATATCTGAGCTGTCTGACTGTTTTGGCAGTCATACCCCATCCCCACCTTGCATACGTAATTCTAGGCAGTGTGGCATTGTTCTGCAGGGTCTTGGAGAAGAGTGCCCTTCTTCCCTGGTGTCTTTTTAAAGTGTGGTAAAGCACTTTTAAACCCATTGCAGAAAATTGTAAGTGATGGCTGAAACCAAGTTTCAACCCATCAAATGCCCAGAAAGGAAGCCAATACTATTGTAGCATTTGTAGGGGTTGCAACAATGATTTTATTTCTAAAAGGTATGACCATGAAGGTTGGCCCATCTGTCTGCTTTCTTAGCCCCTGGTTTGTCTGTTTAATAGCAAGATACAGTTTAGCAGTTGTATCAGGATTAGATTGGAGGGGGAAGGAGATAGCTGGATGGGTTTTCTGTGTAGTTAGTTTTTTTTTGGGGGGGGGGGGCTTTGTTTTGTGGTTGTTGTTTGCTGATGTTGATTTATTGTGTTGGCCTGATAATGATAAAGTGAAGAATTTTAAATTACCCTAAGCTGATTCTGGGTGCATTAATCCAAATGATCCAAGAAGGCATTAAGAGGTGATGGTTTCAGATGTTCATTTTTTGTCTCTAAATTTGTATACTGAACTGATCCATGATGTTTGGGATAAGGACAGTATGTACATGTACGTGCGTACACTGGAAAGTGATTCCCAGCATCACAGGAAGCAACCTTTTCCACAGCAGAAAGTGATGAATAATTCAACAGTGGAAAACTATACAATAATTTCTGTAACATCATTGTACATGCAGACTATCACGGTTCCCCAGTGCAGCATCACAAGTTGAAAAGATGTGTCCACAGAAATGCAGGCAAGAAAAAGGGCTAATGGTTTGGTGTTTTCTTAATGTGCTGATTTTTCAAGGTTATTGACCAGTGTGATTTATTATCCTAAATTTTACCCTTTCCGAGTCTCAACGGATGCTTTTCTTAATGGAGATAAATAATATTGGGAGGAATGTGTTCTGTTATATTTGAGTGGATTTTGGAAAGAAAAGGAAAAAAAAAAGAGGTCCCTCAAGATATCTGATTAACTCATAGAACAAGACAAGTGCAAATATGACTTTTTAGAGTCCTGATATAACTGCTAAAATGTAGACTTTTTATTTTTTTGTATTTATTATCCAAATTTTCTTTGTTTTCAAAACTATATGGATATAAGGATTACAGTGGGAGGAAGGTTATATACGTTGCAGAGAGATATTGAGAATTTTTTTCCATAAAAACATGTTTTGGCAGCAAGTGTTATGATGAACTGACATATTTTCTGGCAGAGGGAGGAGAGTTTAACTGATCAAAACATGTCATTAATACTTTCTAAAAATATAGAACCTTATTAAAGTGAGAGCCATCACTCTGCATACATCTCTGGAAATCTGAACCTGCCATAGACTAACATCTAGTATATATCCCAAGGAATCTGTGCTTTTTCATCCCAACCTTTCTACTGCAGAAAAATGTGAGGATGCCAGGACGATCTAACTCTTAATGCTTCAAATCAACTTATGAAAAGTGTGGTTTGGTTTTTTTTTTTAATCTCTTTGCTATATGACCAATTCCATCTTTGTCCACCTGACTGGGTTAGGAGCAAAATGGGAGGGAAAGCAATAGAGCTAATAAGGTAACCATGCTTTTAAAGGAAGGAAAAACTAGAGTCTTTTACATTATCTGTATGGCTCACTGCACTTCTGTCAGCCTGGTCTGCACTAAAGCTGCATGACTGATGCAGTTGAGCACATAGGTAGGTGACAGATCAGAAGTGGTAACAAAGAAGCAGTGGTGTTCCCTCCTGCTCTGGAGCTGGGCAGAACTGTGCTCACGCCTGCCGAGGGGGCATGTGCACAGATTTGAGCAGTGGGAGCATTGGCAGTAACTCCTTTCTAGAGCTTTTTAACAGCTGGAGCCAGAATTAGCCATAAACTAAATGAGCCAGTTAGCCATCAAGAAAGAATTACTTGATTTTATTTTCTTTTTCTCTCTTCTCTTTTCATCTGTCCTGCCTTCCCCTGACTCCCATTTTAATATGGATCCCTATGTGCCTGAATTTCATTTCTCCCTCTGCCTTTGAACTACACCACCAAGCTACTGCTTGCACACTCCCTGAGCTCCTGCATCAGAGAGCATTGATTGTACAGTGCAGGATATATCTTTATCTTTCTCCTTTGTACTTGGGGTGTAGGATGGAGAAAAGATGTTAAGAGCAGGGTGTGGTTGTACAGTAACAAGACAAATTCTTTCATTTGCTGCAAGCATGTTGGTCTCTTCTCCCAAGTAACAAGTTGAAGAACAAGAAAAAACAACCTCAAGTTCTGCCAGGGGAGGTTTAGTTTGGATATTAGGCAGAATTTCTTCAATTAAAGAGCTGCCAAGTATTGGAACTGACTACTCAGGGAAATGGTTGAGTCACCATCCCGGAAGGTATTTAAAAGCCACATGTGTATGGCATCTATGGACATGGTTTAGTGGTGGGTTGATGGTTGGAATCAATGGTCGTAAGGATCTTTTTCAACCTAAATGGCTTTATGATTCTGTGATTCTAAAGCTCTATGCTCAGTATCACTGCAGATATGGTTTGAATACAGGACACGGTATGCTTCAGCTCTCAAAAACATATAGTATAACACAGAAGTTTTTGAAAAATACAGCTGTAAATACTTCTTAAAACCTTTGAAGATTGAAGTCTGAGATATACAGCTTACCCAAACTAGATAAATACTTTCCATAAGATGGGGAAACATGGAGATTTCTACTGTGGAGTCAAACCCTTTTTATGTTACATCCCTGTCGACAAAACTTGGACTATTTTTCCTTTGCAATTCAGTTTACAAATCTTATACTTGGGAGTTGACCGAAATGTCTAAATGGCTGCATTTGTCTAAGCCATAAGTGACTGAAAATGAAGGCTTGAAAAGGGCACTATTGAGTAAGCCTGACTTGGGTAGCAGCACATTACTGACTATGATTTCTGCAAGTCTTGCATGCTGTTCTGCCATTACAATCAAAGAATATGTAGTTATTTGCTTTGAAACAAGCACGAGAGGATCTAGTTCAAATAGCCTTCTGTAAGCTTTAACAAAAATAATGCTTTATTTTTATAACTGTTAATCAGGATGTATTTATAGACATCTCTATCCAGCATAAAATAATAAAGGTTTTTATATTTATTTGTCTCTGAAAACTGTTATCATTAGCCATTTTTTGTTATGAGTGTCATGCACTGGAAGAAGTTGTAACAAGTGGCTTTATTTTACAAATAGTAGCATAAATATGATCTTATTTATCATATTAGTTAATTAGTACTATGAAATGCAAAAATGATGCAGCTGTCCACGTATCTTCAGAGAATTTAGCTCATTTGTATATTTAATCAGACTTAAGGCATCAGTTACTTTTTCGGGAAACAATGCTGGTTTTAATGTTTATTCAGTCAGCACAGTTTTGACATGCTAAAAAAGATATCCCCATTCTCCTTACAGTTATTCATTTACTCAGAATGAAAAGAAGCCATAATATAGAAAAAGTAATTTTCCCCCATCTATTTTCCAGAGAAATAGGGACTTCCTTGGTACACTTAGGGAGGGATTTTAGTAGCCTCCTCAGTCTTGCTTTAAACTTAGAGAATGCTATAATTTGTTCTACCTTCATATAATATAATGTTCTCAGTAAAAACTAATAAAATTTATGGGTTTCATGAGAGTTACTTGTGCTTGACATATGTTTGATAGTTGATTATGGTCAGTTTAGTAAGAGAAGGAAAGTGGAGAGAGGAAAAAAGAAGTGATTCAAGGGCCATCATTCATCACTTCTCATAAGCAGACTGATGCCCAGCCAGTCTATGAGTAATGGCTGTTCTGGAAGACAAAAGGTTTTTTATTGCTACTCAGTGTTACACGGTGTGAAATATTCCTTTGGCCATTTCAGTTCTGGTGTCCACTGGCTGGGCATGGGAAGGGTAGCAGAGTGAGGAGAAAAAAAAGCTCTGACACTGAAAACACTGCTCAGCACTAGCCAAAACATCAATGCGTCATTTAACACCATGTTAGTCATAAATCTGAAACATGGCATTCTATGAGCAGTTATGAAGAAGATTTAATTCCATCCCCGCCAGACCCAGTATAAGAATGGGACTAAACAGGCTCTTTTCAAAATTTAAATACATCTTTGTTTATCTTTTCCCTTCTGCTTTGACTAGCTACTTGGAATGCCTTGTTGTTAAGGTTTCCACCATTCCTTCAGCTCCAGTAAAGGGACAATGATTACAGTACAAGCTTCTTTTCCTCAGCAGTGGATAGATAGTTTCACATGTTCTGATTATTTTTCTTGTAGGTGCATGACCATCTCTCGGTCCCTGTCCAAATGCTGCATAGCAGCTCTTCATGCTTCTTTGACAGAATCAAGAGGTTCATGGTAACCATATAAGTTTCCCACTGGACATCTCTCAGTTCTAAGACAATCCTGTGGTTTAAAGGGAAGGAATACTGAAGATAGGAACCTGTTCTGTGAATGTACAGCACTCGATTATCAATGATGAGAGAATAAGGGGGAAATACAGGAAAATTTTATCTTAATCTTGTGCAATTGATGTAATTCTACCTGGGCTTGCTTTACCTTCTTCTGTGTCTGGTCTTGTTGGTTTTTGGGGGTTTTTTTCAATTCTGTAATGAAAATGAAGTTGCATTAGAAAATGTAGGCTTTTATAGCACTGGACTTCAAATAATATCTGTTAATTAAACTTCACCTGCGCCAATAAAACCTTCTGTCCACATGTAAGAGCACAATACTCCATTGTGCAGAGAACAAAGTATCCAGCCTTGCAAAAGTTTTTCTCTTATGTCTTGGTATTGCTGGACATGAAAAGACTCGTGTGTTCAGTTTCTCTCTTCTCACTCTGAGAATATTTGTGAATTCTCTAAATAATGGATGAATAACCTGCAGGTCGAAAAATAGTTCAAGCTTTTCAGAATAGATTTAAAGCACCTGGTGCTGAAAAAAGTATTAGTACATTGTAGGACAAGGTGGTGCTTCTACCAATTTCTTAAGTTATTGCAGCAATATAGTACCAATAATATGTTCTTTCTTCCCCCTTTAATTTCCAGAATACCTTAGAGTGCGGAGCAAAATTACTAAACTTTTGCTTATACTTCGCATGTGTTCCAGGGGGGTTGATTTTACCACCAAGACAAAGCTCCCATGGGAATATGCTGCCATCCATGTGTCAGGCTGCAGGATATGCCTTGCTCCTATGCCAGTGTGGGCCAGTGGCAGTGAGCACAGCTGTGGGATTGGGTCACAAATGGTGCTCCCTGGGGCTCAGTATTAGCGCTATTCCTGTTTAATATTTCTATTGATGACCTGGGCAAAGGGATCAAGGTCACCCTCAGTGAGTTTGCAGATTACATCAAGTTGGGTGTGAGTGTTGATCTGCTGAAGGGTAGGAGGGCTCTGCAGAGGGATCTGGACAGGCTGGATCATTGGGTTGATACCAGCCCAATGTGGTTGTGTGGTTGTGTGAGGTTCAACAAGATAAAGTGCCAGGTCCTGCTCTTGGGTCACAGCAGCCCCAGGCTGGGGGCAGAGTGCCTGGAAAGCTGCCTGGCAGAAAAGGACCTGGGAGTGCTGGTTGACAGCAGCTGAATGTGAGCCAGCAGGGCTCCCAGGTGGCCAAGAAGGCCACTCTGGCTGGAGTCAGAAACAGTGTGGCCAGCAGGACCAGGGCAGGGATTGTCCCCCTGTACTCAGTACTGGTGAGGCTTCATCTTTAATCCTGTGTCCAGTTTTGGGCTGCTCACTACAGGAAAGACACTGAGCTGCTGGAGCTGGTCCAGAGTGGGGCAATGGAGCTGGCAAAGGGTCTGGAGCACAAGTGTGATGAGGAGAGGCTGAGGGAGCTGGGGATGCTTAGCCTGGAGAAAAGGTGACCTTACTGCTGCCTACAACTCCCTAAAAGGACATNGTGACCTTACTGCTGTCTACAACTCCCTAAAAGGACATTGTAGAGAGTTGGGGTTTAGTGTCTTCTCCTAAGTAAGAAGTGATAGGACTAAGGGAAATGGTCTCAAGTTGCACCAGGGAAGGTTTAGATTGGATATTAGGAAAAATTTCTTCACCGAGAAGTTTGTCAGACATTAGAACAGGCTGCCTTTGCTAGTGCTTGAGTCACCATGAATGTGGCACTGAAGGATGTGGTTTAGTGGTGGGTTTGGCAGTGCTGAGTTAGCAGTTTGACTCAACGACCTTAGAAGTCTAGCCCAGCCTGAGATTCGCTGATTCATTTCTATGATTCTATGAGTTCCAAAGACAGGCATGTTTTTAGCAGTTGAGCTTTATATTTTGGCGATAATAGTACCCTAGTTCCTCTTGATTTTTTTTTTTTGTTATTAAGCAGATCATTTGTTATCACCTAATGCACATCTGTAAGTTTTGTATTCTTGTACAGAATGTGAGGAAGTTTACAAGTTGTTGCTATTCTCTTTTAATAGTAAGTAAATGAATCTCTTAGGAAAAGTGGTAATATGTGGCCACCACTGGCTGCTCAGAATCTTAGTTATGTGTGAGTGCATGGCTGTGAAAGAAATTTGTAGGCCTGTTTATAGAGAACTAAATTCTCATCCAAGTATTTATGGACTCTTGGGTCTGAGTTTGAAATAATGACTTTAAAAAAATCTCAGCTCCTTCATGGATGTGTTCAGAAGTTTTCAGTGATAAAGACTTCTGGATAGTTTACAGAGGACCGTTTGAATGTCAATAAAGTTTTTATTCATTTGCATCTCTAAGCATTAGATTAGAATGCATAATTACTTTGTTTTATAAAGCTTGTAAAGTCTTTAGACTTAGAGAAGCCATTGGTCTCATTAAGATGGTATGATGAGATGATGGTGACAGCTTTGCAGCAGCAGGAGGAAGTACTGTCTGCATACCTGAGGGGTATGTGGTGTCAGGCAGAGATGTAAGGGATGTAATGGTGTCTGGGCCACAGCACTGTCTTAAACCTAATAGCAGATCTCTGACAAAAGAAGATCCTTCAGGGAAGAATGTGAAAGGAGGACAGGTAGAGATAAATCCTTCTCCTAATAAATATATCCAGCGTCTGCCAACCTGTCTTTGGATGGCAGCCTTTATATGAGCATATGGGTCCAGTGGATGGTATTTTAGAGAAGTAAGCAAAACCCAATTTCACATTCTAGTTTGCACTGAGATAGTGAAACTGTGTCAGGGGACTAAAAGCAGAGTAAGTAAAGTGCTTGGGGTGCAGACCATCCCACTTACAAAATTGCTGTTCTAGAGGTTCTGAGTGCCCTTCAGTTGAGATTTTCTCTGTATGGCTGCAGCTGTGCACTGTTCCTGTTATATTGGCTGAGAAAAGGCTACCCTGTATGTCTTGAATATATTAATTCAAAATGCAAATAAGATAGGTCATTGATTTGGAATTTTGCATAAGAAAAATCTATGGAAGGAATGACTTCTATCTTTCCCAGGAGGCTGAAGGAGGTGATTCTGCCCTTCTACTCCAGTCTGGTGAGACCCACCTGGAATTCTGCATCCAGGTCAGGACCTGAACACAAGAAAGATGTGGGCCCGTTAGAGTGGGTCCAGAGGAGGGCCATGAAGTTGATCAGAGAGCTGGAACAACTTTCTTTGAAGATAGGCTGAGAGCTGGGATTGTTGAATCTGGAGAAGAGAAGGCTTCAGAGAAACCTGATTGCAGCCTTCCAGTACCTTAATGGGGCTTATTAAAAGGAGGGAGAAGGACTTTTTATAGGAGCGAATAGTACCAGGACAAGGGACAATGATTTTAAATTGAAAGAGGGTAGGTCTAGATTAGATGTTAGGAAGAAATTGTTTGCTGTGAGGGTGGTGAGGCACTGGAACAGGTTGTCCAGACAAGTTGTGGTTGCCCCATCCCTGGGAATCTTCTAGGCCAGATTGGATGGAGCCTTGAGCAGTCNGATTGGATGGAGCGTTGAGCAGTCTGATTTAGTGAGTGGCATCCCTGTCATTGGTAAGAGAGTTGGAACTAAAGGATCTTTGAGGTCCCTTTCAATCCAAACAATTCTGAGATTCTATGATTCTCTGGTGAATTTTGCATATTCCTGATGTAGAATGAGAACCACCGTTCAAGCATTTTCTAGATATGCTGCTCTATGGCTTCATTTTGCCCTTAGTTTCCAGGAAGAAACATTAAATGCAAATCATTTTTCCTTATTTGCAATAGGTCAAACTAATTTAGATAAAGTTCACACCTATCTGCATAGAAGATTATTGTAAACACAATAAAATTCAAAGGTCATTTCTGTGACTGAAAGAGGATCAAAGGTGCTTTCTGTGCTATTTTTATCCACTTCAGAGCATCGTAATGAGTCTAGTAAAGGGTGAAAGTCCAAGGCTTTCCCTTGCCATCGTCCTTTATATAACTCTATTAACTAGTCACTGGTCTGGCATTATAACATGTTCAATGGTGAATGAAGGAGAATCTGTCAAGGGGAACTTAGAGTATAAGAGCTCCTGATGTATGCTGATTTTGTTGATGTGTTTCATCAGTCGAACAGTAGCAGCTTAGAAAGCAGAAGTCAATCTCACCCTGATAATGAAGTCTGAATACTTAGAGCCCATTAGAAAAGTAGATGCTGATCTTCAGACTCAGGTTGCAAAAGCATTGTGCTTTACATAGTTTCAAAAATAATCCTGAATAACAGACCCGTATGTTTGCTCTTATCTGTTTCCTGGTGCTTAAGGAGGAACATGCCTTGCTAGCTTCTGCAAAATGCTAATATTGCTAAATTTTCCGTTTACCTAACAATTCAAATATTTGCTGTGGAGCTGGTCTAGTCCAGGTGGGCCCCTTTGGAGCAAAGTGGAGGCTGCTAGGACATGACACTTCTCTTAGGCTTAAGAAGTGTATACATGTGTGAACTGTGAATACATTTAACTTAACTACCTATAGGTAAATATCTCTTCAGAAAATGTTTTTTTCAGTACAGATGGTAAGAAAAACCTATCCAAAATTCATTGGTTAATAGTTTGAAAATATAATGAATGAAGATGGCTTGTTGATGTCATGTATAATGCAAATTGTTTATCCTCTCCTGAACTGATCAGTTGCTCTCTAGTTACTGGAAATGGTGTTTAACTCTTGTTTTTATAATACGAACTTGTAGTATTTTTTTTTTTATATTATACAGTCAAGTCAATTCAAATAATTAAAATATGCTGAAGAGAGAAGAGTTACAGAGAAATACTTAGGTTCATTGTTTTTCTTTTTTATTTAACTTTTAGTTGGTACAATGACCTCTGGTTTTGACTTAATTGTGATGATATGCGCAAAGCTGCTGAGCTCTGGTATGCGATCAGATCATGGAATTAGAGAATGGTGCAGTATTTTGGTTAAGACACTGGTTAGATTTGCACTGATTTTCAGATTTTTCAATATTCTGCTCAAAAGAATAGGTTTGTATAATTTGGTTTGATTGTGCTACAGATACTCTATAGAATCATAGAATCACAGAGCAGCTTGGAATGGAAGAGGCCTTAAAAATCATCCAGTTCAACCCCCCTGCCATGGGCAGGGGTGCCTTCCACTAGACCAGGTTGCTTAGAACTCCATCCAACCTGACCTTGAACACTTCCAGGGTTTGGGCATCCACAACTGCTCTGGGCAACATGTTCCAGTACTTCTCTGCCTGCATAGTAAAAAATTTCTCTCTAATATCTAATTTAAACCTACTTGGTTTCTGTTTGAAGCCATAGCCCTTTGTCCTGTCACTACATGCCCTTATGAAAAGTCCCTTTCCATCTTTCCTGTAAGTTTCCTTCAGCTACTGTAAGGCCACAATTAGGTTACCTCGAAGTCTTCTCTTTTCCAAAGTGAGCAAACCCAGTTCTCTCAGCCTTTCCTCACAGGAGAAATGCTTCATCCCTCTGATCAGCTTGGAGCTGATCCTCTGGACTTGCTTAACCAGGTTGATATCTTTCATGTGTTGGGGACCCCAGAGCTGGATGCACTACCCAAAATACCATCTTCTCTTTCCAAAGTCAACATAATTATAGCTATGGACTTATATAAGGCCAAGGCACCCTCCTGGATCAGCCTCCCCTTCCACCCCCAAAAAACCCCAAACCCCCAAACAACAAACCCAAACACATAATCAAACAACAACAACAACAAAAAAACCAAAATCTCAACTCCTGTCTGGAGTGAAAGGAAAACTATCTTTTCATTAAAGCCCTGAAACTTCCAAGTTCATCTGACTTTCTCCCAAAAGACTTTGACTATGCAGTAATATGCAGATTAATAAGGATATTTCAGTCCTAATGTAGAAAGACACTTTCAGCATGTAACTCCTCCAACTAATAAAATGCCAGTCTGAAATTATGCAGTTGAACTGACTACGTCTATTGCAAAGAAGCTAACAGTGTTTCCATGGAAAAACACAGCTCCATCAATAAGGTTTCTAAGCTTTATGGTGCTCCCCAAAAGGGAATTACATCCCGAATGGATGAGGCAGTTAATCTCTGTTTCCATCTCTTCACTTGGAGACTTCTGACTGCAGTCAACAAAGCCCTTTAAAAGCAATAAAAAAGGGTTGCTCCCTGACTGCTCCTACAGAAATTTACAGGATATTGTTCACACAAAGACATTTCCCAGTGGAATGTCTCTTTGCACTGGTAGACTTTAGAAATTGCATGAACCACAAAGCAAGCACCTACATATGTGAATGGAGTGTGTTAGTATTCTGCAAGAATGGGATGTGAGATATAGCATTATATTTGGATTATTAGACAAGCCAGATCCTGAAAACATTTAATGAGGATGCCAGTAAATGTGACAGCTCAACAACAGCAGTATTTGATTTCACATTAATTTATCTCTTGTGGAGAACAGATATATTGTTTTTCAGACACATCTGTATTCCTCAAAGAAAACCAATTCAAGTTGAAAGAAAGTTTGAGTGCCAGGAAGAAGATCATTAAGTGTGATAAATCCATCTGTGAATGATCTTAGTGTACCTGCTGAAGGAGAAGAATTTCAGGAGAGACTGAAAAAAAGGAAAAGTTTTCAGGTCTGAAAAGTTTCTTGTTGGCAATATTAGTGCCAACTATCATGTCTCAGAGCTTTCACTGGAAAAATTGGAAATTATTTCATCTGATGCTATATGCCTGTCTCTTGGCAAGTAAAATGGGCAAATGGATTCTGATGTGATTAAAAGTAAATGCTTACTTTAATTATCATTAACTTTGCAGGACAGAATCCTATATAGTGTAGATAGATCAAACTTTGTTGGAGTAGTTTGCATGTAGAATGTACTTGTCCTGTAGCTCTGTTTAAATCAGCAGGTTAAAGTTTCTTCTGAACATAAAAAGAGGAAGTCAAGATACTCAGTATTTTATATTTATTTATGTTTTGTTCCCTGATACGCATGAGCTCCAGAGAGTTTTGTGGAGCCCGAGTTACTGAAGGACTCTCCTGCTCTGTACCGTGGGGAGAGAATCTGTCATGCACATTATCTGGATGTTAGTTGGGTCACAGGTGGAGAAGAACAATGTTCTCAGTTATTGGGTAGTGTTTCCTATACCACCAATGCAATTTAACTAATCTGAGTTACACCAGTGATACCAAATGTAAAAATAAATAAATGGAATTACTTCAACTGATGCTCAAAATGCAGAATTTGAATTGATTTGCAGTCTTTTCACTTGCAGCTTATGAAAAACTTCCAAATTTTAGTAGTATTCAGTAATATGTATTATTTTAAAGTTCTCTAGGTCTATTGTTGCTTATGTTCTTATGTTGCTCATCCTTTAACCTAAGAAACATACAAAAACATCATGTCCTCTAATTATTGTTTTGAGGATAGCCTGGTTAGTGACATGTTTCAGTCAATTTATCTGGGAAGTTGACCCATATCTGTAGAATTTGCTCCAATTCAACACAGGATTCTAGTTAATAAACTAATTGTAAGGGATTTAATAAGGAAAACTGTGTACATTTTGTGATTATGGAATTTAAGTTAGATTGGAGAAGCACTCCATTTTTTTTTTTTTTTTGAATGTACATCTTGAAGGTCTCATAGCTGTTCAAGTATATTAGAAAATAATTGACAGGAGAATTATGTCAACTGAAAGGCTGAATAAAAATATATTTAGTCATTGTGCTCAGTGTATATTATGGCTTTTTGAAATGTTCCTACAAGCAACTGGGACTCATAATAATCTATTGCTTCAATGTAGGTACATGTCTGATGCCTTTGAGGAATGTAGATGCGCCTCCTCCAAAAATGTCAGACATAGATACAACTTGCTTGCATGTATGAGCATTGTACAATTTGTCCACTCTCTTCTGTAAAAAAAACCCCTCCTTGATTGCAAAGTAGCAGTCTGTTTTGACAGTCGCTTCTTTCTCAAATTTGTGTAGCAGAGATTTCTCCAGCTCAGTCCTTTAACAATCAATTTATAGCCTGCTTTTGGCCTCAGTCAAACAGCAAGACAAAGCTGAAGATGGCAGGAGTCATATGTGGTATATTGTCCTTGGGAAATACAGAGAAGACAGTTTTCTAGAGGGTTTTTACTGTTTTTAATTATATTAGTCTAAAATGGTCTTCTGTGTAATCAGTCCTTGTAGGAAGTCTCTTCTGGAAACTTCATATACTACTTATGTCAGAAATCTGAATGCATATTCATGATTATTCGATTATTCAATTACTCTGCTTTGAACTGAAATAGCATTAGTGACTGTATTTGTCAGAAATGTGCCGAAGCACCAAATTTTGATGCAGTTCCAAACCCCCACAAAATACAAAAGCCCAACCACTTAAAAAACTCCATTAAAAATTAGAAAACAATCCTGACCTCCCTACAAAAATCAAGTAGTCGAGATGACTCAGCCCCCTTAAAAAACTCTTTTAAACATATTAATATTGAAAATGGAGGTAACTTTTTTGATTCAAACATTATTCAAGTTACTATTTTCTTTCCTTCTGATATTAGTACTGTTTTCAGTTTAATATTATTCTGTGTATTTAAGAACCTTAACTTATTAAAACAAACACTTCTAAAACTGCATTACTAGCAAAGAGTGAATGCCAAAAATTTGAATTCTATAGCATCCTGTTGGGAAAAGATTTCCTATACATTTGGATCACAGCTTATGAATGAAGATGTTCTGAGCTAACTTAGACCCACTTTGAAGAACAGAGGTCAAGTGAATACCTTGAGCCCTACAGGAGACCTAGTGGATGCTAAAGGTTCCTTCTCTGTCTCAGCAAAATCTCACCAATTCCGTACAGCTCCTATCATGACAGCTGGCTGTGCATCAGAAGCCAGTTATTATTCCAGACAAAGCCTGGCAATCCTAATGTGGGTGATTATTGCTAATTTTTAAAATCAGATGCAGGGATATACAGGAACAGAGTACCTGAGGCTGAGTTTCACAGTGCGCGCCAGCGTGCATGTCATGGGTGTGAGAAATCATCCGCCCTGCACACATTTTATTTATGGACAGGCACATTTCCTACAGGTGACAGGAAACCTGGGAAATTTTGTTCCCAAATGAATTGGTTTGGATTGCCTTGTATTCAAAATGATCAACCATCCTGTTTGAAATAATCGCAGATTTCTGAAATATATAGCAGACATCTGAATATATAGGAAAGGCTGTGTTGAAGGAATTCAAGATAGCAGAAATTAGCCTTCAAATGTTAGGAATTACTGTTGGCTTTGTTGAATAGTTTCCTTCACACTTAATTTAAGTGCATTGCAAAAGGGTAGTCTCATTCTGAACAATGTTACCCTCATAATGCTTTCTGTCTAGAGTTGGAATATTTCACTGAAGAGAAGTGTGTGGTTGTCTCCTTATGTAGACAACTTGCAGAAGAGAATAAGCACAAGAGATTTGTTTAACAGTTATGGAATGCAATGGGTGCTCACACTGAGGAGCAGAAAATTATTTAGTTTTCAATCTTGCAAGGCTTGCAGTTTAAAAATTATGATTAATGCAGAGAATGAGTCTTGAATCTTGGGTCCTATCCCAGGACTGTTTTAAGAGACTAAATCACATATGCAACCTTGAGACTGACTCATCTTAAATGAGAATAATCATTGCTTTCCTCGAAAAGCAAGCTAAGTATAATTTCTTTCACCTATTAAGGGTTGTACAGGTTGTGATGTTACAGAAAATCTTTCAGTCAGTGAAAGCAGAAAGGAGAAAATATCTAATTTTCAAGAAGAATTATCACAAGTATATAATTACCTGGTGCTGGAAGCTGAAATGTGGCTCTTTGGCTGAATATTGCAGACCTTATATTAAGCTGGGAACATTATTTTGGGTCTTTTGATGCATTTTTTTAAGCTATTATGTGTACTTTTTGGATTTTTTTCCTTTTTCTTTTTTTTCTCTACTCCTCCTAAAACAATGGGCAATTTGGAAGACTCCTTTAATTATTTTGGCATGTTGGGGGGGAGGGTGGAGACAATTGGTGTAACAGCGGGGTTTTTTTCAGTTTGCACATTTTATACCTACATGTACTGAGTGGCCTATATGCACTAAGTGAACAATATTTAGAAAAGACAGAAGCAGTTTGTTCCAGGAAGTACAGAATGACATATGTTCACATTTGGACACTGCTTACGCAAGGCAGAGGTGGCCGGTGCTCAGCATGGGTGTGCAGCTTGTCCTGAAAGCACTGGGAATGCCCGTTCCTGTAGGGGCTCTGTAGTTCACCTGCAACACACCAAATCTGCTACAGACTCAGCCTGGCGTGTGTCGTGGTTCCAAGTGAGATATGCAGCCAATGAAAAGGAGCTGCTGCACCTGAAAACTCTGGTAATCAAAGTCTTCAGACTTGACAGCGTACACAAAGCTTGCAAATGAAAGAAAGCTCCTGGGGAAAGCTTTGATATGCAGGAGCTACTTTTGGAATAATCCTATAGCAAGTGGGATGTGCCCCAACAGAGAAACTATGTGAGAGAAAGCAATTAAAACTGGAACTAATAAAACATAATGCCAGTTGGTGCAACAAGTAATAATTTGATATTTACAATCTGTTCTGGTGTTGTAAAACTCACTGGGGGGCTGATGTGGAGTGCATGATATTTTCTGTAGCAGAGCCCAAGTAAAATGATGGTAGTGATTTTAATTTGTAGGGCTGAGCCTGCTTTCCTGGGGGTATTGACCCTCTGCTACTGTCTTCTCTTCCGTGCTTCAACGTTACAAGGTTTTTAATGAAGCACCACAGGGAGTAATTTTCTCCCTTTCAGCTTTTTCCTAGGTGGCAAGACCACTGTCATCTGTCAGTGTAGTGGAGACAAGATGGTGAAATTTAAATAGACAATTTAAAACTGACAATTTTACTTGCATCTGTCTTCCATTCTGTTTTCCAAGCAGGCATGGCTCTTTCCAAGCTGGATGAAGTCAGAGTAAAATATATTTATCAAGATGTGGTTTTAAATATGATTCGTAGTCTGAAGCTAATTTAATAGACCACTCTCACTAATTTTGTAAGAGCTGGTTTTGTCATTACTGCTGCTCTTTAGAGAGATAGCCAATAGTGGCAACAAATTAAAAACAATTTTTTCAGTATAAAAAACAATATATTGAAATAGCTGATCTGGTAAATTTATTTGCAAAGTTAGGTTTTCCAAGTTCATCTCACATGCAACTTCTTAAATAACCTCTTGCTTTTTAAATCTTAGTAACTTCTGTATTACTGAATTTGAATAAACCAATTTCTTCACTATTTAAAGTGAAAAACGTTGGTCATTAAGTTCTGTTGTAGGTTGTTGATCAGTTTTCTTCCTCTGGGATCATCATTTTAATAGACCTACTTATCTTACAGAACATAATTTAGAAAAGAGAGAAGGTCTTTGTGAGTAACTGCATTGCTTATTTCTCACTGTGGCTGTAATACGAGTTTGCTTGCTTTTCTACTGTCTTTTAGGAGAATGGGTGTACACCCAAAATTTCTTTCTCCCTAAAGTTCAACCTCATAATACATGTACAGAATGTCTAAGTGGTTGTAAGGCACTACTGACCAGAACAGGGTTCAAAGTGAATCTTTCTTTTTCAAACAAAAAAGGGAAAATGAACATGTGACAGAAAATCTCTGCCTATTAATTTTATTCTTCAGCAAATTGTTTCCTTAACATGTGCTGTTTGCAGTTCAGACTTCAGGTATCCCTGACCTAGTTGCTTGAAATGATACTGAATTGACAGCTTAAATCGTTCAGGAAAAGAAAGCTAATTTAGTGTGAGAGAACCTTGAGAAATCTTTGAAAGATTTTATGGAAATTTTTACTCAAACTGTCTTATCTGTGGCTTTATGAACTTAAAACTGAAGTCTAATAAAATAATCCCCAAAATAAACGTGAAATGCTGAGTGTGCATATGCTTTACTAGTTCAGTGAAGGAAAGCAGAGATAAAAAAAATCTCCTGGACATGATGTGTAAGGCAAGAAGTGCATGGTTGAAAAGAAAAAGAAACTTCTAGGGATGTACTTAATAAATATTTCACATAGTGAATGACATATGAAAAGATACATGCAAGGCCATTCAGGATTCATTTGCACAGACACCTGCTAACAGCCATCTAAAATTTTTTTCTGATTTTAATGAAGTTTTTTCCTGCTGGGAAAAATTGTGTGTGAAACAGTAGACAAAGTGAATGCAAGTTAATGTTAGCCATAGCAGAGATGTTTTATGTCACTCTGCCCTGTTCACTAAGAAGGTGTGCGTGATCGGATTTCAAAAGTGATGTCTTCTGTCAGAAAACAAGAAAGTATTTGGTTGGTGATGTTTTGTACTCAGTACAAATCAGCTGGGACTTCCAGTTAAGGTATCTAGTGGAGAGCTTGAGAACCAGTGATGCCTCTTTTTTGGGGGGAAGTAGATAACTGAATGCTAAATATGCTAAAGTATATGGATAGGCTAAAACTCACGCAAGCTGCTGCTTGGGAAGGCCGCAACTTCCATCATCTGCTGCCATACCTAATTTTCCCAGTGATCTTCACCAGTAGGGGTGAAATAATTAAAAATAGATTGATTTTATGGCATTCACTTTAACAATTTGTTTGTTCTGCGCTAAATACAAGGTGGATGATGACATTTTATCTTTATAAATTATTAAAAATAGTATTTTGAATGAAGAAATACTGCTTTATACTGAAAACTGAACAACACATGTCTTAAGCTGACTTCTATTTTCATGTTATGGAGACATGAAAGAAAAGATTTTAGAATTTTTGTTTTATACACTCTATTTTAAAATGTACTATTTCACTAAATTTGTGATATGGAGTAATGGTATATGTTTATATACCAAAATCATGTAGTACCTCTAAACGAACAGTATGGGGTTACTAACACTGGCTGTACAATAAGATAATGAGAGTCAATTAAATTATTACAGTTAATATAAAAAAAATTAGCTTTTTGACAAAAACATCTGGTGCCTGAGGGGAATTCATTAACAGTTTAATGCTTGCATGGACAGCAAAGTTGTATGGGTTTTTGAATTACATATTGGAAACACTGACATCAGAAATATCCTGAAAAAAACATTCATGAACATAATCTTGAATACAGGGCTAGTTTTATGAATTCTTATGCCATTTCTGTAATTACCTATGCACTTCCTTCATCACTGAAGCTCTAAATTGGGCATGTTTAGATCTGTAATGTGTGGCAGGGATATATTTTTTAATTGTGGATTATTTCCCAAGTAAGGCGAAAGGTTCCTCTGTATGCCGGACTGAAAACTCAAACCCATGACTTCCAGCATTGCTTTCATGAAACCACAACTGTAAATTTGGCCTTCTGATCTTCTATGAGTGACATTTGTTTTGAAATGCTAGCAATAAATTATGTTTTTAAATTGGCTTAGAGTTGCGCATTGTGCCGCCTAATTGTCTTTCTGCTGTTAATGATGAAAATCAAAAAATTTCTCATGGATTTGTTCCATCTGTTTTACTGCTTTAAAGCAAGTAGCAGGTCCTAGGAGAACCCCAAGCCTTGAGTCAGTCCCTTCTATTGCTTTTTCTTTTTTAATCAGGCAAGAAGTAAAAAAAGTTCCTGTTCTCCCACAAGACTTTTTCACCCTTTTTTCAATCCTCTTCCTTACCTCTTGCTTGTTTTTCTTTCTTGGTATGGCAACTGCCATGGCTTTGTCCTGCACCAGTTACTGGAAGGACACCTTCCCATATGTCAACAAAGATAAAGACCTACTGCCGGCAAAGTTTACTGCAAGTAACCCTGAATGCTCTGGTGCTAATTATAGCATTCAGAGGAAGCAAGAAGGATGTTAAATCAATTGCAAAATGTGTGTGTGAGAACATTAATTGTAGTAATTCAAAGTCATTCTGATAAAATTTATGTGAAGCTCAGTTGGAAATTGTTCCTGTTTTGGTGAATCATAAGGGGAGAGGGAAGGTGGCTAGTTTTGCTAGTCAGAAAATGGGTCAAAGACTTCTCCCTTGAATTTCCATATGATAGATTTCCAGGTGTCTAATCTCTTTTGCCCTCTCAAATACCAATGTGACTTTTAATTGCTGTACATCTTTATGAATTCAGCTGTATTAT
>WEIT01025071.1:30972-47516 GCA_013389985.1 Dryoscopus gambensis
CTATGCTTCTGTTATCTGGAATATATCTTCAGAAACCAAATAAAAGCTTTATTTTACAGTTTATTTTACACACTCTAGCTGAAGTAATCTAATCCCATTTAGAATTTCTTTCTCTCCTGTTGCACCACCCTATGTTCACTTCTTCAGTGAATCTCTGTAGTCTTCATTTATACCATCTGATTCCCCAGTTATCTTCCATGTTCTCTATTTCTTTCCTATGATATTTTCAGCTTTTTTGCCTACCCGCCAGCATGTGAATCTGCAAGAGTCAGTAAGTGCTGTGGCTTTTCAAAGCAATATAGTTACTATCTTCAATCAGAAAGGCTAGTTAGAGAGCATCACATCATTGCTTTTCCTCACAGTGGAAACCTTAGACTTAAATTTCCACTCTTTCAAACTTGGTGGAAATTGCCAAGTTTTAACAAACGGGCTGACAGGTATTGTCTGTAAGTCTCACTTTCAGAGCCAAACTAACAATATTTGAAGTCTTTACTGTCAAAACTGAAATATTTGGGTGATTTCTATTTACCAGTAAATTTTTGTGTAAGTGAGAGCCAATAAAAACAGTACTATTTGAATGCTGATAAAGTGGATGGAGGAGGATTTTTGGGTTTTGTTTTGTTTTCCTTTTTTGTTTTGTTTTGGGGGTTTTTTTGCTTTGTTTTGTTTTGTTTTGTTTTGTTTTATTTTGTTGGTTGGTTGGTTGGTTGGTTTGTTTGTTTTGTTTTTTGTAGCCAGCTAGTATGAATTTATGATAGATGAAGTATGGGAGGGAAATTTAAACTGGTAGTAAATGAATCAAGTATACCTGGATTTTCATGTACTGTAGGAGTGTGCTTTCTTGACCTTGAACACGGTCTCCCTGAAAAATCTGGTAATTTTACTGTCAGCTAAAGACAGGAAAAGTCCATTAAGTGATCTAATCCATTTTACAGTGGAAATTTATATTCAAAGTATTTGAAATCTGTTCTGCTATATGAGGTGATACAGTACATACACTCTAAGGATGCCACAGGTAGGAGCAGATATGTATTTATCAGGTTACACAGGGGAGAGCAGATTCTAGAAAGGTTCCAAGTGAAAGATTCATGTGATATTTGATATGGCTCCTACTGGTAAAGCCCAGTAGAAGCATAGAAAGATATGAGCTGGAAGGCAATTCTGGAAATGATTTGGTACAAATCACTTGTTCAGAGCAGGGCCTGCTCCAGAATTTAATCCCGCCTAAAAGTACTTCCATGCCAGTAATTGTGAGGAGGAGGCAACTGTCCTCCTTTGCTAGGAAATCCAGTGGAGGAAGGCAGAAGGTGAAATAGAAGAATTTCCTTGTCTCATTCCTTCTGAAGAAAACTGAGTAACGGAGAAGGGACCTATTTTCAGTTGAATAGGCCATATTTGTTTAATAATTTCCCAGAGAATATTATTATTATTGAAATAATAATTTTAGTGCAGATTCTGAGATCTGGCATATGCTTAAAGAGAAATTGTTCAGTGGCAAGTCTTCATGGTTTTCTTTTGCCTCCAAGCCAGCTGTTTTTTAGGCATTCAGATTCTTGGACTGTTTGCTGTAAATTAGTTTTGTGGTAATCTAAAAACTGAGAAGTTTCATTTTTGTCCAAGATGGCTCTTACTGATTTGAGCATATTTGTCTCAATGTGAGTTAAACAAAGGTCAAGAGAAGGAGCTCTAGGAAGAGGAAAAGGTTGTTTCAATGACAGTTATGAAAGATTTTTTTGGCCCAAGATCTCTTTCTCTTGCAGTCATTCTTTAGTGCTGCAAGGTGTTAATATATAACTCTCGTCCTAAAGTAGAGCCAGTACTTCTGATACATAGAAAATCTGTATATATCCTTTTGAGAATAGATGAAATATGTCTTATTCCTCCTTCAGGGGCAATAAAGCAGATCAATGTACCCTTTTGACTGGAAGAAATTGTAATATAAATTTCTCTGCATCTCACTGATACCAATACAGGTTTCACAAGGGAGGAGGCAGCTTAATTTTGACAATCCCAAAGGTTTAGATGCAGCAGCTATATAAATATTATTTTGCTCTGAAAAACCAGATTGTTAAAAGAAAACTATTTTTTGTTAAGTGCCAGTTTTGTTTAGAGGAAAAAGACAAATGCTGACATACACTTAAGATAGATTGTGGAAATATTAGTTTGATGTCATTTCCTGGTATTTTTAATTGAGTTTTTCTGCAAAATTTCCTGTTTGCATAGAGAAAGGGTTTTGTCAATACCAATTTCCCACTGATTTTTTGAAGCATGCTTGTTCCTTTGTTGCACTTCCCTGTGAAGTCGACACTGAAACTTGGGTCACTGGTTATTTTGCATTTATTACTATACTCTATTGCTTCCTGACAGCTTTTAGTGCTACCAAGTAATTTTACATAAAGAGAAGCACCTAAATTTTTGATGATTATAATGTTTTTTGTTCACTACCCAGCAGCCTGGGCTTTTATAAATATTCCATTGATTCAGTTTGAACTGGCCTACCTCGCTCTGCAAAGGTGGGAAATACCAAAAATGTGAAGACTGGCAAGTTTCTTTCTGTACGGCTTTTATTGGAAAAATCTGATTTTCAAAATTCACATAAGTTCCAACTTAAAATGTGTCTTAATTGAGAACTCTTTAAAAACTCTTTAAAAAGCTTTGTTGCTTGGCTGTGGCTTTTAAGCACCTCTAGATCTCAAAGCTTTGTTGATTAACACCGGGGTAATTTTTAGCTCCTTGTTGGGTTTTTTTGGACAGCAAGGCTAGGTGTTTATAGCGGAACTATCCCTACTTCATTTATCCAGGCCAGGCATGTGTGATGAAGTTAGACAAAGAATGCGTAAAATTATCTACCAGTTCCCTGTTTACTTGATATTTTTGAGTGAAGTGTAATAATTTTAGTAATGAAAGCAGTTTTGGTCTGTTTCCCAGAAAGTTTTTGCATTCTTTTGGGAGTCACTGAGCACAGCACTTTATTCAGTAAGTGGTGCCCATCTGATGAGTGATGCAGCTACAGAACTGCAAAGCCTGAACAGGTAGGCAGCAATTCCATACATTTCCTGCAGAGGGGTGGAAAACTGAATTTGAAGGATCTGGACGGACAGTATAGCGGGGCAGAATATTTATTTAAAATTTCTCTACTCTTTATGTGGCCCTTGGAGAGTATTGGCATCACAGAGTAGTATTTAAAGTATCAGACTGGTGAATAGTGAGATGCATTACAGTGCTGCACTTCAGCGTGAGATTGTACAGAACTAGTCAAAATGGAAAATAATGAGATAGAAGAGCCTCATAATTCCCCAAAAGAGCTTCTATAGTCCCTCATACCTCAGCCTTGAATTCTGACATGTTTTTATGCCAGTTCAAAAGGTACACATCCAACTTGTCAAAGGCCTGGGCTTTTTATTTAAGAGAAATAATTAGTGTTCATTCAGCTCTTTAAAAATGAAACTGGAGTAAATCAATGGCATCCCTTTTCTGTGTAATGGCCTAACAGCTCCAGATATAAGCCAAGGAATATCACTCCAGTTAAATGCCATTTTGTGTTTTAGGCAGTTCAAATTTTCAGAGCTAGGAAACAGAAGATATCTATGTCCTGAAATCTGAAGTAAAATGCATTTGGAAATGAAAGTGGATGAATGGCTACTGGATAATACAATTTATTTTTATCATATGAGAGGGAAAAAACCTGTCATGGAAATGGACTTAAATGTCGGTGTTCTCTTCTGCTGACTACATACTATTGATTTTTGCCAGAAATAGTTTCTTATTACATCTTTGCTCATCATAGCAAGTCAGATAAGTATTTTTAATCAATGCTGATTTAAAATAGCATAATATAAAAAATCTGAAGTTTTGTTCTTTAAGTCAGTGGTGAGAGTTGGGCTGTGTTAGTGCAGTGCTGCAACTGAGATGCTCAAATGCTGACTTCTTACTCTTTCTGTCCCACAGGAGAGAATGTTATCTTGGAAATTAGGAGGTAAGGAATCATTTAAGTTTAAGTAAAATCCCACAGAACATAACTGGTTAACTTTTTTGATGGTTTATCAGTGAAATAGGTGTTTCCCTGTTTAATATTTCCCAAGAATAAAATATCTTTACGAGAATACTTGAAAATTATGTCTACATTACTTTTAGATGCTAGCAGCAGTCCAGGGTATAATATAATGGTATAAGCATTCAAACATGAGACATTCCCTGAGACAGGCCCAACACGCAGAAAGGGTGCACAATATGCAGGATTCTCTATTATTTTGTTGTCTGGCTACACACAGAGACTTAGGGGATAGGGGGCAATGGCTAAAAGTTACTGCCAGATGCAGCAGACACCTGATGTCTCCTCTGGGACTGCCCCACCTTTCAAGATGCCTTTGCATGAAGAAAATGGTTCCATATGCAAGTGGAACCAAACACTGATGAACAAGACAGTTCATCTAGATCGAAGGTGTTGGCTACCAAGGTAAGTGGGCCTATGCCCTGCATGAAAACTCCTTCTGTAAAAAAAGAGAATGCACATTTTCACAGGAGCTTCCTTTCTGGAGGGAACAGAAGGCCTGATATGCAGACCAGATTTGAGAAGTCTGCTGCCTACCTGAGGGGGCTTAGATGAAGAGAAAGTTTCTTACCATGGTACAGCCCTCAGATTATTATCATTATTGATTTTCCAGGTAGACAGCGATGAAGTCCTAGCAGGAAGTCCGAGGGCAAATGAGAGACTTCGGGGCCTTGAGAGGACTGGTTAAGGCATCAAGTGCACAAGCAATGTCTTCCTCTACCCTTCCAGTTGCAGGGAGTTATGCGGGAAGAAGCAGGAAGAGCCAGCACACCAAGACCTGTCTCTGAGCCTGGCATCACTGGCTCTCAACAACTTTTTGATGACAGATCAGTTTGCATGACACCAAGCCTTATATGGCAAAAGAGGGGGTACACTTGTCTCAAAGAGGGAAAAGGATCATTGCTCAGGAATTAACAGGGATCACTGAAAGTGTTTTAAACTAGATTTGAAGAGAGAAGAGAAAAAACCTGCTTTGACAAAGATAAGCCTGGGGACAGCATACCAATATTTGAAGGAGGCTATGCTAGCAAGGTCCTTTGGCCTGCCATCTCAGTGGAAATAGGGGATGGAGATGCATGTGGCAGCAAAGAGACAAGGGTTATTGATGTCTTAGAAACCATGCAAGCACCTCTACAACTACCTGAAAGGAGGCTGTAGCAAGGTGGAGGTCAGCCCCTTTTCTCAGGTAACAAGTTATAAGAGGAGAGGAAATGGCCTCAAGTTGTGACGGGGGAGGTTTAGATTGAATATTAGGAAAAATATCTCCACTGAAAGGGTTGTGAAACATTGGAACAGGCTGCCAAGGTAGTGCTTGGTTCACCATCCCTGGGTGTATTTAAAAGATGTGTAGATGTGGCACTGAGGGACATGGTTTAGTGGTGAACTTGGTAGTGCTGGGTTAATGATTGAATTCAATATTCTTAAAAGTCTTTTCTAACCTTAATGACTTTATGATTCCATAAGCAGCTCCTGGCAAGCTTACAGATAAAAGTTTTATGTTTTTTTTGTTAACAATTCAACCATTTCTCTTCAGAACTAGAGAACAATTTTATCTTCCCTTTGATAAGACAGTGATGTTATTTGAGACTATAAGTAGATACTTAGAATTTGTAAATAAGTGCTGCTTGAATACAACATTAATCCTGGACTGGAGAAATAAAAGGATAGTTGGTAGATGAAAATGCTTCTGGTAAAGAGAAGCATTCTTGACTAGAAAGTGGGGAACTGTGATGGTGCCAAAGTTCTAGAATGTCCTTGTGCTGCAGTACATATATTCAATACTGTTAATGGCGTTAGGACTAAGCAAAAGTCTTTCACTAGGAGAACTAATCCATTAAAATTCATCATGGTTCTCTGCACTGTAAAGGTTTGTATAGAGATGAAGACTTTTACAGCTGGAGTGCTTTTTTTATTTCATGTATCTGTACTTTAGCATGTGTCATGTTTATTCCTTATTTTTAGATAATGTTTCCTATTGAAAATTAAGCTGTATGATAAAGCTGTATTTTATATGGATTTTTTCTGTTCTTCTGTGATATGTAGGAACATTGAATTTCTGATAACTTACATAGCAGAATCCAGAGCTTACTCTCAGCTGCCTGCAATTCATGTTGTAATAACCCTGGACTGCAACCAGTCAAGATACTATCAATCCAGTGTTAACAGAGGCTGATGCATTAAAACTCAATGTAGTGTAAGTAATCAAATCCCAAAGAAAAACATTTAATACAGCTGCCCAGTGTGCCTGAAATATCTACTCAGTGGAACAATCAGTTTTAAGAGGATTTAAAACCGACTATTAAAATTCATCAATACCAACTGAACAGAACTTCCTGCAGGGAGAAAAGCAGGTGGCAGTACCATCCAGTACAGAATGGCTGGGTCAAATGTGTCTCTCTGCTGACTTCATACATCTACAGTTCTTTTATGACGTTCTAGTATTAATTTTTCTTACTTGCGCAGTATCTGTGTAAATTGTGAGTTCTGCTTTTATGAAGTGTACTGGACTCAGTCAGAGACCCATTTAAAAGGGCTCAAGATTTGCAAGCGTAGTTGAACACTATGTAGATTTTTTTTTCCAATGAGAGCTTATTTTCACAGAATCACAGAATAAACTGAGTTCAAGGGATCCACAAGGATCATTGAAATCCAACTCCTGGCCCTGCACAGCACCATCCCCAGTAGTTACACCATGTGTCTAAGGGTGTTGTCCAAATGCTCCTTGAACTCTGTCAGGCTTAGTGCTGTGACCACTTCCCTGGGGAGCCTGTTCTGGTGCCCAACCACCCACTGGGGGAAGAACCTTTTCCTAAGAACCAATCTAAACCTCCCCTGACACAACTCCAGGCCATTCCCTCAGGTCCTGTCACTGATCATGAGAGTGAAGATATCAGTGTCTGTCCCTTCTCTTCCCCTCACAAGGAAGTTGCAGCTGCAATGAGGCCTCCCCTCAGTCTCCTCTTCTCCAGGCTGAACAGACCAAGTGACCTCAGCCACTCCTCATTTGGCTTCCCCTCCAGGTCCTTCACCATCTTTGTTGCCCTCCTTTGGACACTCTCTAATAGTTTAATGTCTTTTTTATATTGTGTCACCCAAAACTTCACACAAGACTCAAGGTAAGGCCACCTCAGTGCAGAGCAGAACAGGACAATCCCCTCTCTTGCCTGGCTGGTGATTCTGTGCCTGATGCCTCCCAGGACAGGGTTGGCCCTCCTGGCTGCCAGGGCACTGCTCACTCATGTTCAACTTGCCATCCACCAGGATCCCCAGGTCCCTTTCCATGGCACTGCTTTCCAGCTCATTCCCCAGTTGGTTCACACATCCAGGGTTGCCCCATCCCAGATGTAGAATCTGGCATTTGCCTTTGTTGAACTTCACATTGTTGGTGATTGCTCAGCCCTTCAATTTGTCGAGGTCTCTTTACAGGGCCTCCCTGCCCTGGAGGGAGTCAACAGCTCCTCCCAGTTTTGTACTGTCTGCAAACTTGCTTAGTAGCCCTTCCATTCCTGCGTCCAGGTTGGTAATGACGATGTTGAAGAGGACAGGGCCAAGGATGGAGCCCTGCAGAACCCCACTAGTGATGTCATCCCATTCACTGTAACCATTTGTGTCCAACCTGGGGGCCAGTTGATCACCCATCACATGATGTGTTTATCCAGCTGCATGCTAGACATTTTGTATTTGTGTGTTGAAATCTTCATAAACTTCATAAATTTTTAAAGCTTTAATAATCTCTTGCTCTGAAAAAATATGGTGATTGTTTCATGGTAGATAATTTTACATTGTAAATTAAAAAAAAAAAACAGTAACCTTCGCTTTTTTTCATGTTGGTACCATAAAGTTAGCTTCTAATATCCAAATATGTATTCCCGAAGAAAGGAAAAGCTATTTAGCTTCTGCAGAGTGGAAAAGTGAGATTTAAGAGACATTTCTCATGATCCTCTATATATTTGGGCTCTGATTAAGCCTGGTGTTGCCTATATTGTTCTTACAGTGAAAAAAAATTGCAATTTATGATATTTGGAATTAATTTTTTCCAGTCCCTTCTTGGCAGGTATAAAAGTTGGTTGGAGTTCTACAGATAAGCATTTAAAACTTTTCAATACACTGTTTATGTCTCACATTTAGTATTTCTAGACTAGAGAGATAGTTATCTGGCCAATGAAAATAAATGTATAAATGGAAAAAAAAAAAGTATTTTCTGTAGTTTTGCCTTTTAGCGTGCTTTACCGTTGCACTGTATCCATCTGCAATGTCTGTAACACCCCTTGCGAACACATACTGGGCTGAAGCTTGTCTGCAGCGTGGCACTGAGGCACTTTGCCTTAGCAAAAGCTCCTACAGTCACAGTACTCTGGATGTGCACTGCTGCTACAGAAAGAATTTCAGAGTAGGTCTAGATAACGTAAGCAAGAGATCTTCCAAACATTTTTGGGAAATGTAGACAAGTGTCATTGCAGTACTAAGTGTCATGAAGCCTTTCCAAAATTTTTGCTATCCCCTAGAGGTCAGAAAGAGATTTTAGAGATATGGTGGAGGTGTCCAGTCAGCTCCCTGAGGTCAGCTTGGTCCTTGCTGACTTAGGCGTAACCACAGTCTGGTGGGGTGGCTAGCAGGACGTTGCAGTGTTTTTTAAGGACATATTTTCTTCCAAAACAACAACAAAAAAGACACTACCGTGTTCAAGGAACTGACAAGTCATGAGCGTAAACGGTCTTTAATTGCTTATGGGAATATGTCATAACAGATAATATGCATGATGGATTATAGTTTAGGGACTGCTTCAGGCCTCCAGTGTGCCTTATACTTACAGAATAGAATGGGGCAAGAGGAAAAAAGGCCATGTAAGAAGAGCTTCTCTTCAGGTGGTAATGGTAGAGACTTCATGCAGCTAATACCAAAATGTGGTCTAAATCACACTTTCTATTTCCACTCTGCATCCAATGTCATAGGCTGCAGAGACCTGATCTTAGAAAATGAGGAGAAATTGATTTTCAGAACAGAGTATCACAGACAAGTAAGTTGGAAACATCAAGACTTGACCTTAGCTGGCTTTTTAGCAAACAGAATATAATGCAAAAAACCAGTAAATATATTTGGAATTTCAAAGAGCTGCTTATCTAAAGCTGAAAAGAGTAGAGGCTAATAATTTTGGACGTATTATTTAAAGAGCACAAAATATGAACAATGCTTAAAGATATTTAAGAATGCTTTTTAAACATCAAAAAAAGTCTTTTCCTGTAATTACCAAAGGGGGCAAAGTAGTTGTAATTATTTTTTTAACTGTAAACTGTTAGTAGTCTAGCAAGAGCACAAACATATTAGAAGACAAATGAGTCCAGATGTGTAAAAGAACTGTATATTAAGCAAAATCAAGATGGTTCTTATGGTAAGTGCCATAAATCTAAGATTTAAGAAGTGCAGAAAAAATTAATGGAAACCCAGATAAGTTGCACTCACTTTAATCAGCAATCCCCTTCTTGAATTCATTCCAGAGGCTGTAGAAAGATTGAAAAAAACCAAAGCTCTAGTTCATTAATAATGATTTTCAAGAGTGTGTGAAATACTAAGCAAATATTAGGCTTGAATGTAAATAGTTTAAAACCAGATGACAGGACTGTTAGTCTAAAGTAGATTTTGGAAAAATAATGGAACAGTTGGAGTTACTCTGTTTTATGTAATTACATAAAGGAAATACCAGTCAGAAATTGTGCAATGGGAAGAGCTGGGGAATTTTTGAAGAAGTAGTAAATTCATATGCATAAACCATTTCTCCTAAGCTTAGAATATTAAAATATTTGAGGACTGAATGGATGAAGAGCAAGCCAAGTCTCTTACCTTTTATGAAAGGTACTACAAAGATGGAGAAATTTTGGCATTGGGGGAATGAAAATAGTGAAAAAGGAGGTATTTATTAGATAACTTTGGGATTCGGAAAACAGTATTCTGTCCTACTGCAGCTGGATATAAGGTTTGGTTTCCAGTATTAGATATAAGCCCATGGGTAGAAGCTCCTATTCCGAAGTCTGAGGAAGGTTTACTCTAGAAGAGACTTAATTCCCAGTAGTTTCCAGTGTGACACAGGAATCAAACGGATGAAGCAGATTCACTGGAGAACTTCAGGCAGAGCAGGGAGAAACAATCTCTGGTGTTGTCTTAATCTCTAAAATTCTGTGTCCACTTGTGTGAGCAATGAGTGAAGCATTTTTGATAAAGTCAGAAGGGCATGTAGAAAAACTGGTAAGATATTCTGCATCCATCACTACCCACCACTCCGGGCAGAACTTCAAGGGGAATAATGTTCCTCAGACCTGAGCGAGTCTAGGGAGAGAAGAGTCTGCTTGTTTTGTCTTTTCTTTTCCAGAATTAGATGTTACATATCAGCTAATAGGTAGTCTTAAGATAATTTTACACTCATACAGATTTATTGTTTTTGGCTATTAATTCTATTTGACTCATATATTAGACACTATAAAATTATCTTCTAGATGTAATCTTCACTGAGATATTTTGGGGAAGGAGTATGGTCACAATTCTAAATATATTGAATTGCTATAATGAAAGTATTAATTATTTTGTCTCATAATTCATGCTTAACATCATGGAAGTTGTCGTGGTGATCTCAGATTTTATTTGTTACATTAGGTTTAGTATTAATTTGCTTGCATGTCATTTCCATTTTAAAGGTACTATGACTATGACTTGTTGAAAGACCAGTTGCAGCAGTAGTTCTGAGGCATTATAGATCTACTGTATGTAGACATCAGTAAGTTTTAGCCCAATTAATTTCAGGCCTCACATAAATAAAGTCTTGTAATTATCGTATCAGTTCACATTAGTTTTTAATTTTAAATGACACAGCCAATTTACTGTAGACTAGACCTGAAGACTGATGACTGTTATGTTACCTTTCATAATTAATATCATAATCATACTCATCTAAACTCGATTATATGGAAGCCACCATGTAAATGTTTTTAAGAAAAAATGGAGCAAAATGTGGGCTCAGTAAGACATCTGTACATTCCTCAGGGTTGAAGTTCCTCAGCAACTGTAGCTGTAATTAAGAGGGGGATTCCGTCTTTCTAGCAACTTGGGAAACAGCTTTTGTATTTATTACAAATTCCGGGCTGTGTTGGCCAGAAAACTACAGCTTTTGTTTGAAAGGTCTATATGTATTTTAAAGCGAAGAATCTCTGTTTTGTTCAGGATGTGACTCTGTGCCCTGACTCCACTTGTTGTGCAGGTGATGTTTGGGACGGAGATGTTTGAGCCTTAGGACTTCAGGAGAATGTCTCATTCTACAATGGCTGAAAATGAATGATGGAAAAAGTGAATGAATGCTATGGACAGCTCTGATTTTTTTTTTAAATTTTCTTTTAATTTTAATAATTGCATCTATTAATAAACAACCCAACTTGAGGTTGAGCTTAGCTGTAAGTATTTGTGCAATTATTTACAAATTGGGAAAATTCTCATAGTAACTGGAAGTGAATATATGGTGCTCAAAGTTGCCTCTGTATCCAGCCTTCACATCAGTAAAATCAAGAATTACCTGTTCTCAAAAATTTGATTGAGATAATTTATTGCAGGGGAAGGAATCTGCATCAGGATTCTTTAACATGCATTTTGAACTTTCCACCTCCTGCCAGTGTCATTTGAGTTTTGTTTAGTTTCAGTTTCAAGCATCTCATGTCATAACACCATATTTTTCCCAGGTTCTGAGCAATTCAGCATAAAAGGCGCAAAATTTTATATACTAATCACAAGCTGATTTTCCTCATGCGATTGTTTTCACTACTTATTTGATTAATTTAGGAAATAGCTGTGTTACTTGAGAGAAAATGTAGATGTAAGGGCTCAAAAAGGTCATTATATGCATCAGTTTTTTCCCCTCTTCTTTCACCTGCCACCTTCTTCCCTTCTGAGTGAGAAACAATCTGAAATGGGACAGCAGTGCATTATTCGGTGCTACAGATGCTGCCCTGGGGTCCCGGAAGAGGAGGGTGGGTTTCTGCCTTCTTTCGGTCTTTGGAAGAGTTCTGAATCCTGAATCAAGGCTGCCTATATTTCAAAGCCTGTACACTACATTTTATTAAGATGAAATTAAGTAGCTTTTTGGTGAGCCTGCTGAGGTGTTAAACTCCCTTTAAAAATGGTAAGTTTGTTTTGTTGTCATTGTTTGGATTTGAATAAGGAAGAAATCTGTTTTGAGCCTCCAGCAGAAGTTGTGATAGGAGTTTCTTTCACAATTCAGGAAGGATTTTTAAGTGTTTATTGAAAATTACAACAAAGAGAAAATATGATCTCTGGAGCATAAGAGTAGTCTCTTGGTTGATAGGCACAATAAGGAAATCCATGCTGCCTGAAAATATTTCCGACTGTGCACTCTCTTTCCAGTGCAGTAGGAGGATAACTTTATTGTCTGCATTGTAAGCACTCAATATTCGAACAGTATTGTGAATTTAATAACTCATGCGTGGTGTACGACCTGGAGGCTGTTGAGAAAATGAGCTGTTCTATCAGCTTGTCAGCAAAAGAAGCTCTGGAGGAAGCAGAAGTGTCCATGTTTGGGGGCCATGCCTAATGCTGATGCAGTGGCTCTTAGATTTGTTAGTTCATGGGTAGAATGCTGGTATTACAAGGGACAGGAGTTTTGTCATCGCGGATGAGCTGTGACAGCATCACGAGGTGCAGTTAGGAGGTGACACTGATGGTCACAGATCAATTTCCAGTGTTGTGACCAAGTGGATGGGATGTGACATGACCTCATGAGAGCTCCTCAGGAGGGGATGACATAAATTTTTTGACAGCTTAGTAATTAATGTGTCAGTCTTCCAGGACAGTAAATCTGATTAAAATGGAAATTGATTATTGAGACGCATTAACAGGACTGGTTGCTTATTGGTTGCTGTTAGATGTCTTGTAAATTAAGATTTATTTTCTTCTAACTTGAGTCTGAGGGTAAACTTGGACTCCCATAAGCACTGTGATAAGTGAGCAGCCTAATGTAATTATGTTAGCCCAAATGAAATCTTTCACTCTGNATAGAAATTAGAACTAAATCTCATTGTCTTTTGAAATTTCAAGGGAGAAAAGAAATTGAAATGTCAAATAAAGGTAATTTCATTAATTCATTAATAATATAATGTTTTGAAACCTTTTGCATGCCTGCAAACTCTTTCACACTTCTAAAAACTAGGTAAATACAAAAAGGAAATTGTCAAATAATCTATGCCTTGAATTTAATNTAAGACGCTATCTTATCAAACACTATATTCAGGTCCTTGGTCAATTGTGATAGTTTATTCCTAAAATCTTACATATCCTTGTAAGCTGTTAATGTTTTCTATTCTTTTTACATATCTACTGTACTGACACTGCTGGAATTTTTGGTGATGTTTAACATTCAAAACCTGATTGCACGTGAAATCTTTTGAATGTAGTTTGGATGGTTATTTTGATGGCAGATATCCAGTTTTATTAGTAAAAATAAAACGGGGTTGAATTATCTGAATTGCTTCTATTTCCTTACTGTAATGAAGCATTTTAAAAACTGACAAAAAACTTACTGTAAGAGTGGTCATACTGTATTTGCTTCAAAAAGGGTTGTTTGGTAGAAATATTGGGCAGCTCTCCTTAGTCCTAAGAGAATACTCTGTACTATTTCCTTTTTAGGTAATATCATGCAGCTGTTTTTTTCCTGAAGCTGTTATGAGACTGCTAACACATGCTTCATGAGGCATAAACATTGTTCCATTGCTGACCTTCTTCAAAAGTTCTATTGTTGGAAATGGGTGTATCTGAGAGATGAAAACTTTGGTGCTTTCAAAATCTGCACCTCCTACCCCTGGGAAGGAAAATCTACCTGAAACCTGAAATAAAAGTTCAGCACCTGTGTAATCAGTTTTATTTACCTTCAGTCTTTGAAGGAGCATGAAGTGAAATGGAATGAAAAAAAATATGTTTGAGACTATCAATAGACACTTGATATAAATTGGGATCATACTGATCTCAGCAGCAAAACAGAATATGTATGTATTTAAAACATTAAAACACTAAAATGTCAGGCAATAGAGATGCACATTAGGAAGTGAATATTTTCATATTGGAGTTTTAATTTTTCTTTTACTTGGTTTTGTCTTGATTTCTCTTGCGGATTATTTTTTTCCCCAGTCAGGGCAAAACTAGAGTTGTAGGCTGTGAAATGGAGTGGTGGGAAAGGTTTCTCAGATATAAACATATGTATCTGTGCTATGTGAATATACTGAGATTACCTGCAATGCAGGTGCATTAAAAGTGATTGATTCATCTAGAATATCCATGGACCAGCTGTACGTGGACCAGATTAGACTAGAAAGGCTGGACACTTTTGTGTATTATGTACAATTTTTTTAAACATTTATAGTAGCCATTTTCTTGGGATTTCTGGGTGTTTGGCAGTGTTTGGACAAAGAGTATTGTTTGGCAGCAAGAGCACAGCAACATCTGATGTCCCCATCAGAACTCTTAAATTCACCAAAAGCAAGATTTCTAAGGGGAAAGTGTAGTTGTGGAAACTGATGTTTGGAGACCTTAGAGAAATTAATGTATTGAAAGAAAATTGAATGAATTAAAGCCAAAAACTATTTCATGTCTCACTAGTAACAGATGCAGATGGAAGATATTTCAACTCTCCATGGGACTCAAAAACAGGGATGCAGCATTTTCAGGTTTGTATTTTAATCTCACTAAAGTTTGGGTTTGCCATTCAAAATAAGCAGTTCTTTGGATTTCCCTGGATCTCTTTTACAGAACAAAATCATAAGGGTTCTTAGACTATGATTATCAGCAGCACTACAATAAAGACAATTTCAGAACAACAGTATTATGTTCCTTATGATGTTGCATTACTCAGCTAATAATTCATAAATGTTAGAATATGTGCCCCATCTTTCTTAGCTGCAAGTGTCTTGCTTGCTTCCTGATCCTTAGAATTACCCTGGGACCTAGTCCTGAGAAAGTAAAAGCTGGACCCTGCAAGGAGCTTTGAGCACTGCTCCTGCACAAGGTGTTCTGAGCAGCAGCTCAGGGTGATTCCTCACTCTGCCTGCTTTGTCCTTCCCCATCCAGAGAGCCTCCCAGCTTGGTGCCCAGGAATTTGTGTGCTGGAGCTTATACCTCCACATCAGAGAACTGTGCACAGAGATAGTGTTCAAATCTTGTATGTGCATCCAAGACTCTCAATATGCAGTCAGTGCTGATTGCTGAAAAGAGCAGAAAGGCTGAATGGATTCCATCCCCACCTTGAAGCATTGGAGAAACAATACTTTTTTCCTTGAGCAACACACTTGAATGGATTGTGAAGCTTTTAGGTTTAGCTGAAAAGTAGGTGAGTAATTCAGCTATTAGAGATGCAAGCTGAATGAACCATACGGGCTGCCCATTAAAATAAGAAGTAATTTGCTCTATCTCACTAATTTAAGCTTAAAAAAATTATAATGATCAATCTTGTATAAAAAAGACAAGGGAAAATCAGCAATTTAATGTTAACTGGATTATCATTCCAAGGCTCATATTGATTTTTAAATTACATTTAAAAAATGCCTGGTAAAGTCCAAGACCTAATGGTACATGTATGTGGCATCTACTTTAAACTTACAGAAAGAGATTTCTGTTCATAAAGCCAGCAGGTCAGAAGTTTCACAAAGCAGACCAAAGTTGCCTTTTAATGTGCAAGTGGCCTGGATCTTCTTTTTCCTCCGCTTTTTTCCCCTTTTCTTTTTTTTCCCTGTCAACATGAAGGCAAAAAAAGCCTGTTGAGGTCACAAAATTAGGCTAAGAGTACTTGTGCTGAGGGAGTCTGGCATTGCAGACTCCTGAACATCATAAGATTTTCACAGGGTGAATTCTTTGTGGTGTCTTTATTTTAAGTCTTAAAGGGACCAGTTGGGGCACTGTTATCATGACATGCTTTCCAAGATCTCACCCACAATTTTTCTCAGAGAAATTGAGCGGGCAGAGCATTGACTTGTCTGGGTGCTGTAGTTATGTGTCATTGGATGGATTTGTCATGTGATGAAAAATCTGCTGTTTGAGAAATGGCAATGTGAGTTGAGAATGACAAAGTAATGTGAAAAGGACTGAAGCCTACTGCCATCACAAATAATATAAATGTAAGTTTCTATCTGCCATCTGACTCCCTTAAAAAACAATAGTAGCTGTCAGGTAAGGAAGCTGCAAGAAATGAGGAAGCTTAATGAAACATTTCACTTCTATGTTTTTTCTTATGAGCAGTGCTGATGTATGTAGTTTATGATGTTCACATGACAAATGGTGCATCCCCTTTATGAAGTCGTGTTGCTGTATATCACACACCCAGAAGAAACAAGGTATTGAGAGAAGCAGCAATTGAAGAGAACAATCAAGTTCTAGGTGTGCCAATGTAATTAATCAATAAGACACAACAGACTGTGTGCCAGTGCTGCTTAATCACCTCTCAGGTGCTTGGTGA
>WEIT01025076.1:11633-61646 GCA_013389985.1 Dryoscopus gambensis
CTCAGAACACCAGAGCAGCTGGTTTTTCCACTGGATTTCCAGAGGAAGACTGAACCCATCCTGTCACCACCGGACCCTTCTACAGGATCACCTCTGCTCCAACGGAGCCACATCTGCCACTCCAGGAGGACTTATTTTGGACTGCTCCCAACACCCTGACCAAGAGGGTGTCAGGTCGTGTTCTGACTCTGTCAGAGTTCCTGGGATTATTTGTTTGTTGTTGGTTTTTTTCTTTTTTTCTCTTTCTCTGTACCACTACCTTTGCAGTTTGTAATATTCTTAATAAAGACCTGGTATTCCTCTTCCCATATCATTTGCCTGAAAGCCCCATAATTTCAAAATTATAGCAATTCGGAGGTGGGGGGTTTACATTCTCTATTCCAAGGGAGGTTCTGGTTTCCCCTGGCAGTCACCTGTCTTCTAAACCAAGACAGTTATGGAACGGGATGGCCTATGGGAAGGATCCAGGAAACCCTAAATCAGCGGGGGTGGCATGTTCCTGCCTGGAACTGGCATCCTAAAGTCTTCGGGCAGCGGGGACAGTGCCAGCACCGCCTGACTCCTGCCAGAGCTCTGGTTAAACAAGAGAAGAGAGCCCTTCGAGAGTGACTGTGCCAGGAGCCTTTATTCCTTATGAAATCCACCTAGAAACGTTTTATTCATTACAAAATTCACCTAGAAACGTTTCATTAGTTCCAAAATTGACCTAGACACGTTTCATTCATTACAAAATTCACCTAGAAATGTTTTATTCATTACAAAATTCAGCTAGAAACACATCTGAGCCTCTGTTGCCCTGAAAGAAGAGGCTTGCTCACCTCTTGCTGGAGCAGGGCAAGCTTGGCCATGGGCAGGGAAGGAGGATTTGAGGAGGAGGCAGCAAAGCTGGAGGAGGCATCCATGGTCTGGGACAAGGGAAGAGGGAAAAGGGGATTTCCAGCTGTTTTGTGTCGCCTTTCTCCAGCGGGATGGGTGAAATGGGGCCGCAAAGCCACGACCCGGAGGGGAAGGAGCAGCAGTGGCGCAGCTCGGGGTGGGGCAGCTGCGTTCCCCTCATGTTCCCACTCCTGCGTCCGAAGGGAGAGACAAAACCTCCCTTTTCCCCCCTTTCTCCCTGTCTCACGCGTGGCTCCCAGCCCGCGGCAGGGAGCAGGCCCAGCCCCTGGTTGGGAATAAAAGGCTTCCCGTGTTCCTCCTGCGGTTTCGCCTCTCTGCCGGTCCCTAAGGGCTGTCCCTTCAGGGAGCATCCCGCGGAGCACAGGCGGGTACGTGATTTTGGGGACCCTCCACAGCTCCTGGCTGGGTTGCCAGCATCCTGCTGGGGCGGTGGATACAGGGATGAGCCAAACCAGCGCTGGAGGAGCCCGGGGGGCAGGGATTTAGGGTGCTGGGGCGCATTCTGAGCGTGACCCTGTGAAGGTGTGGGAGGAGGGACGGGGCTGTTTGAAGTCCCAGCCACCCACCTCCCCTTTCCAGCACCTTAAGCCGAGGCTGAGCTTGATTAAATCAGCATTTCCTGGCTGGAGGCGGGCTGAGGACAGGCTCGGTGCTCCTGTGGCACCCGGGGCAAGCAGCACCATGCAGCATCCCCACCCTGCAGGGGATGGATGTGGGCTTTGGCCCTCGGATTATTCCCTTTAACCCAACCCAGGCCAACAGGACAAAACCCGGTGGGGAGGGAAGGTGAGGCCGAATGAGTCTTTAGAAAAGGGAAAGGTGGAAATCACCTGGAAAGAAGAAAAATATATATCCACGATATTTATAGATGTGTGTTTTGCATACACATAAATATATATGTAAAACCTGACCCGGCCCTGAACTTTTCTGGCAGGGAAGCGAAATTCATGAGGAAATACGGCCCAGGCTGCAATTCCTCATTATATTGGCGGGAGCCACGTCACCGGGGCCAGTAAATCTGCCAGAGGGCAATAAGGGGAATTAGGTGGGAAGGTGGGACCCTCAGAAGGGTGCTGTGCCTGCCCCAGCCCCTGTGCACCCCCACCTTCCTCGTTAAGGAACATTAACCACCCCAAAAGTGCTCCCAGAGGTCTGTTTATAATAAAACCTTCATGGTGCTCAGAGGTTTGGGGTTTTCTTTTTTCCTTTCCCTGCTGCATGGGAAGGGTTGGGAGGGATGGCAGCTCCAAGGAGTGCGGCTGCCCCTGGATCCCGGACAGGGTGGATGGGGCTTGGAGCAGCCTGGGGTAGTGGAAGGTGTCCCTGCCCCTTTTCCAGAGATGTCCAGAAATTTGATCTTTCTGGGATCACTGAGTGGGGCGGACAGGGAATGGGCTCAGGACTTATCTGGGTGCCAGGGATAAGAAAACCAGCAGACAGATCCACGCCTCGTTAATCCCCAAAATCTCGTTTGCTTGAGTAACCAGCCCGAGGCTGCCGGGCTGGGCTCAGTCCCAGCTGGGTGTTGGCTGCCCCGTGTTCTGCAGAACTCGTGACACATCCAGGAAAAGCCCTTTTGACGAGCAGAGCTAAATAAAAGATTGAAAAAAAAGAAGAAAAACCCTAAAAAATCAAACAACTGGCAGAGAAGGCAGCTGGCTCCTCCCTCTGCCCCGGGTGTGTTTGTTTGTTTTCCGTAGTCAGCGAGGTCATCCTGGAAAAGCCACGGGGTGATTCTCCATCCCCAGCCTTCCTCCTGCTTTCCCTTCAAGCCTGCATTTCCTCCTCTTCCTCCCCGGCATCCCGCGTGGAGGAAGAAGGATGAGCTACGGAGGATGGAGGATGGAGGGTGGAGGATGGAGGATGGAGGGTGGAGGATGGAGGGTGGAGGATGGAGGGTGGAGGGTGGAGGATGGAGGATGGAGGATGGAGGATGGAGGGTGGAGGGTGAAGGATGGAGGATGGAGGATGGAGGGTGGAGGATGGAGGATGGAGGGTGGAGGATGAAGGACGGAGGACAGAGGATGGAGGGTGGAGGATGAAGGATGGAGGGTGGAGGATGGAGGATGCAGGATGAAAGATGAAGGATGGAGGATGAAGGATGGAGGATGGAGGATGGAGGATGGAGGATGGAGGGTGAAGGATGGAGGATGGAGGATGGAGGATGGAGGGTGGAGGATGGAGGATGGAGGGTGGAGGATGAAGGACGGAGGACAGAGGATGGAGGGTGGAGGATGAAGGATGGAGGGTGGAGGATGGAGGATGCAGGATGAAAGATGAAGGATGGAGGATGAAGGATGGAGGATGGAGGATGGAGGATGGAGGATGGACGGTGAAGGATGGAGGACAGAGAATGAAGGATGGAGGATGAAGGACGGAGGATGGAGGATGGAGGACAGAGGATGGAGGATGGAGGATGGAGGACGGAGGATGAAGGATGAAGGATGGCGGATGAAGGATGAAGGATGGAGGATGGAGGATGAAGGAAGGGCTGTTTCTCCAGAGGGGAGGAGGAAAAGAGAAGTGCTCTCCGCTGGGGAGCCCTGCAGTTGCTGGTGAATGTTTACAGGCCCCATCCTGGCAGCAGGCAAGCGGGCAGGGGCTGTGCCAAGGGATGGCATCTCGGGGCTGACGAACTCCAGAGCTGCTCGGACAGATCTGGGAGAGATCAAAGGGAGAACTGGCTGCCCAGGACAGAGCCCAGCCCATCACCCTCGGGAGATAAATGGAGTAGTTTTCATTTGGGAGCGGGGAGGAGATAATAAATGAAATGTTGCACTGACCTAAGGGGGATCCCAGAACCCCAGAGTGGTTTGGGTTGGAAAGGACCTTAAAACTCATCCAGTTCCATCTTCCTGACACCTTCCGCTGTCCCAGGTTGCTCCAAGCCCCATCCAGCCTTAAATGAACGCATGGATGGATGGACTGAAGCAAAATATTGACCTGTTTCCTAGTGGAGAAAAGAAGATGCTCCAGGGGGAACCCCCACATTTCCCACTGCCCAAAAATACCAGATTAATGGGAAAACTCTCTCTGCCCACCACATTTCTGCAAGGGGAACTGGTGAATTTGGTTTACATCCTAATATGATCGCTCTTTAATAATGGCCTCATTGCGGGCTGGGGACTCAGGGCAGTAAAACGTAAAATGTGGGTTTTCCCAATTGCAAACCCAGAAATATTCCCGGTGTCCCAGGCCTGGCACTGAATTCCCTGTGCATAATGTACCTCTCCACCGTCCCCAGCACATCTTGATGACTCGTGCTCGGGCTGGCTCAGGCACACTGAGACACACACGATGTTATTTGGAGAGGAGAAATAAAAAGCACCTCAAGGGCTTCCAGACTGAAGGGGAAAAAAAAATGTTCTGCCTTTTCTCTGTGTTTCCTCCACATGGGAATTTGCTCTAACTAGCACAAGCCTTTTATTTAGGGTTCATCTGAACCCTTTTATTGATTTATTTCCATGATGCCGACAGGACAAGGAGCCCAAGCTGTGCCTGAGGGAATACACTGGGCAGAACCTCGCTTGGAGAATCTCATGGTCAGAGAAGTTCTTGGGTGACCCCGTGGCTTTCTGTCCCCTCTGATGAGGGACCAGGGAGACCTGGGACCCTGGAGAAGCCAAGGTTGACCACGGCAAACTCTACGGTACCTGTCCCATTGGATATCACTGCTCTCTTCAGACTTCGCTGTTCCCAACAGGAACCCTTCAAAGATCCCATGGGTTGCCAGGCAAAATTCTTCACCTGGGAGGAGACCCATCCTCTCCTGGGCCTGTGGTGCTTTCCTCTTGCCTGAAGGATCGTTTCCTCCCATCCAGGGGTTGCTCCACATCCATGGTCTCCCCGAAAACAGGAGTTTTGAGGGGCAGCTTGATGCTTATCTGCACGAGACGCCTGGGCCTGCAGCTTGCGGAGTGTTGCAACCTCCCTTCCCTGGGAGGGTGCCAAGGCATGAGAATCAAACCCAGCTTGGATTGGGATGCCTTTAACCCCTTCCCTGTGCTGTCCCGCCTTTGCATGCGGGAGCTGTTCCTGCAGCTCTCCAGACTCGGTTTGGTGCGTTTTCCCTCCACAGAGGGCAAGGGAATAAATGAGTGAATGAGCAAATGAATGAACCCCAAGGGGTTGCATTCCCCATCCAGCATCCCAAAGCTCTCTCTGGGCTCCATGCTGAAGGTTGCTCCAGCATCCTGCTGGTGCTGTGGGGTCATGGGGAAAACCTTCTCATGTGGATGCTGTGAATTTTGGGTGTGGTGGACACCGGGAGCTGTGGAACCTCCCAACCCACTGGCGTTGTGCTTCCCAGGAGGACACAACCATCTCCTCAACTCGTTACCTTCCACTCCCCTCTAGTGGTTATGGAGCCGGGGAGGCAGAGAGGAGCACGGTGGTGCAGGGAAGTGGCTTTTTGATCATCACTGATGCCATCTGAAGGGCACGGATGGGTTCCTGCTTGGGGCAAGAGAGACGTGCACCTCTGTGACACAGCCCAGGCTGAGTCAGGGTGGTGGAGATGAGGTCTCACACTGCACCTTTTTTTGTTTAAAATAAAAATTAATTAATTTTTTTAAAAAAAGTAATTCTTGTCTCTCCCTAAAGAGAGAAACTAAAAAAAAAAGTCCCTACAACTGGCCGCAGGGCATTACTCCTGTTGTCCCCATCTCTCCCCCACCTCTGTCTCGAGCCTGTGAGATTCCAGGGTGTCGGTTTCGTTCGTGGGCCAAGCCGACTCAAACATGTGGCCAAGAGCCTGGAGAAGAAAGATGTTGTTAATCTGACGCTCTGGCCTCGGTTCCTGGTGCTGTCAGCTACCCGGAGAGTTAAAAATTGAGTAGATGAGAACGGAGCTGAGATGGGATAATAAATATCAGGCAAGGACCCCCCTCAGTTTCTCCGCTGCCGTCCCAAGGGGTTTTCTTTGAGCTGGCGCTGATCCTTGCTGAGCAAACATCTCTGGGTGTGTATCCCCTCTTTGCCGAGCACTCCCCAAGCAGAGGGGAGGGAGCAGGGCACCTGAGGTTTGACACGGGGGCTCTGGCTTTGTTTCCCCCTCTGCGATCCAGCAGACCTGGATGCGAAGCACCCCGGGGCTCCATCCAGGAGGCAGAGCATGGTGCCAGCACTCCAGCTGGTTCAGGTGGGTGGTGACAGGGTGGTGGTGGTGGTGGAGGGACACGGAGAGATCCCACAGCTCCTGCCCCCCTGTTTCACCGCCTGGCAGCTGCTTTTTTTGGCGTATTCCCGAGGGCACCTCTGCTGAGATGGCAGATCCCTGCCTCCAGGGATGGGAAAACAGCTGGCCTGCCTGCACAAGGAGGTGCTGGGACAAACCCAGCCCTGGAGATCCACGCCCTCGGGATGGCTCCTCTGCCAGCCCTCCATCCCCTCCAAGGCCCCTTCTGTGCCACCATGCCGGCCCCGACCTTTCCCCCAGCACGGGTGCGGGGACCTTCGTGTCTGCTTGAGAACTGAGATTCCTCTTCTTTCTTTTCCCTTTTCCCCCTGTGGAAGTTGGGAAGTTTCCAGCATGAGTCACTGTCCGCCTCTCCTCCGTAATTGGCGCGCTGGGAGCTGCGAGGATGACTTTGGGGTAAGTCTCCTCGAATTAATCAAAGTGTGTCTTCCACATCGCAGTGCAGCAAAACCATCATCCGGCCAAATCCCTCCTGACTGGCACGGCCCTATCCCAGTCCTTTCTCCCTCTGCTCTTTCCTCCTCTTTTTTGTTCTTGGTCTCTTTTATCCTTCCCTCTTAGCAGCGTTTCCCACAAGTGCTCGTAACCTCTTTTCCCCTTGAATTTGGCAGAGCCCTTCTCAGGGAGGTTTGTTTGTTCTGTGCTCGCAGCCCTTTTCCTGGTGTCCATCAGTGTGTCGCTGCGGTCGGATGTTGGGAAGCTTGTGCTTTGTTTGTTTGGTTCACAGGCTTTTGACATCTTAAATAACAGGATGGTTTCACCATTAGACAATAAAAACAAACCCCAAGTGACCCTACTGCTGCTTTCAACTCCCCATTAAAGCCTCCCCAGGTTTTAATTGATTTCAGAATTAAACAAACTTCTTAAGGATCAAAAAAAAGCCATTTTGAGCATTTTTCCCTTCTCCGTTGGTCACCTTGTTCTGTAAGAGCCATGTGGGTGGAAGAGCTCTGGCTGCTTTGCCAGTGTGCTCTCTGCGCATCGAATCCCAAATGGTTTGGGTTGGAGGGGACCTTAAAGCTCAGCTCATGTGGGCAGGGACACCTCTCACTAGTCCAGGTTGCTCCAAGCCCTGTCCAAACTGGCCTTGAACACCTCCAGGGATGGGGCAGGAGAGAGGGAATGAGACAGATCTGATGGGGGAAGTTCACCAAATTAATGTTTGACCCTTGCCTTGCTGAGCCAAAACCTCGAGGCTTGACTCCCGTGAAATCCAGCACCGCCTTTCCTCTGGAGTTTGCATTCTAGGGCAGTGCTTCTCTGGGGAGAGGCAGCCAGAGCTGCGGCCCCCACGGAGCCATCCTGGTGCTGTGCCCTGTGCCAGCAGATAACCAGGAGCACCACCTGGCAAACCCGGGGGAAGGTGCCACGGGAATTTCGGCTTAGCGGGATGGCATAGAGGACAAAGCCGAGAGCAGAGCGCAGGAGGCTGGGATGGGGGAAGCTGTTAGAACACAACGCAGGTTTTCCTCCACGCTGAGAGCCGTGCTGCAGAGATAAAAGGCACACTTGCAGAAAAGGCTGGATTTTGGGATTTAGCAGCGCAGGTAGGAATGCTGAAAGCTCCGAGGGGGCTGGTTGCCATCCGGTATTTCTCCTTGTCATGGTGAAATGTTTCTTTCCTGGAACTGGAGTACGGATTCCCGTGTCTTTTGATACCCGTGGTATCTTGAATTCCTCCCGGGTGGCTGGCAAGTTCTCAAAGACAAACTCGAGAGTCGGAATTTTGCGTTCCCTCTTCATTTATCCAGCTCTGTTTTCAGTTCTCGGGGTGTGCTTTGATACACAAGCCTTGACTTTTCTAGCAGCAAAGCTCCGAAAACTTGAAATACTGATTTGGGGTGAGAAATGAAATGACAGAAATTTCTGGCAAACCAAAATTTAAAAAAAAAAGAGAAGGGAAGAAGGAAGATACATTCTTTGTAAAGAGGTATTTGAGTCAGCCTGAAATTAGATATTTTACTTGAACAGCAGTTTATATTATAAAATTTTTTTTTAAATCAGGATTTTCATTTAGAGGCACTCGAGATATGCCTTCCTAATTTTTTTCCCTGATTTTGCTGTTGTTAATCACTCCGTGAAATTTCTGCAATTTGCTGTGATTTTAAAAACAGGCTTTTAAAAAAGCCTCACCCGCCTCTACTTCCTCAGGCTTTTCCACATCTTCCCAAAGCCCCAGGTAGCATTCCCCGAATAACAAGCTGCTCCCTGCAATCCAAGAGCTGCGCATCTGCCAGCCAAATTTCACCTGCAGGTGAGCAAAGCTGAGGACAGAATCGGAGAATGGAGGAGTTGATGAAGAGGAAGATGATTTTTGGCACCGATTTGGGCAAACAACAGGCCTGTAACATGTGCTCAGACGCAAGCGTGCGCCTAAGTCCTACTTGGCACGTGCTGGGAGCCCTTTCCTGAGTCGAGGCCTCGAGTTTTAACCTCCTAAAAAGTCTTGGCAGGCCATGAAATGTGCTTAAAGACCAGAAATGAAAACACGTCGTCGCTGGCAACAGCCTTTCGGTTCTGAGGGATGTTCGTTTTATAGGTCAGAGACATATGGGAAAAATCCACACGTTTCCCAAAGAGCAGTGGGAACCATTTAATCTGAAACAGCACCGTGGGGCTGGGTCGTTCGTGGATTTTGGATGTAGACGCTGCTAAACCTGGCTGGGACAGGGCGCCGGCTTGCTGGGCATGGACGTGCCCTGATGGATCACCGCAGGAGAGCCTGGGGATCCCACCTGCACCTGCAGGTGCTCCAACCCCGCCACAGCCAGCACAGAGCCACCGAGGGCTCCCGGGTGAGGCCTGACCGCCTGCTGCCTCTTCCAGAGCCCAGATCCAGAGCTGCTCCAGAGCCATCCTGGCAGAGCCAGCGGGGCTCTGAGGGGGAAGTCGCTCTGCGAAGGCCTCGGCAGTGGGAACTTGGGGGAGCCAAAAATGCGACAGGGGTGGACAGGCCTGGAGTGCGCGTGGGAGGCGCAGGGGTTGGAGAGAGGGAGGCTGGGCGGTGCCTGGACAGGGCCCTCACGGAATTCCTGCCCTTCCTGTGGGGCCAAGCTCATCCCACCACCCAACGTGTCTGAAGGAGTTGGGGCAGGTTGCTCTCTGTCACAGCCGAGGGGGTTTGGGAAGGAGCCCATGGGAGTTGGGCTCTGCGGGATAATGGGAACATCCCAGCCAGCAGGGCTTGGCTTGGGATTTTGAGAGCCCAAAGGAAACCCCGGGCTCCTGATCCATTATCCCCCCTGCTTGGCTCCGGTTCAGCTCCGGGCTGTAAAAGGCAGTGGAAAAATGACACGAAGGAACTTGATTGCACGTCCGCTCTGTCAGCTGACCCCAGAGTGGCAGGGCCCCGTGGACCCTTTATTTTTATCCTGGGCTGGGATTGCTCCTCAGTTTTGCAAGAGAGTTGGAGGCTGGGGACTCTGTGACTTCCAGGACAGGATGCAAGCCCAGAGTGGAAAACCCACCCTCTGCCAGCGGCCAAAATCCACAGCCTGATTCTCCTCCAGGTTCGAGAGTGTGTTTGTGTTGGTGGAGCAGGCAGTCCTGGAGATCCTGGAGGGGATGACACACGCACGGGTTGCGTTCCAGCCCTGTTTCCAGCAGGAAAGCAGAGTAAGGTACAGCGGTTTCAGCTTCTGAGCCTTTGGCAGGGATCTAAATCTCAACCACTGCTGCTTTCCTTAGGGAAAACTCCCTCTGGGGGTCTGCTGTGGCACCAGGAGATGCTGCAGGGCAGGAGAGGTGCAGGTGGTGCATCCTTGTGCTGTGTTATTTATTCACCTGCTGGAGGAAGCAGCCCTTCAGCCCGCTGGTATCTCTAGGAGGGAACTTGGCTTAGACTCTGACTTGGACAATGCAGGATTTGTCCTTTTCCCAGCATTCTGCCTCCCACCTCTCCTCCTCCTCCTCCTCTCCATTGCAGCTCCATCCACACGATGGCACCAGCCCCCAGGCACTGTCCTTCACCCTGAGCTGAGATGGGGGGGTAGGGATGACCCAGTGTGGGGGGAAATTTTCCTTGACAGCAATCCAAGAGGGCTGGAAAAGCAGAGCCAAAGCAACCGCGGCCAGGTCGATGCAGGAGGATCACCAAATGGTTTGGGTTTGGGTTGGAAGGGGCCTTAAAGCCCATCTCGTTCCAGCCCCTGCCATGGGCGGGGACACCTTCCACCATCCCAGGCTGCTCCAAGCCCCGTTCCAAGCTGGAGCTGGGACATGAACCTCACAGTTCAGAAACCGCCCACTGGCAGGATGTGAGCAGCCAAATCTCTTAGCCTGCTCTGAGGTTATCTAAATCACCAAATTCTTTCCCCACGCCAGCTGAGCCCTGAAGGTTCCCTGGAAAGAGGAGGGCAGAGCCCCGAGAACCACGGCTGGAAAAGTTCCGTAAGAGATTCCAGAATCGGCAAAGCAACATTGGAGCTGAACTTTTTGGTAGTCTCAGGGATGCCCACAGAAACAGAGAGCTCCAGGACAAGGAGAAACACGGATGGTGCTTTGCATTTTGGGTTGCTATTTCCTAGGACACGAATGAGCGCAGGCAGCCAGCCTGGAAGCCGGCTGCATCTCCTGCTTTTCCCCCCTTGTTTTCTCTCCGAAGTAAAGCAGCCACATGTGTTTTGGCCACTGGGGTTTGGTTTGGCACTTCTCAGCCCCTGGCACGTCAAACAGGGCCCTGATCCTGTGGGAACACAGGTGGCCAAGCCATTAAAGCCAGGCAGTGGGACCGAGGGACAGCTGTGGGGTTTCCCATCTCTGCCACCTTTATTTTTCCGGCACTGGTAAGTTGAGGCATGGGGCAGGATCCTGGCCCAAGCTTCCCAAAACCCTTGGGACTCGGGGTGAGAAGGAGCTGATTTTGGGGAATGAAATATCCCTCTTGTTAAAGAGAATGTAAAGGGGTGGTGGGGGCAAGTCATCTTGGTGGTACTAAATGAAAATTTACGAGCCCGAGCCCTTTGAGGAGGAAGGTGGAGGAGGCGGAGGTTTTGTTTAGAAGCGAAATCATCGGCTCCGAGCCTGACCTTTGCCTCCCCCCCGACCCCAGCACTAATGAAGGGGAAAGGGTCTGGCTGTGTAAACATGTCACAGCGTGAGGTTCGGGGGGCTGGGATCTGGTTGCAGAGCTGTGCCAGAGCCCGTGCTGGGGCTGGACGTGCCCATCCCGCCGCTGACAGGGCTGGGGGTGTGACCTGCAGCCGCCTCTCACACCCCAGCTTCTGTCTTCGCGCTCTGCTCGTCCCAGAAGGCTGTGGAGTGTGGGGAGCGAGGGCTCTGCAGACCTGATGGACGTTTTCAGGGATGTTGAGGAGTTTGCCCAGAGGAACTGTGGCTGCCCCTGGATCCCTGAAAGTGTTCCAGGCCAGGTTGGAGGGGGCTTGGAGCACCCTGGGACAGTGGGAGGTGTCCCTGCTCATGGCAGGGGATGGGATGGGATGGGCTTTAAGGTCCCTTCCCACCTGAACTGTGTTGTGATTCTGTGAATTTCTAGCAGGAAAGAGCAGCTTTTAAGAACATGAAATACCTTCTCACCAACACGGTGCTCCTGCAGCATTTGCAGCAAGAGTGTTGTCCTTATTGATTTAATTCTGTTTTAATGCAGCGCTAACAAACAGGGGCTTAGCAAGGCACTGCTGAAATCCCGGCTCAGAGCAGCAGAGTCCAGCAGGAATGAAATGGTCACCTGGCACGTGGAAACATGGAAAATGACTCGGAGCCTGCAGGAGCCGCCTGTCTCCACCCTGGGGTCTGCATGTGGTCTGGAAGAGGCAGGTCTCTGCCTCCCTTCCTGTCTGTACTTCACGCTAATCCTCTTCTTCCTCTGCACCTCTCTCTTCCTTCACACTCCTGCTTCCTTTTTTTTGTGGCGTGGCTCCAGGAGGGACAAACCTCACCCCGCCTCAGCCCTTATGTGTGAAGGCTGGGGCTCGAGGTCTGATGGATATTTATTTTTCTGCTGGCTTTTTCCTGGTCCAGGTTGCCCCAGCAGCTCTGTCTCCTCAGAGCAGGATGCTCTGTGGTGGCAAATGGCGAATGAAGCACAAGCCCAAGCCCTGGCAGGAGGGGCCCATGGACCACCAGGCATCCCCAGCTGTCCCCGGAGATGATGGTGGCACCCAGGAAGCTTGGAGGTCGCTGATGGGGGTGGTGATGATGGCGATGCCTGCAGGGAGAGCAACCCAGGCAATAACTCATGGGAACACGTTCCTGCTCCAGCCAGATCCTCTAACTTCCTGTATCCCAGGGAAAAAAAGGAGAAATAAAAATCAAGAGGCAGAATCCCACATGGAGGGCTTGGGATGCCACGAGGCCACCAGGCGACCACCTTGGATAGATCTAAAGGGCAGCCAAGGTTGGCCTGTGTGCGGTCACCCCGGGTGTGGCGGGTGCATGTCCAGCTCCATGGGGCGGCTCTGCCAGCTTTGGCACGTGGTGTGGCATCCCAGGAAATTCCCTGTGGCTGCCCCTGGATCCCTGGAAGTGTCCAAGGCCAGGTTGGATGGGGCTTGGAGCAACCTGGTCCAGTGGAAGATGTCTCTGCCCATGGCAGAGGGTGAAACGGGATGGGCTTTAAGGTCACTTCCAACCCAAACCATCCCACGATTCTATGGTGAGAAGNATCCCAGGAAATTCCCTGTAGCTGCCCCTGGATCCCTGGAAGTGTCCAAGGCCAGGTTGGATGGGGCTTGGAGCAACCTGGTCCAGTGGAAGATGTCTCTGCCCATGGCAGAGGGTGAAACGGGATGGGCTTTAAGGTCACTTCCAACCCAAACCATCCCACGATTCTATGGTGAGAAGAACTGTGGCCACGGAGGTCCCTGTCCAGCATTTTGGGTCCATCACCCCACCAGGACTGCCCTGCCTGACCTGTGGACATTCCACACCTCCCGTGAGCCGCTGTCCCGCGTGTCACCAGGGCCATGCCAGCTGGTCCCTGGCCCCGCTCCTGCTGAGCTCCCACCCCATGGCTAATTTGGGAAAGCAAGCCACGGGCTGGCAGGGCCCCTCCTGAACGAGGGCTTCTGCAATAGGGGATGTCAGGAAATTCCGTTATGGATCTCCCGGCCACGTGCGAAGCAGGAATGGTTTTTTTCCAACTAAGTGCCCGGACAGCTCCAAAGACATGATGAACTGTGAAAGACCCACGGAGCCCATTGTCTCTAGGAGCTGGTGAAAAAGCCACAGCGGCCAGGCAATGATGTCACACCCGGCCGCTAAACAATGATGCTCGAAGTGGTGTTGAGAAGCCAGGAGTGGGGACAGCCCCCTTCCGGAGCGCGGAGGTCAAGGTGGGGTAAAGGTGGCATTCCCAGAATCCCAGAGTGGTTTGGGTTGGGAGGGACCTTAAATCTCATCCTGTTCCACCCCCTGCCATGGGCAGGGACACCTTCCAGCATCCCAGTGCTCCAAGGCCCATCCTTGGACACTTCCAGGGATGGGGCAGCCACAGCTGCTCTGGGCACCCTGTGCCAGGGCCTCCCCACCTTCACAGTGAGGAATTTCTTCCTCCCTAAATCTCTCCTCTTCTTAGTGTAAAAAATTATTCTGGAATAGCCCCACCAGTGGCTTCAAGCAGCGCTGGGTTACAGCACAAAAGGCGACACTCCTGCTTTAGAAAATGACTAAAATCCCATTCCTGAGCTCAGGGACCATCACTCCCAGCTGTTTTGGGAATAACCCCTCTAAAAAGCCCTATGGCGGGAAGGACACACCGGTGACAATGAGGGACACCCAGAGCGAGCCACGCACGTCCCCGGCCTCGAACCTCCTTCTCATGGGAGCAAATCCACTGGTGAGCCACAGCCCTCCACTGGAAGCGCATGCTCAGGCTGTATCCATCATCCAGGCCCGAGCAGGGATGAGGGAGGAGAGCTCTTCTGCAAGTGCTGGCCGGGAGAAATGCAGCTTATCTTCGAGAAATGAATCATGCTTAAGCAAATGCTTCCTGCAGAAATATTTTTCTCACAGCCTTTGTTCGGGGTTTCTGGCAGATCTGGAGTTGCTGGCGTTAGCAAAAGCCGTCCCTCCCGCCCACTGTTCCTGGGGCTGGAGTAGGAAATCGGGAATCAAGGCAGAGGGGACGTGGAAGGCTAAATCCGTCACCACTCCTGCCCCGCGCTGCAGCAGGATGTGGAGCTTAGAGGGGAATTTCAGAGGAGATCCCCCCGGTGAAGCCCAGGAGAGCTGAGTGCTTGGCTGCTCTTGCAGAGGTACCTGTGCTGGGCAGTCAGCTTGGAATTCTGACACCGGGACAAATCCCTGCTGAGGCCTGTTGGAAACCAGCCCTTAGTTCCTCCTTCCTCTCCTGCAAACCAGCATTTTGGGAGGGGGAAAGGGCAATACCTCCTGCTCCTGTGTGTGGTTAGCCCCAGAAAATGGAAAGAAAATGAAAGAAAAAGCCATGTTTCAACATGTAAATCAATCCTGAGCTCCTCGTCTCCTTCTCCAAAGGCTTTGACAGGGATCCTGTCAGCCTTCCCACTGATGCCTTAGGTTTTAACTTTTAGACTTTTCAAATCCTATGTTGCCCAGTGTGTGACTCTGAAGTCTCTTATGCCAGACAGACACAACAAAACCTCTCTGATCTTGCTGTTCAAGGACACTCAGACTGTCCTAGGCCCAAAAGGTGTAAACTTGAGCCCCTAGAGAGGTGGGGAAATTGAAGAAATTACATCATTAGCTAAAACTTTAATTGGTGAGTTAAGCTGATATGCAAATGGACCAAACCTATAACAGTGTGAAGAGCTTGTGACCTGCTGTCCATCCTGGGGCCCATTTTGGAAGCAGCCTCTGGGTCCCCAGGGTGCGCCTTTGAAGGCCTTTCAAACAAATCCCTGCCTTTATTCCCTTACTCCTGTCTAGTTTCTGTTTCCAGGTAGCCACTCAAGGCATCACCACCATTCACAAACGTTGCTCTGGGTCACAGCTCAGGAGGGGAGCGAGGAAAAAAGTCCGTCTTGGTTCTGGAGAGCCCCAAGCATTTTTCTTCCCAGTGGCAGGGAATTTCTCCTGGGAAGGAAAATTTCATTCCTGGGCCTGGTAGGCTCCCTGATCATTTTAAAGTAGACCCCTGAGGGGAATAAGGCCTTTAAAAGCTCCATTTGCTCCCAGTCATTTTACACAGTAACCCAAGCTGAAGTGAAGGATCTTTATTTAAATATGAATTAAGCCCCAACCTTCCCCCTTTACTGCATTATTTTCCTTTGAGGTTTACTTTGATATTATTTCAAAGTCTTGAAGCTAACAAAATGCTGGGCCACATTTAAAGTGACAGGAGAGTTCTGGAAAAAGATTTAGGAGGCAACTAAAGTCTTTCAGTGCAGGGCTTCGAAACAGGACAGGAAATCATAAAAGGGCTGAGTGCACTTTACCACGCTCCAAACAAATTCTGAGACTACAAAGGCGAGGGGAATGGCATCGAAACCACAAAAAGCATCGAGGTGCAGCTGGAAAACCTGGAATTATTCCGTTAAAATGCAGGCGAAATGCTGGCAGTGATGGAATCATTGAGCCATGGAATGGTTTGGGTTGGAAGGGTGGTTGAAGGTCACCTCATCCCACCCCCTGCCGTGGACAGGGACACCTTCCACGATCCCAGGGTGCTCTCAGCCCCGTCCAGCCTGGCCTTGGGCACTGCCAGGGATTCCGGCCACAGATTCTCTGGGCACCCTGTGCCAGGGCCTCAGTCTGTGGTGTTCGCTTCTTCTTGCGGTTTAGGTGAGCAGCTCACAACCAGCTTTGGTGCTGCAAGAGGGAGAAAGGTTTAAAGAGGAGACAAAAATGTGTGATTTTTAATGTAAAGCAGAGAGAACACGTCTGAGTGATAAAGGATGGGCCGTGCCTCCTGCTGGGACCGACCTCTCCTCTTGCTTTCCATCGCTTCCCAGCCACCCATCAGCTGCTGGAGCAGCTGCTGGGAGAGGCTGTGTCTGTCTTTTATCCTTCAGGGTGGAAAAGCCCTCTAAGATCAGAGTCCAACCATTTCCCCCAGCACTGCCAAGGCCACCACCAACCGCTGTCCCCAAGTGCCACATCCTAGCGGGTTTTACTTCCACGTCACTCCTGCTTCCAGTTTTTATCTTTCTGCCTCACCCTGATCCAGGTCCCTTTGTCACTGCGCTTCACAAGAGCGGGAAATGGAGGATTTATCCTGGTCCTGCCCTGGCCCGCAGGCTCCCTCCTCTCCCGGGTTCGTGTGGGATGCAAGCTCCCCTAGCCAAGATCTCGGTGCTAAGGTGACACTGACCTCTCTTTGCTGTCACCCCACGAGGCGGGGCTGAGTTTGCCATCCCAGAAACGGTGCCTGGGTGGTCCCAGCCAGACCAGCTCTTCCAAGTTCACAAGGATCCCTGGGAAAAATTGTTGGCGCTCCCCCGTTTCCCGAGCCCTCCTTGCTGTCAGCACTCCTTGGTTGTGTGAAAACGGGGTGGCCTCGGGGGAAGCCAGGGAGAACAGAGATCCCAAGGGGTGGGACTTGGGGGTTGGATTTGTTTGGGGGTTTTTTATAATTTTTTTTTTTTCATGTGGACTTTGGCTGAAAATGCAAAACCCCTTTTTTCCCCTTTTAGAAATGGAGGGTTTGGAGGTTAAGCGGAGCTGGGATAGAGTAAAAAATTATTTTTAAAAAACCCCAAATCAGTGCGTTTTACATCCTCACCTCAGTGCCTGGCTTCTTTCCAGCGAATATTTCGCTTTGTGGTTTGCTGGAATAGTTTGTGCTTGGTTGTGTTTTTTTTTGTAGCCTTTCATGTGCACAGAGACCAAGCAATCCAGGACCAATATTTAGCCAGGCCCCATATGTGCGTGTGCGCTGCCACGGAGGAGCAATCCCCTTGTTGGGACCTGCCCGATCCTGCTGCTTTTAGGGATTTTTTAGTTTCATCCTCTTCTGCACAAGCCACGCTGTCCCTGCCCTTGGTGACAACCCTTAATCTCTCAAAGTGCTATGGAACAGGGGTGGGATTGGGAAGGACAAACCCAATCACCGTGGGAATTAAGGGTGATAAATGCCATGGAAAAAGCCTCCTATGCCTGGAAAAGAAAACATAAATATATCCATGTGCTGCCCATGAGGACACAGCTGCAGTTTGGGGTCTGGGTTTTCCCTGATTGCCCAGCTCATGCCAGATGAACTCCAAGCACACAGAAAGCCTTTCCCGCAGCTGGTGGAATTGTCTGCCTCCCTGCCTATGGAGTCAGGTGTGTTTGCTGCTAAAAACCTGTCACTCAGAGAGTTCACAGCTCCCAAACTTTTTGGAGCGTTTTACAGCCTCGGTGCTCCCCTCAGGAACTGAATCCACCTATCCGGACCCCACGGCAAGGCTCTTTCCTGACCATTTGAGCAGTTACTACCTTTTCTGCCTAAAAACAAATGTTGTATCCCAATTCCAGGCTCCAAATTTACCTCCCCAAGGCCATCCACCCACAAGAGCCTTTGATAATCCCCAGAAATGACAGAAGAGGTTCCGAAGGTTCTTGCGAGCATTGATTTTTGTTAGGAGTAGCAGGGAGAGGTCAAATGCTTTGATCTACCATGACAGTTGATGCCTTCTCCAGCTACCTAGAAACAGAGACTAGACAGGAGTAAGGGAATAAAGGCAGGGATTTATTTGAAAGGCCTTCAAAGGTGCACCCTGGGGAGCCAGAGGCCACTTCCAACATGGACCCCAAGATGGACAAAGAGTCACGAACTCTTCACACTGTTATAGGTTTGGTCCATTTGTGTATCAGCATAAATTCACCAATTAAAACTTGAGCTTTCTTCAATTTCCCCACCTCTCTAGGGGCCCTGGTTTACACCTTTAGGCCTAGGACAGTCTGAGTGTCCTTGGACAGTGACCTCAGAGAGGCTTTGTTGTGTGTATCTGGCCTAAGAGAGCAGCCAACGAGCTACAAGAGACTTCAGAGTCCCACACTGGGCGATACAGGATTTGAAAAGTCTAAAAGTTAAAACCTAAGGCATCACAGATCCTTGAATCTGTGGTGCTGGAGAAGGGATGGGGCAGCCCTGATGCTCTGCAGCAGTGGGGAAGGCACAGGGGACATCCTTGGGGACATCCAACCGCGTCCCCCTGCTCCTGAGCGGAGCAGCACCGCGGGCTCCCTGACAGGCCCTCAAAAAGAAACCCGGATTTGGATTCCGGTGCCTGTGCTTGGAGAAACATCACTTCTTGAGGTGAAATCACAGCCTGGAGCGCTGTTTGAGATCCCCAAAACCGCAGTAACTGATGCAAAAGCACACATTCCTTGGTGGGGGGGAAGGTCATTCCGTGCGCTGCACCGCCTGACAGCTGTTAAATTCACCTTCTTAAAGTGGTGGTTTTGGCTCTGCTGGTACCCAGAGCCCAGGCCGAGGTGGCATTTACTTTCAAGTAAGAGCTTCTAATGGATGTGATGGACTTTCCTCCACGCAACCGGGCTTGTTTAGAAATGAACACTGGACACTGGGGCTCAGAAGCCTAGCAGGGAACTCGTGCATCCCATGCACACACGGAGGGTCATGATTTGGTGCCTTAAAATGTTTTCCCCCGAAGATGGTTTGGATGGAACCACGTGATTTATTTTTTAATGGCCCTAGACATGACAGCAGGGAGTTTTCTGGGTTTTTTGGGGCTTTTTTTCCTTCCCTCAGTTGACGGGGAGAAAAGGATATTTGGTTATAATTTAGCCCCACGTTTCCAGATCCTGGTCTAGTGGAAGGCGTTGGGTTTTCAGGTCCATTCCAAGCCAAATCATCCTGCAGACATCAGCCCCGACAAGTGATGCTCACACCCATCACCCACTCCCTGGGAAAGGGTTTTTAGCCAAAATTCTGAGTGTCAAAACACTGTGGGGTGCAAGGAAGAATCTCAGCCTCTGCTGGGGGCTGTGCAGTGAAGAACATAAATCTCAAAGCCCCGGTAGCTGCATGACATCTTTATTTTTATTGGCAAGAGAAGCAGTATACACAGCGACATTGCAGTCTCTTAGCTCGTTAAAAATATCTCAATAAATAAAACAAATAAGCAACATATACACTGGAACAGAAAATGGAAACAAAAAAAAATTTAAAAAAATAAAAACAAAAAAGGGGGAAAGGGGATGAGCGGTAGCGATCATGGAGCAATAAGGGAGAGGTGGCAGAGTGTGGAGGGCAGTCTGTAATCCAGGCTGTACTTGAAATAAATCATGCAGGGAGCTGGGGGCACGGTGGGCTTTTTTCCTTCTTCTCCTATTTTTTTCTGAGAGCCTTGGTCCAGTTTTGCCATGACTGTACAGGAAATCAGGTTTGGAATTAAAAAAAAAAAAAAAAAAGAAGGATACAGTTAAGGGGAAGTAAAACTCGAACCCAAAGATGCCTCATAAATGTGTTCCTGAATTAAGGGGTTTTTTCCAGAAAAAAAATAAAAAAATAAGCGATAAAAACACCAAACGCACAGACAGACAGACACAAAATCCCAACAGCAATGAACAACCAGGAATGTTGCTTCTCCTTCTCTCTTTGGTCAGTCGTTTCAGGGAGAGATGCTGCAAAGTCTCAGCCCCTTCTCTTCGGTGCTGTTTTGCTGCTCAGTCTGAAATGCTCCGCCAGAGTTCAGAGCGAGGGAGGTCAAGAGGGGTCTTTTGGACCAGTTTTCTTGAGGTTTTTAAGGTTTCAGAAGCTACAAACTTGGATAAATCCCAATTCCACTTCAGTTGCAGACACTGGACAGTCTGGAGAGAGGAGAAAAAAAATGAAAAGAGAAGAAAAATAAATACACCGAATCCAGGACATCTTTCTGAGATAGGTTGTGTGGGAAGGGCTTTCCCCCTACAAATCCAGGCTGTGATCTGTAACCATGTGTTGGATCCTGCCCCTGGTTCCAGCAGCGTGGAGTTAATCCAGGCACTGGGCAAGATCCAGGGTGCCAGGAGCGAGTGGAAGCACAATTCCTCGGGCTTTGGGACAGATAGCCCAAATTCCGAGCCTGGCAATGGCACAGCCTGGTCTGCACTGGAGTTTGAAATGGTAAATCCACAGCAGGAGCAATGCATCCCTCAAAACATCACCGAACCCCAGGACGGTTTGGGTTGGAAAGGACCTCAAAATTCATCTCGTTCCGGGCAGGGACACCTTCCACTATCCCAGGTCGCTTCAGCCTGGCCTTGAACACTTCGAGGAACAGAGAAAATTTTGTGGGACAAACTCCGTGACCCAGCAGCGCCCACAGGATCCCCCATCCTGCGCGGGGCAGGGCGAGGTGCTGTTCCTGCCTTCAGCAAAGCCACCTCAGCTCAGATATCAAAAAGCAGATATAATTATTTCCTCCCACTGAGGAAAGCTTCCATTTAGCGGATTTCCTTTCCTTTCCCTCTCCAAGTTATTAATTATCTAATTACAACCACATTCTGCAGGCGAGCCCGGGGACTTGTCAGGCTGCCCAGGACCACTTAGGAAAGCTCCACCTCTCCCGGTGGTTTGGGGATGCCCACGTCTGGCAGATGACAGGCTGGCCCTTTCCCTGTCCAGGGAGGGCTCCAGGAAAGGAAAATTACATCCAGGGAGGTGGAAGATACCAGGGAGCAATTTTCTGGTTTGTTGTTTTTTAATTTTATTATTATTTTTTCCAGCGAGCAGGAGAAGGGGGTGGGGGAGGATGGTCACAAGGTTTCGCTGTGCCTTGCTCTTCTCTGAATGTGGCTGACACGAAAACGAGGTAAAACCAGAGGAAAGGCTGGTCTAGTTCCAGGGATTTTTAAAATCCCACCCAAGAGTGGAGAGCTCAGCACAAAGCTGCTCCCAGGGCAGAGCTGACGTTTAACCCTGGCTGGGACCCCCTGCTCTGGCTGCTGCCGCCCTGAGGCATCTCGTTCCCGCTGGTTCTTCCTGGTTACCAGCTCCAGCTGGAGAACTGGGAATTTCACAGCAGCTCGGGGCTCATGGGGTGATTTTCTTCCCTGTGATGGTGAGGCCTGCCCTGTGGATCGTAGATTTTCCAGAGCTCTGGAATGGCTCTGCCTCATCCCATCCTGTGCTCCAAAGGGGCTGGAACCAGATTGGCTTTGAGGTGCCTTGTGACCCAACCCGTGCTGTGATTCTGGGAAATTAGATTCTGAAATTAGACTCTGAAACTGGACTCTGAAATTAGACTCTGAATCTGGCTTGTGACCCTCATGTCGGCAAGCTGGCCCCTGCTTGCTGCAGTTTGAGCCTTGCAGGGGGAAGGAAGGGCTGAGGAAGAGGAAAAATGCCCCCCAAAACCTCAGTGGGCTGCTCTTGGCTCCTCTCCTCCCCGGTGCTGCCAGATCCTTCGTGGAGGATGCCCTCGGCATCCAGTGCCACCCCTGCTATGGGCAGGGACACCTTCCACTACACCAGCTTGCTCAGAGCCCCATGCAGGCTGGCCTTGCACACTTCCCTGGATGGGAGCTGCTTTCTGCTGGGATTTCCAAGCTTTTCTCGGGGATTTTGGAGCATTTCTCCCACCCTAACACAGGACGCAGCTGTGATGCACTGCCACAGCACAGCCCCAGCGCAGCTCCCTCCGGCCGAGGCATTGCTGACCCGTTTTTCCCTGCTCCAGGAGCATTCCCCAGCCCCACCAGGAGCATTCCCCAGCCCAGCACGGCAACCACAGGAGCAGAGAGCTGCTGGCCTGATGGAAGGTGGCAGCAGGAGCACGGCCCTGCTTGCAGGAAATTTCGCAACAGGTCTCCCAGGCCTTTGCTCATTATATGGGGTTGGGGTGGGTTTGGTTACAAAAGGATTGAAATCATTTCCATGACACGGCCAAGAGTGCAAATGAAATGGGAAATGCAGGAAAACCGCTGGAGTTTGTTTGGGTTTTTGGTTTTGGTGGGTTTTGCTGGCTTTTTTCTTAAAGGTAGCTCTTCCAAGTCGAGGATGTAGAAAAGAGGCTCTGCCCGCTGGGCCCAGCCTCTCTCTCCCTCTCCATGTGGGCTCCTGCCAGCCTGAATCCCTGCCAGGAAGGTGCTGCCCCCACCTTTGGGGCTGGGGAGGGGGTCAGGGCAAGGGAGGGGTGCAGCTCACACCGAGCTGGTCCCGATTTTGGCCATCACCAGGAACTTCATGGGTTGTTTCCTCCCCACTTTCCCTTCACCCTGGGGAAGTAAAAAGCAGCGTGGGTCCAAGCTGAGCGCCCAGCCCTGCTCAGTGCTGCCTTTGGCTTCTGACCAAGCACCCTTTGCTGGAAGGAGCTGGAATTGCAGCAACCACTGAGATGACTGCTCCTCATCCATGCTGTTAATTAAGAAGGATTTACTGCTCTAGGTGCTGCACAATTGCTGGGAAGATGTCCCAGGCATGTTTTAGGGTGACTGGGGAAGGAGAAGTCCCATGTTAAGTTGCTTCTGCTCAGAGGTAAGGCCTGAACAAGATGGGACAGAGCAAACACATCAAGGTGGGGTAAATGTGGCATTCCCAGAATCCCAGAGTGGTTTGGGTTGGGAGGGACCTTAAATCTCATCCTGTTCCACCCCCTGCCATGGGCAGGGACACCTTCCAGCATCCCAGTGCTCCAAGGCCCATCCTTGGACACTTCCAGGGATGGGGCAGCCACAGCTGCTCTGGGCACCCTGTGCCAGGGCCTCCCCACCTTCACAGTGAGGAATTACTTCCTCCCTAAATCTCTTCTCTTCTTAGTATAAAAAGTTATTCTGGAATAGCCCCACCAGTGGCTTCAAGCAGCGCTGGGTTACAGCACAAAAGGCGACACTCCTGCTTTAGAAAATGACTAAAATCCCATTCCTGAGCTCAGGGACCATCACTCCCAGCTGTTTTGGGAACAACCCCTCTAAAAAGCCCTATGGCATGGATCAGTCAGAGTATCCACAGGTTTGGATGCTTTCCCTCCCAGCATCCCGTGGGGTGCGATCCACTCAAAACCCCCCTGAAACTTAGGCCTCCTGAGCTGAAAATTTTCCTCTTTCTTGCTGTTGTTTTTGTTTCCTGGGCAAAAAAATGGCCCAGCTGTTTCAGGGCATACGGGAAGAGCGGGAAACAGCCGTGCTCCAAAATTGCTGACGGCATCCCCGTGACTGGGAGGTGCTGGCGGCTGGAAAAGCTGGCAGGCAGCCTGCAAACCGCCCTGGCCTGCGGAGCTCCGTCCCACCTGGAGCCGGGGGACACAGAGTTGCCTTGGCCCCAGTTCCGAGCCTCCCCAAATGGCCTTCCCAAATGTGCCCACGGCTGAGAGTTCCAGCGAGACCAAAGGCCGGAAGTGCGCGGAGTTATTTCAGCTTGGCTTTTATCTCCGCCGCCGGGAGATGTGCCGGGATGGAGGCAAGGTGGTGGCTGGCAGGAGCCGGGCTGGGAGCCACGGAATTGCGGAATCATGGAACCACGGGATGGTTGGGGACCTGTAGGGATCGTCCAGTTTCAACCTCCCTGGCAAAAGCGATCATGGAGAGCCTCAGCTGGATCCATCAGGTGGGGTGATGGAAACATCACACGGGGCTCTGCTGTGTTTGAGGATGGGGAAAGGTCTCTCCCCATGTGTTTCTTCCCCGGTTTTGCATGGTTTAATACATTCTCTGGTATTTTTAGAGCAAAGCTGAAGGAAGAAGGGCAGCGCTGGCCTATGGATTGCCTACACAAAGCTACACTCTGCTGGGGGGATGTTCCCAAATTATTTCATGGAGCTGTCAGCTGTCCCTGGAGCTAAAATTGGTGGTAGCCACTTCAGAGAGTGGTTTGGGCTGGAAGGGAGCTTAAAGCTCATCCCATTCCATGGGCAGGGACACCTTCCACTAGCCTCTATTCCACTATTGTTCAGAGCCCTGTCCAACCTGGCCTTGTTGAAATTCAAATTGTTCAAATTGAATTTAAATTTATTTTCATTTAAATTTAAATTTAAGCATCATTTCAATTTAAACTTATTCATTTAAGCTTGTTTAATTTAAGGGATTTCTTTCACCCCACAGGTAAATAAGGACCACGGAGAGCCCTTGGAAAGGTTGATTCCTGTCCCTCTGGATCTCCGTGCCCCAAATTCTGCATGGAAAAATCCCATTTTATCATCTTAGAATTATAAATCATAATTTCATAATAATTTAATCATTTAAATTTAAGCTTGTTGAATTTAAATACAAACCTGTTTCAATTTAAGCCTATCCTTGCTCTAATGTAAAAACCTTTTCGTGATTTGGATGGTGCAAAAAAATGCACCTCAAAATAGCTGAATTCCCTCGATTTTTTGGGGTGTTTCCCGCCAGGAAAGGCTAAACCCAGCAGAAATCCCTTGATTTTTGGGGTGTTTCCCACCGGGGGAGGCTAAAAAGATGGGGTTAGGGGATGAATTTGCGCCCTCGGGGTAGTTTGTGCTGGTCCCTGTGGCCCCGGCGCCGACCCCTCCACGGGCCAGGGAAGGAGGGAGCCCTGGAAAAGGCAGCAGGGCCAGGCTGCGAGGCTTCGGAGGGGAGGAAGCAGCGGAGAAAGGAATTCGGATAATTGTGTCCGTGCGGGGGGGCGGAGAGAGGGCCAAAATCAGATCTAATGCCGCGGGTATGGACAGACTGAAACCAGATCCCCCTGGCTCGGGCTGCTCTGCCTGGGCTGCTCGGAGCCCTTATCACCCACCCGCTCTTGAAGTCTCGCAGATGAAGGGAAAGCCACGGTTATGAGCATCTCACAGCTGGGAAAAGCTTTCGAAACACATCCCTGGCCGAGGTTCGCTCCTGAGCCGCGGGGCCCCCCTCGGACCCTGCCTCATCCAGGGAAAAAACCTCTCTCTGACCCACCCCAGCCTTTCCAGAGCTTGGTGGATTTATCTGCCCGTGGCTGGTTGGAGGTGAAACATCCTCCCCGTGTTCTGCAGCTCCTCAGTTTCTTATCGGGAGCAGTCTGATGGGTACGTGGCATGAGGAAATGGGGATGGGAGGCTTTTCTCCTCCCCCCGAGGCTGTTTCTCCCTCTCCAGGCCCTCTTGTGCATCACTGAGGAAGGCCCATGGTTTGCTAACACCTCGCTGTCTGTGGAAAATTGGGGATCCTAACGGGAGGATGCCCCAAGAGGAAGCCCTGGTCCCTTCTGCCCTCATCTGCTCCCAGCCATTGGAGCAGGATGGAGCACGGCCACGAGGCTGGGGACTGGGCAGAAAGCTCCTCACCCACGGTTGAAAGAAATTTAGGGGCAGCTGTGAGTGCTCCTCTCACATATTGCCAGGAATGGCTCCGTAATTTTGCTTTAAATATTTTTTCCCCCCTCACACTGCTGCAGAAAGGGTTATTGGTGTCCACAGAATCCCAGAGTGGTCTGGGATGGAAGGGACCTCGAAACCCACCTCGTTCCACCCCCTGCCATGGACAGGGACACCTTCCACTATCCCAGGGTGCTCCAAGCCCCGTCCAACCTGGCTTGGAACGGAATGAGCCCCTCGAGAAGAGAGGGATGCTCACAGAGGAGAGGAATTCAGCGGCTGCTACCTGTGGGCTCAGCAGCTCCCCATGGAAAAACTTGTCCTTTGGGGCCTGAGACACCCAGAAAAAGCCAATTCTTCAGCATTTCAGGTTGTAGCCCAGCTAAAATCAGTCTCCTGGGGCCAGGCTCAGCACAGGGAAGAGAAGGGAACGCTGAACAATGAAGCATTTTACTGCTGGGATGCTCAGAGTTGCTGTGCTATGTCCTGCCTCCCTGCAGCAAAATTTGGGCAGTCAGGAATGTTTGCCCCAAGGTGCCGAGTCCCTCCCTCGCCAGAAAATTAAAACAAATATAAAAACAGCTTTAAACCAACAACAAAAAAGAAAGAGCTTTAAACAGGAACACTCCCCCCTTGAAAAGGGCACATTTTCCCCAGCCCTGCACTCCTCCACAGGCCGAGCAGGGCTGGGGGCAGCTGCAGGAGGAGGAGGAGGAGGGGGAGGAGGAGGAGGCAGGTTTGTGGGAGCCCCTCGTTAAAACCTTGGCAGCACATCACTGGAATGGCAGCTCGGGGCTGCCGAGGGGCGGAAGCTGCTAATGAGCAGCCGGAGCAGGGAAAAGCAGCGCTGCCCCGGTGCTTGGGAGCTGCCTCGTGGGTGGCTCGGAGGAACAAGCGCTGAGGGACACCAGCGGCACCTCCTGAGCCAGGGAAGGGCGAGTGGGCAGGGATGGGGGGCAAAGAGAGGCAGGAGATGGCCCCCGCCAGCCCTCCTGGCTAGCAGAGCTCATCATCACTTGCTTTGGCTCGAATCCGCTCCCCGGAGTCCCTCACCCACAAGGCACATGAGAAAGGCATGGAACAAAGCAGGGAAAAGGCAGGGAATGAGGTGTTCCTCCAATGCAGCTCCAGGGAAGTACCCAGGGCTGGGGAGGGGAACTTGCACAGGCACCGACGCGTCCCCAAAGCGCCGCTCCGAGGCTCACGCCGAGGCTGAGAGCAGCCACGTCCCACCTTCCTCGGCCTCCCGAGCCCCACATCCTGCGGCCTTCTCGGGTCCAGGTGGGCTCCAGCTGCCCGAGCAGCGGCAATTCTGGGCAGGCACTGCCTGAAATGCACACCCCAAACGGGCCCAAAGCAGTGGGAGTGGGTGGAAGTCAGGGAGGGAGGGTGGAGTTGTTACAGGTGGCTTCTGCTGAGGTGCTCGCAGCCACAGATCCCACCCTGCGCAGACACAGCCTGCGGCCTAAGGGGGATTTAATTTAGGACATTTAATTTAGGACATGGTCTCTGTGTGACTCTGCAGGGATAAACACGACTGAGACATGAACGGGGCTGTGAGAACACCCTTCTGCCTCCACCCCGTTTTGGGAGAGCAGATGTTATTGGCCAAAGGGAAACCTCTCCTCCTCCCCCTCGGCACTCCTGCCAAAGTAATACAAATTCTAGGAAAAACACCTTCTCTAAAAATAAACATATACATCTGTGGCTTTCTTCTTTTTCCAAGGGAGCTCTCTGGGTCTGGCCCGCTCAGCCAGCAGCTCCTCTGCTCTCGCAGCTTTCCTGTGTGCAGCTGCAGCTCCCAAACCTCAGGAGCGGCGGCAGCAACCCTGTGGGATGCTCCGGGATTTTCCTACCCTGTGGACGAGACCTTTCCACCTGCTTCCCCACTGTCCTTGCATAGATTGAGTATTTTGGGAGCAGGTCTGGCTGTATCTGTGGCTGAGCACAAGGAGGAGCAGCCTCAGTTTTTTTCCTCAGTGCAGCACAGAGGCTCTGTAGTAACATCTACTCCTAGGAGTAAATCAGGGGAAGGATGACAGCCATCCATTACGAGTGACTCAGCTGCGTGGATCGATGCCAGTGGAATTAATAACAACAAACCCCCTCTGTTTTAAAAGCATCTCGGGTTTAAACTCCTTCTTTTAAATAAAATAATAATGGGAAAACAAACAAAAAAAAAATGTGGGGCCACCCACTAAAAGGCAGAGACATAAAATCCACGGAGTTCTGGGGGCTTCTGGGAGCAATCCGCGGGACAAGCACGACTGCCCCGGGAACTCGGGGTGCTTTTTCATGTGCCTGACAAAGAGCAGCTGAGGCACCTGCGGGCCAGATGTGCACAGCTGTACGTGTGCTGCTGCCCATCAGCCCTCGGGTTCCGTCCCGCCCCAGATGCCGGCCCTCACACACGCGGCTCGGGAGGCCGGGCTGGAGCGAGGGAGCTGCGAGCCCAGGCACTTCCCTCTTCCCAGCAGAGCTGCCGAGTCTCCTCTGCACGCAAAGCCCGGCCCTCGGAGTCCCCCCGGCCTGCACGATGCCAGTGTGGGGCAGAGACCCTCAGAGGGAAACTTGGGGAGAGACACTGGCATCCTACAGCCAGGGATTTTTAATGCCCCTGCGTGAGTGAGCTGGCGGGGTAGGTACCACCCACTCTGCGTTTCAGACCCAAAAACCCTTCAACACCCGCCTTGGAACTGGTTTATTCTGGTGCTTATCCACACGTGGCAGAGTTTTGCCATCTCTCCGTGGGCACATGTGTAAAGGATTTTAGTTTTTCCTGCAAAAAGTATGGCACTGGTGCCTCCAACGCTGGGAGGCAAAATTTTGCCTGTCCTGAGTTAGCCTTGGAGGTGACTGCTGAAAAAAGAGCTGAAAAAAGACCCCTTTTCCTTGGCATTTGGAGTAGGAATGAAGCTGTGTTTGCTCCTCAAAACTGCCAAAGAGATGCTGGGGCAGCTTCCCTGAGGCGTGGAATGGATTTAATCCTGTTTTTACACTTATGGATCCTTACAGAGCACCCCAGAAAGCCCTTGGTGGGAAGAAGCCAGGAAGATTCCCCATCTCCTTGCCTGCTGTGCTCAGTGCCCAGGTTTTGGCCTCCCATCCGAGGTGCCATTCCCAGATGCGTGCAGGAGACAGGATGCTACTCCGGCCTGCTGTAAGGCACACCCTGAAGCTCCCTGAATTCCTCAATCCCAACTCCCTGGCCCCGTCCCCAACGTTTCCCACATGGCAGGTGCTGGTCCTCGTTCCTTGAGAACCGCCCAGGCTCTGGGTAACGGAGGCGATTCAGTCCCAGGACTTTGGGAAGTTATTGTACCCAGCCAGGTCTGCATCTGGGATCAATCAGCAAGGCTTCCTTGAAGTCAAGGGGCCAAATTCTCACTCGGAATAAACCGGCTTAACCCTGCTGCAGTCAATAAAGCCCCTCTGATCTTTTTTTTATGGCAAGAATCGCTCAACTCTTTAAAATACCTGGGGTTACAGGGTGCTGCCCTCGTGATGGGGGAGCTATATTTTTATATGACAAACAATCCTGCCGGGGGAGGGAGTCCTTGGCGTGGCATGAGGCGCTCTGGGTTTTGGGGGGCTGGCGTGAGTCACTGGGATTGGCATTTCGGGCACCCTGGGAATGGTGACAGTGACTTGGAATTCGAATGGGTGTGACAGGCTCTGCATTCCTTATCTCCTGCTGCCCCGGGGCTCTCTCTCTCCCTTCTCCTTGGCCTGGCAGCTACACCAGCACAGCACAAGCCTGGCAAAAGCCACCCTGGGTCCCGCGTCTCTCCTCAGTCCCACGTTTCTCCCAGCCTTTCATGCAAGTACCACACAGTACAGTCCTTTTCCTAAACTCTACAGCTGCTGCCTTCCATGCAGATGTCATCGCCCATGCTTGGAATCACAGAATATCCCCTTTAAACCAGGTTTAAAACCCTTAAACCAGGCTCCTTAAACCAAGCCCTCTAGATTTCAGCCCCAGTCCTTTAAGGTACCGAGCCCGTTCCCCGCTCTGGTGTTTATAATCAGCTCTACCCCTCTCTTCCCTCTTCCTCCTCCTCTCCTTGCCAGCCCCTTCCCGAGGCTGCCTCTGCTTTCTGGGGGTGCCCAACTCCTTGGGGTGTCCTGAGCAGGGCCAGGAGTTGGATCTGATCCCTGTGGGTCCCGTCCAACTCTGGAGATGTCCTGGACACAGCCCTGCATGGAGCAGGTAAGGCTGCTGCTGTGGCCTGAAGGGGTTTGGGAGTGTGCAGAGGACTGGGTTTTGTTGTTGTTTTTGTCACAATATGCTGCACTTCAGCGTGTTTTTGTCGGTTTTTCTCCCAGCCTCTTGGCTGGCTCTGACTGAACGAGGGGTTGGATGTGGTTTGCCGGCTCCGGTTGGGCACCGGGGCTGTGGTGGCTCCTGAGGGGACAGGGCTTTCTGCAGGGGACAGCAGAGTGGCTGCAAATCTCCCTCGGGGGGGATATTTTATCTTTGTTTGTACGGGTTTGGATGCTGCCATCCTCCTTCAGCGCATCCCCCCGCGCCCTGCCCGGGCTCTGAGCACCCGTGAATCATTTTCCCAAGGCTCCCAGGAGCAGCATCACTCCTCGCACTGGGCGTGGGGCTGGCCAGCTGCTTTATGGGCTTCCCCGAAACTGCTCCGCGGGTCGGGCCGGGCAGGCAAACCACGGGAAGGGGACAGGCAGCCAGATCTTACTCACAACCTCTTTGGCAACGCGCTCCCAGCCCGGATAGCGCCGGGAGCTTCCCAGCCCTCTGCTCCGCTCCGAGAGCCTCCACTCCCACAAACACGAACACCCCGAGGGGCTCAGTTCCCGCTGCAATCACTGACTAATAATTTCTAAACTCCTGCTTTATTCTGCTTGCTGTCTGCGCCGCTGCTTCGCGTTTCTTTCCTAACAATAAATGAATCCCCCTCAGAGCTCCCGGGTCACCTTTTCATCACACTTCTGGGTTTTACTGCTTCGCGAGAGGTGAAGCGGAGTTATCGCTCCCTTGCCGCTGTTTTTCAGAGGGGAACAAACACTCTCGCTGCGGCAAGCTCCGATTTTCGGAGGGAGGAGCGGGCAGAGATGGGATCTCTGTGCTCGAGGAGAGCATGAGTCGGCCTGCCCGTGTCCGGTGGAGGACTGGATCACATGTTGGATGCCGAGATGCGTGCTGCTCGCCCCGCTGGCCGGGCCGGGGTGCAGCACATGCTCTGCTGACTCAGAGCAGCCCGGGAACGTGATCTGTGTGCAGCACGCACTCAGCAGCCCGGGGAAAAAGAAAGCCCTGGAAAATCGCTTTTCCACGGTCTTTTCTAGCCTGCCGTGCTGCAAAAGGCAGATGTGTGTTTTGCTGTCTGCAGTTGTCCGGGTTTTGGGGTTTGGGTGATTAAATGAACGGGTTAAGTGGACGCTTTGGGGCGGACGAGTGCGGCTGACTCAGCTCGACAGCAGCTGGCTGGTCTTGTTTAGGTTTGCCAGCTGCAAAAGCTGGACTTGTTTGAACCTCGGGGAGTGACCCCTGCGAGGTTCCCGCTGGGATAACAACCTGTGTCACCGCGGCTCTGATGCAATCCCCGCTCCGGGGGGCAGCGGGACGAGCTCCCCGCAGCATCTGCTCCAAACAAAGGCTCTGTGCTCTGGCTCTGGCAGTGCTGCTCCTCTCTGGGTTTCACCAGCGGCCTGGGACGGGCAGGGACACCCCCCACTAGACCAGGTTGTTCCCAGCCCCCCATCCAAGCTGGTCTTGGATGTTTCTGGGGGTGATGAGGACCTCTGGATGAGGCTGAACAGCTTTTCTGCTGTGTACAGCTGAGTTTTACACACGGTCTGTATTTGCAGTACAAGATGTTTCCTGAACTATCGGTGAAATCTGCGCGTGATGCTCGTGGAGAGGGAGAGAGGCTGGGTGTTGTATTCGGTGATTGAAATGAGGGGTTTAGAGGCTTATTGGAGAATCGGATTGAACACAGGGAGAGAAGAGGGAAGCTTGGATCTGCCTCCGTGTGGAGAAACGTGTCCGTGCTTCTGCACACAGCACATGGATCATCTGTGAGCCCGGATTTAATTAAACACACCGTGGGTGTGCAGGACGGCTGAGGTGACTTAATTTAAGAAGTTTTCACTCCTCTGTGTGCTTTTTGCCTGTTAAAAATGCTTTTGCTTCCTCTTCAAATTTCTAGTTCCCACTCTTATACAGGCACAGATGGGCCCCATCATATCATGAAATCACAGAATGGTTTGGGCTGGAAGGGACCTTAAAGCTCATCTTGTTCCACCCCCTGCCATGGGCAGGGACACTTTCTACTGTCCCAGACTGCTCCAAGCCCCGTCCCACCTGGCCTCGGACACTTGCAGGGATGGGAAATATCTGTACCTGTATTTCTGCACATTTCACCTCTGATACAGCACTTCCCCATCAGTCAATATCAGTGTGAATGTACACACAGACATTCCAGTTAAAAGCTCCCCAAAAGCAGCAGGGATTGAAATCAACACCAACAAACGAGCAAACGAAATGCAGCTTTTTTTCCAGGACACTGCCTGGTTCCTGTGGCACACGGTTTTCCCTGGAGCTGGCAGAAGAACTGCAAATGCTGGGCCACGCTCCCCTCCTGGAAGCGCACGGATGCACCCGACAGGAAACTGAACCTGACATCCCACACAGTTTGGCTGAACAAAGTGATCTCTGCCCTTTCCATACTTATTTGTATTTTCAGTCGACTGCATAATCTGGCCCTCTAGAAAGTCCCTTCAGGAGGTCACGCAGCTGAAATAATAGCTAATGAATTTGTAACAAATTATTTCAGACTTATTAAACGCTTTCTTCCTTCCCTTCCAAGTGTTTGCATGCTGCTCCCAAAGGAGGTGGGGCTGGAATAAGGAGGCTGGCAGGACTGTGCCAGCTCCAGAGACTTAAGGAGAGCTGCTGGCATCGCTTTTCCTTCCAGAGATACCCTGATTCGGCTCCCATCTCCTCACTTGGCTGTTCCACCTCTGCTTTTGGGATGGCCTTAAGTCCAGGGGATGAGGCTCTTGGACTCCTCCAGTGTTGCACCATCCAAATGATTTCCATCTCTGCTCCATTAATCATGGATTGGTTTGGGTTGGAAGGGACCTTAAAGATCTGAGTGTGAAAGGACCTGACTTTATTCCTGCCAGTGCTTGGTTACACAAGCCAGGCCCCGACTGCAGGAATTGGTGATTTGTATCTGCTCTGAGGGGATCTGCTCCCCTTTTCCATGGATGCAAAGATCCTCCTGTGAGCACGGGCTGGGGATGAGGGGCCGAATTTTTGGGGACTCACTGCCTGGCCCCCTGATGAGACCGAGCCAAGCCATCCTGTTGGCTGAGCAAGGGAATGCCTGTGGGCTGCCTTCCCAGGACAAGGAGCTGTGGCCTAGTCCAGGGTCCAGACATAGAGACAGCCCGGGACACGTAGGGACAGCTCTGGACCCACCTGTGCCTTCACCTGGACTTGAGCTGTGCATTCCAAACCTGAAAATGCTGCTTCAGCCTCACTTAGGTTGGTCTTGTGTGTCAGGGATTTTAGTTTTCCCAAGAGATCCAAAGAGTAACTAAGTGATAAAGGCTGTTGGATACGAGTTTTAGGCTGGAATTCTCAATGGCATCAAGAAAACTTTCAGGAAAACTCGCTGTCTTTCAAAAAACTCCCAGCTCTGGAGGGGCCCTAAATCTCTTTGGCTTCAGTCTGCTCATCAGCCCCTGTCCCTCCCCTAAGAATGGGTCAGAGGAAGGGGGCCCTGGCTGTTTGAAGCTGTGCAGTGCCACAGAGAGGGTTAAATCATTCTGTGATGCTTCAGCTCTGGGGTTTGGCCCGTGAGTGCTGCTCAGACAGAGCACCCTGGCCGGGTGGGCAGCTCTGAAACCACCAGGAGGAATTTTAACCTCCCCTATCCCCTGGTCTGGGGCTCCTCGCTGTGTGTCAGGCCCAACTCAGTGCCAGCCAGGGCAGGGAGACCTCTGTGAGCACTCCTGGCAGCTCCCTAATCTATCACTTACCTCACTGATTAAGGCTCCTCCCTCACACAAGGCCCCAGCAGATTATGTAATGTCTTAATTAATCAACTAGTTTAGTATTTTTAATAGGGTAAGTTCCCAGCCTTTGGGTTTTAGGTGCAAAAGCTGGAGCACATAATGTTTGAAGAGTTCAAAACTAGCAAAAAGGAGCTCAAAATAAAATACATTTTCTGGAATCTGGAGTCTCAGTTCACGTCTGATTAGGGCTGGAAATTGCCTTGGAATGGGGAGGAACTGGAGGAAAATTACTCCAAGAGGTATTTGGGCCTGAATTATCCATCAGCACTACTCAGGCAGTTTTCCCTGCCCCGAGCTTTGCATCTGCATGCTGACCAGAGTGGTGACTTTTATTTTCATGTAAAGCATCCCCATCCCCGCAGAAACCTCTGGTGGTCTGTGAACCGCAGCGCTGCCGATTTAAATCATGCCTAAATATTTAAGGCGAGCCTGATTTGTGCTGGAAGTGCTTGCTCATCAGCTTTCCCTTCGGTCGGTGGGGTTGTTGGGACTCTCCAGCCCCCCTCGGCTGCCCTGGTCACTTTGCAGGATCCTGCTCGGACCGGAGGCCTCGGGATGGCTCCGGCCCAAGTGACCTCCGCGGGCTCCTGGTGCAGAATTCTCCTGGTGGTACCCTGAGATCAGCAGATGCTGGCCTTTCTCTCAACTCCCACTCAGTGCCTCAAATCCCAGGGAAAGCTCTCCTTCCGCTGCTACACCCTCTGCTTTGAAGACAAAAGATGATTCAACAAGATATTGGAGGGGGGGGGTGAGGGGGTTGGATGGTTCAGCTGCCTTCCAAAATTCACAGGGCTTTCCAAAGCTGGAATTAGGACGTTTCCAAGGCTGGAATTAGGATGTTTCCATGCACAGCCTGCCCTCTCCAGAGCTTCCCTGGCACTGATGCATGGCAAGACCTGCAGCAAAGCTGATTCTCCTACTCTCGGTTCTTCTCCCAGCCCTTCCCCGGCTACCCAGCTGAGATGTCCTTTGCCTCACAGGCCCAAAGAGGCAGCCTGTGGATAAATGCTTTGGGATCGTGATGGGTATGATGAGTCTGTGCAGCTCCAAGGAGAGCCTGGGTGCACCCAAGGAACTGGTGCACCAAGTGGGTGCCTGTTGAACCCAAGTCCTGCCATTGGTTTGAGCTGTATTTTATTTTATCCACGGCACAGCCTCTCTCTGCTTGTTTGGGAAGTTATTCCCTGCCTTTGCAGCCTGGAGCAGATCCCAGAGAGCAGCACAGCCTGCTCTCTTCATTATCTGCCCCACTAATTCCTCTTTTTTATTTTTTATTTTTCCCCTCCCTCCTTAGGTCACTTGTTTTGGGTCACTTTATTCTCCGTACTGACCCCACGGCAGGGATTTCCAGCTCTGTTGCTTCTGTGACTCAGGAGGGATGTTTTGCTCTCATTTATTAGTTTTTCTGGCCAGAATACAAGAGGTTAAACACTTCAGAGAAGCTTATTCTGTATTTACAGCCGAGGTAGGTTTCTAAATCAACAGTAGGTCGGGTATTGGAGTGACTCACAGAGCTGCTTAACCTTTTTCCTTCCGTTTTTGTCCCTCTCCAAATCTGAGGCGCAGCAACATCTGCAGTTTAGATCTCTGCCATGGATGGGAAGCTGTGAAACGAATATAAACGGCTGAATGTAAATCCAGCCGGGTGGCACGTGAATCCCTTCTGTGCTGGCAAGGTCCTGCCTGCTGGGGAGGTGCCGAGGTGGGCACTGCGAGTGGCGACAGCTGCTTTTTGCAGGGGAAACTGAGGCACAGCGGCAGGGCAAGGTGGGCGTGGGCTGGGAGGAGCTTTGGCCTGGCCCCTTCGTTTAGGGCACGGTGGGGATGAGCCCAGGGTGGGCTTTGGGTGCAAGGAGAGCAAGAGCCACCGGTGCCATCCCATCCCAGGGTCACAGAAGAGGTGTCACCCTCTCGCTTAGCCCAGAGGCTCTGGTGGAAAGCGGCCCCACGAGGGCCAGCAGCTGGGAGGGGCCCCAGCGTCCCGTGGCGCTTTTGCTGCCTGCCCAAACCAGTGGGAAACTGGAGGTGAGCGGAGCAGATGGGAGCAAGCTGGGGGCTGCTTCCTCAGCCGTCCCCTCTGCGATTCGCTGCCCTTCAAACCCCCTCTGTCAGTGGGTATTTACAGACCCCCCTTTTTCCTTAGCAGGCTTGAGACATTGTCATTCCCAAATCGCAGCCAAACCCCTGCATTTCCCCTACCCGGCAGCATTCAGTGACTCTCTTCTAAGGAATCTGTGGAATCTCCCAGATTTTGGGGGTTGTCCCTCTCCTCTCCCTGCCCTGGGATCTTTAGGATGGTCCTGCCACCTCTGTGTGCAGTTTTCGGGGGTCTCAGGTGGGTCTAGGCCTGTGCGGGAGCCCCATGGGCACAGCATCTCTCTGGGGTCCAGCTGCCCCTCCTGCACCCCAGTTTTTAGATTTTTAAGGAATTCAGTCCCTCAGGGAAGGGCAGATGCTTTCTGTGGGTACCAGCAGCTCCGGGGGGTGCTTGTCCTGCAGGATTTGGGCTGAGCTGGTAGGCCTGAGAGGTTTTATTTCTTGTGTTTAGACCACAAATTGCCTTGCTCTCGACACCTGCCAGCTCTGTGGGGTTTTCCCTCATGAAAGGACGGCGCTGCCTGACCCTCTTGGAGTCACCTTTTAAAATTTGGGTTGTTTGTTGAAGTGGCTGTTGATAAAGGAACGGAGTAGACCTGTGCTTGTGGTGTTTGGAGCTGATTTAAAATCTCCCGTTAGGAGGAGGACAGGGCAGGTTTAATCACATACTCAGGAAAACACAGCAGAGAAATGGGATTTTTTTTTTAAAGAGTTTTTCTATCGGAAAGGCAGCTGTGACTGCAAGGTGGAAGCACCTCTGATGCCACGCTCTGACCCTAAATTAAATACCCTGGGAGTCTGTTCTCCCGGTGATCACCGATGCGGGATGTGCCCAGCGCGAAGTTTGGTTCCTCCTTTTCTTGGGCAGTGAGACAGCTCCCGGCTGCTCCCAGATATTCCGCGTGCTCCCCGTTAGACGCTCGGGACATGTTCCCCTCGCGTGCAACCCCAACCCCACCTCACCCTTCATCTAACGCAGTTTGTCCTGCCCTCTAGCGCCGGCAGGTGCTGAGTCAGCAGCTCCTGCGGGTTTCCCACCTTTTCCACCTCCCAGCCTGGGAATCTGCCGCTGCTGGGGCTGCCAGGCTGGGGAGAGCTGCCCGAGATGTTTGTGCGGGGAACGGGCACCTCGGTGCAGCTGTGGAGCGAGCACAGGCGCTTGGAAGGACCTCTTGGAGATGTGTGCAAGGAAGAAGGGGTTTGTGAGGGAAATGGGAATACACGTGGCAGGCTGTGTGAAGGGAGGCTTCGGGGGCCAGGAGGTTGTTCCAGTGACGAGCTTAAAATGAAATCTTCAAGCCTGGGAAGTGCTTGGAGCTGTAGGGGACAGGCAGGGCTGGGATAACACCTGGAGGCAGCTCTCTTGCTTTTCTCCTAAAGACAAGGGGGAATAATTTTCTGTGTGAGGAGACATCTGAGAGCCTTTTATCACCCACCCTGCTGGGAGGGGAGGGGAGGGGAGGTGAGGCTCCCCCAGCCACGGCCTGGGGCCTGCGGGCACATCAGTGTTCCCCAAATCTCCTCCAAGCCCACCACACCTCCCTCCCTCCTTCTGCTGCCCCCCTCCTGCTGTTCTGAAGACCCCGGCAGACAAAAGCTTTAGGATTTTAGGGTGCAGGGACACCAAAGCTGCCGAGCTGGGTGTCCCTGCAGCCGCCGCAGCCTTTGCACAATTTCCTGGGTTATTTCGAGCTGTGGGGAAGGTCTGGCCGTGCATGGGAGGGGCAGGCAGGGCTGTGGTACGCAAGCAAGGCTGCAGAAAATGGAAAAACAGCCTGGGATAAGTCTCCTCCTCCCCTGTCCCCTGGTCTTGGGTCAGAAACTGGGGAGAGGAGGGGGGGAACACCACGACGACACCCCAGGCCCGCGAGGTGACCCCTGGTTTTGCTGTGCTGCCGCTGGCAGAGCTGTTAAGGGTGGGTTTGTTTCTTTAAGGTGTCTCCCAGAGGGAGGATCAGCCAAATGCGATGTGGCAGCTCTGGTAACTCCTCTTGGCTCTCAGCACAGCCCTCGCTGATCACACAACTTGCTAGTGAAGAAGGTACAGCTGTCCAGGCCTTGGCAGGCGTCCCCACCCTCCGCCTGCTGCCAAATCCTCGCTCGCTTTTTTACAAAAATTCTTGGTTTCCTCAGAGAATGGAAACGGAGCAGCCCCCTCTGCCTCCCAGCCCCATCCACCACCTCCCGGACCTGCTGGAGTAAAGCCTGGTGTCCCTGCATCCCTCCGTGGTGCGGGGATGTTGGCAGCCAGGGAGAGCCCCAATTCCAGGGCTCCTGTCCTGCTCTGAGGGGCTGGGCAGGACCAGGGTGAAGGGTTGGGGGTCCCAACAGTGCCTGCATAGGGCTGGAGCTGTGACTGGGGGTGGTTTGGCATTCCTGGCTCGGGCATTCCCAGCTCTTGTAGGCACCTGGGAGAAGGGAACCGGTTGGAGGTGGGGGTAAGAGCAAGCTCACCGAGGGGGCAGCAACTCTCCTGAGTCCCTTCCCTGGCTGTGCCACGGCTGCAGAGCTGCGAGTGCCTCATTATCCCTGTTTGCACCTCAGTGGAGCAGCTCCAAACACCCAGGTTCCGAACTGTCCCAGCAGCCAGACCCCCCAAAAAGCTTTAGGCACTGATTCCTGGCCTGGGCTCCCTGCGAGAGCTCCAGGAAACCTTCACCTCCTCCTCTCCCTCCTTCAGAAGTGACCCAACCCCCCTGGTTCTGGAATATTTTAGCCTCATGTGCAATTTTAAGGATGTGCCTGAGCTACAGAGGAGCTGCAAGGCAGCCTGAGCAGTGCAGTGGATGAGTAATTCAAGGAGAGGGGTGGGGGGGAGGCTGTGGATTTCCTCTCCAGAAAGAGCCTTTGGATCCTCAAGCAACACAAATGTGGCTGGAGCTGTGTGAGAGGCTGTGCAGTGGCATTTCAGTGAGAGATTAAGGAAAAGCAGCACTGGAGAACAAAAATACATTTCACAGCTGGCGAAACGGTGGCATTAGGAAATAGCTGCCAGCGTGCTCTGAACAGGTTTATTTTGTGGAGGAGCCAGGACGAGCAGGCAGATCTAAGAACTGTCCTTGGGACTTGTGCACATAGCTCGGGCACTGCAGTGGGCATGAAAACCTCCCTAACTGCAGCAGAAAATGAGCCAGTAATGACAAATATGAGAACAATAAACCAGTAGGGAAAAGGGGGAGCAGGCTTGCGAGTACTGCTGTATTTTAGGCATTTTTCCCTCTGATTCTGACATGGTAATCCTGAAAAATCATATGATTCCATGAATTGATTCTGACATGATTATCCTGAAAAATCTTATGATTCCATTAATTGATACTGACATGATTAGCCTGAAAAATCTTATGATTCCATGAAATTGATTCTGACATTTTTAGCCTGAAAAATCTTACGATTCTATGAATATGCACAGCTAAGGAATAGCTACAATTTTCAGGGCCGTGCCTGTTTCCCTCGACAGCTTTAAAAGATTTACCTTTTCCCACTCATTGAGAGCGAAAGTATTGCCTGGTTTACAAAATAACAGCGCTTAGGAGGAAAACTTCTGGATGAACTCAGTCCTATTAAAAACCAGCGTGTTTTGAGCTCCCTATTCCGTATCCTCAGCCCTCTGGGCACATGGCAATGCCCTGGGGATGCCTGGAACTGTATTTTTGGTGTGACAGGGTCTTTTTGAGATGCTTTCCACTACTAACTTCCCTGGCATGAACAGGGAAAGCAGCGGTGAGTTACTCCTTATAATGAGAAATATGGATCATGAGGCTCTTTGATGTTAAAGTTTCCCTGGGAATCACTGGAAAGGGATCTCTGATCTCCCTGGTTCTTGAGGTGCAAACTGATTTAAACAGTTCAAAAGCCTCAGCCTCTTCTCTGCCCCAAAACCCAAGTGCAAACTCATCGCGTGGCGATGGAGGTGAGAACGCGGCCGCTCCGCTACGCTCCAGCTCCCTCCCAGCAGCAAACACTTCAGCCCCATCTGGTATAAAATACATCATTTAGTGCTGGAAATCCCAGGAATCTCTTAAGCAGCCCGTTTCGTGGCCGGGGATGAAAAAGCCCTTATAAAATGTCGGGTTGTTCCGTGCACAAACCCCCACGGAGCTTCGGAGATGGCGGAGCCGCGCCCGAGCATTGCGCTCGCAGCCAGTGCAGCAAAAAGGGCTTGCAGAAATTTCCTGGGCTCGTCAGGCAAAACAATTAAGCAAAAGAAATTAAAATGTGCGGGATAGCCATCGTATCTAATGTGTAAAAATACAGGTTAATATGCCGTGTGCAGAGTGCTTTTGTAAAAACCAGTTTTATCTCATCCGGCCTGTTTTTATCATGTGCTTTTATGCCCTGGTTTCTCACTGGGAAATTTCCGTGGGGGTGATTCCCAGATGTTCCTGCACAAGTCCTGCCACCCACCCCATGCTCTGGAGCCCACTGATGCCTGGTGGGCGAGCTCACCTGTGTGCTTGGGGGAAGAAAGTCTCAAACTCACAAGAATTGGCAAAAAAGTGCCTGTGGGATGAGTTTTGTGGGGTTGTGGCATGGAGGTGGTGCTGGGCATCCTGGTGGGACACACATGAGGGGGACAGGGAGGCAGGTGCTCAGCTGGGGCAAATTGGAAACCTATTTTGCCCATCCAAACTCCTTTGATTAATGGGTCGTTAATAAATTTCATGGCATCTCTGTCCTGGCCACATTTGGGGTGGGATTTTTGTGCTGCAGGGCAAGGGTGGTCCCGACAGCATCCATAGGGTGATGGCACCGGGGTTTCTGGTGGGCCCAGGTGGGTTTTGTGCAGATGGATTAAACGATAAACTCCTTCCTTGTCCTCAGCAAGGTGGTTTGTCCTCAGTTACCAGCGCCACGTTGTTTGCTGGGAAGCATCTCCCTGTTCACCTTCCTCCCGAGTCCACACTTCTATTTGTTTTATTCCTCACATTTCTGAGCTTCCCCTCCCAGACAGGAATGCTGCCTAAGGAGCCACATCACACAGAGAAGTCTCACCGTGATGTGCACAAAACCCACTGTAATGTGAATTAGAATCAGCCTTAAATGTGCATTTTTGTGTCTCTGGCAGGTTAATTTTGTTGAGGAGCTTGGCTTTGGGGACAACGGGTGTGGATGCCTTGGGGAACGCCCCCAGCCACCCAAAATACTGGTTTGTCTATGAAAGCCTCTCCCTGGCTCCATCTCACCCTAGTGAATTTTCCAAGCTGGATTAACTAATTTTTTTCAATAGGAAGCTCAGCACAGCCGTGATTCCCCCATTTCTGCAGAGCAATTGGGTTTATTTACATTTAAGCACAAACGTATGATTTTTAAAGGAGGCCTGAACAGCTAAAACCGAGGGCATAATCAGATAAATGACTGCACGTCTGGTGGCTAAACTCACCCAAAACCCACTTCATGCGTTTTAAAGCATGACTTTGGCAGGTCTAATATCTCTTAAGGAAATGCTTCTTGGGGGTGGCAGCTAACAAGGCAAAACTCTCTTATTAGGAACTCAATTAAAGCTAGGCCAGGCTTACTGGACCTCTTCCAGTAAATATATATCAAGCTGAACCCGTGGACATCTGTCTCTTCTCTCGCCCCCACCTCCTCCTTTTTCTGTTTTCCAGGCTGTGGTTAAAAGGTGGAGAGGAGATGGGAGGGAGAGGAGGGACTGTCGCTCACCGTAGAGCGCAGGGCACAAGGATTATTTTCTGTTTTGGTGTCTGACCACTCTCGTGATCTGGGGGAGAGCAGACCTGCCTCAATCCCATCCCTTGCCAATATATTAAAAAAAAAAATAGTAAAAATCCCAAATCACGTAATTATAACAAAGAGAGGTTGGATCCAGGTGGACCCCGGCCCCTGGGCACTGGTTTGGGAATGCAGAATCCACGCTGCCTTTCCTGCGCTCGTTTTGGAGGAGTGGGTCAAAACACCTTTTCCACCCGAGAGGCTCAGACCTCGGGGAGAACCACCCGGAGAAGTCAGGGATCTAACCTGGAGAATTCAGGGATCTAATCCAGAGAACTCAGGGATCTATTCTGGAGAATTCAGGGATCTAACCTGGAGAGTTCAGGGATCTAATCCAGAGAACTCAGGGATCTAATCCGGAGAACTCAGGGATCTAACCCGGAGAATTCAGGGATCTAATCTGGAGAATTCAGGGATCTATTCTGGAGAAGTCAGGGATCTAATCCAGAGAATTTAGGGATCTAATCCGGAGAAGTCAGGGGTCTGATGGCCACTTTGAGCCCTCTGTTATCAACAGGGCTTAGGGGCTGTTGTCGCTTATTTCACGTTTTCATGGCAGTGGTAACCAAAGCTCCCCGTCCCGTTTGCACCCTCCTCCTGCAAGGAACCTGTCTCCAAATTCCTGCTGCCCCTTCCCTTGATGCGACATGGAAAGACTGATTTATTTTCTTCCCCCCGTCCCGAGGGAGAACCCTCCTTACTGCTGAACACTGAAAACCTTGGGCTCTGAGGGTGACAGACCACGACTGAAACTCAAAGAGGGATCCTCTGTTTTACCCCCCAAATCCCCGGTCTAAGGCAGGAGGAGAAGCACATCCCGAAGGGTCCCGGGGCCCTGATTCCCATGTTTTGCTGCACAGCTGGCAGGAGAAGGACAAGGGCACTGGGGCTGGGGGGCCGGGCTGGGGCTGGCGTGGAAGTGGTTAAAGGGATGGGTCTGAGGGCAAGGGCTGCCTCGCCTTGATTTATGGGCTGGCTGAGTTAATTTGCTCTCTGTGTGTGATTAGTTGCTGTTGCTGAGTGGTCATCTTCTACAGCTACAAATCTAATTACTGCCGGGGTGCCAAGCCTTGGTTTGGTGTTTTGTCGTTGTGTTTTTGTTGGTTTTTTTTTTTTTTTTAATCCCTGGCAAATATTGCTACTGTTTTAATTCTTGAGAACTGATCTTTAATTAGTACGAGTCTGCTAATACCCAGCTGGAGCGTTCCTTGGCTTTCCCCACTTCCAAATGTGCCTGAAGAATTAAATCAGGAGCTGCGGTGACTCTCCGAGCAACCCACCGAGGTGTCTGGTGGGATCAGCAGCTTCCAAGGAGCAATCTGCTTTATTTTTTTTCCCCGCTTCCCAATTTTCTGCGAAGCCTGGGAAGAGGGGTGAAGAAGCTCCCCGAAATATCTGCTTTCCCCCAGCAGCTGTAATTGCCTGGCGGCGTTTCGAGCTCGCTCCGTGTTTCGGGGTTGTGGTGCCGTCCCTTTCCATGTTCGTGGCCTCGTCAAACCATTCCTGCAGCTCTCCAGCAAGACATAAATTCTGGAGGCTTTGGGCTCGGGGATTTCAAAGTCGTGCTGAAGCACATGGAAATGATTCTCAGGGCTGCGGCTATAAAAATAATTATATTGCCGGGGGAAAGAGCGACATGAAATGTCCCCAGAAGGGATCTCGGCGGTGGTTACAGGATCTGTCCCGGCTCTGTAAGAGCCCGCTGTGATCTCCGGGGCTCATTTATCACCGCTACCTACGGCTGCAGGAAATGTGCCCCCGAAAAGCACCGAAGGGAGGAACGCGAGGGGAGAAGCGCTTCAGCCTCTCCCTTTGTTTTAATGGGGATGCTTTGAAAATTAGCGCCGCTCTGCAGAGCTGAGCGGTGTGAGGATGACTAATTTGGAGACAAATTAGGTCTACTTAGCCGAAATGTCTGCCTCGATTGTTCCCTTAATGACCCTTCAACGCACATCTCTCCCGATAGGACTTTTACCGCAGCTCTGCCTCCAGCAGATTAAGTAATAACATGTTTTTACCACTTTTCTAAGCGCTCCTTCGGACCCGATCCAGCGTTTTCCCCCCGCCATGCGTGTCTCCAGCCCTTTCTGATGGGTAATTCATTTATTTGCGTCTAGCCCCTGGCAGATTTGTCTCTTCGCATGTCTCCCTCTCCGGAGCATTTCCCTCGCACCCTCTTTTTCAAAGCTCCCTGAGCCTGAGCGTTTTTTGGCTTGGCTGCAGCGTGTTTGGTGTCTGCTGGGTAACAGATTTATCCTTTCCCAAGGAGAGACACGAACGTAAACAGAGGATCCAAAATGCATTTTGCTGGGCTTTTTAAATGCACTGAGATGAAACCCCCACCCCTCCCCGCCGCTACAAGGCTGCTAATGTAAATACCAAACTTTACAATCCTTCCTGTCAAGGAAACTTATTTACATTTTTTGAAAGATGCGTATAAAAAAAACCCCGGGGCTTTTGGGACAAAAAGGGCTTCGTTCCAGTGTCACTACACCCCCAGTTAACTGTGCTGCTCTCATCCACTATAGAATTAGGTTTTGTTCCCAGGGCCAGCAGAGATAACATCTGTTTGCTTCTTTAAGGAGAAAATGAAATAGGATGCTGGTGTTTTATACTGGAAACAGCCCCGCGAGCCTGAAGGGGCGATGGAATGAGGGCTGTGGATCGAACACACGCATTAAACTGGTCTTTTCCAGCACGAAAAAGGTGGGGAAGGGGTTACCAGCACCAGTGCCAGACCAGGAGAGGTGAAGGGTTCATCCCCAGTGAGCGGGAAGAAGGGGCAGACTGGTCTTACTGGTGCGGGGCGCAAGGCTGTGCTGTCCTTTACACTTTCTGCTGGTCCTGCCATCCCGGTTTTTCCCTACTAAAAGGAATATCAGCAAACATGCTGTCTTTTGTTCCTGATTTATTCTTTTCAGTTTGGAGCCCGTGGAACATTTTGAAAGCAGAAGGGAAAGGTGGCTGCAAGGGAAGGGGCGCAGGTGCCGGCGGTGAGGATGGGGAGGCTTTGGGGGGAGGAAGGCTCGGCTGAAACATCCCATTGCGGTCCTGGAGGTGCAAAAGCTGCGCCTGTTTCTCCTGAAACTCCCGGAGTCAGTTGTCTGGAATTCTGTGGAGCAGAACAGGAAAAGCTCTCGTGGCCAGGGGAGCGAGCAGCAGTGACCTGCTGGCGTTCGCAGGGGCCAGGTGGCATTTTCCCAGTTCCCAAGGCTCTGATTTTCTAATCAAACTGCTCCTCTGATTTCTGTTTTGCTTGCAGCCAGAGGGGAACGAGCATTCCCTCCAAGGACAAAACCTTTCCTTGCTCCTCTCTCCCCAAAACCTCGGGAAAAGGGAGGATGGCAGCCCAGCCTGAGCGGCGCTCACCCCACGCTTGCAGTTCCTACTCCCTAGGAAAGGCAGGCGCTGATCCCAAACCCGCACAGCTCTTTCTTGGGATGTTGTGTCCATTGGGGCGGCACAGGCTGCTCCCCTCGTACCCATAAAACGTCCCGCCACCCAGCTAAATTTGCCCGTTTTTGAGGGTTTCTCGCGGACCTCGCTGTAGTTTCTGTTCTATTCTCTGGCAGCTGTCATTTCTGTCGCCATAAACGATAGAATTTGACACCGCACCGCACCAGGCCATTTGTCAACAACCTTTTCAACAGTCCAACCACACGCGTGTTCCTGCGCACACAGGCACGGGGAAAGGGGGAAGGTTGGGGATCTTCCTCTGCCGGAGCCACCTCGGAGCACCGCGCTGGAAGTTGGGTTACGGCGAAAGGCGCCGGATTCCGATTTATTCCAAACCAAACCGAAACGTGCCGGGATCTGGTTCTGCATGGTGCTTTTTCCGTAATGTCCTCACAATCTTTTGGGGGGGATAGGGACAATCTGAGCACCTACCTATAAAATCTGCCTCATCAGAGCAATGTTAATAATAATAATTTAATCAATGTGGGGTTTAAAACACGGTTTTAAAAAGGCAGGTTTTGCCCCGCACCGTGTGCTAGGAGTGGTTGTGTGTTAGATAACAGATTCCCAACCATCCTTGGCTAATGGCAACACATCATTTGGGAAACAACAGAATCAATGCATTGTTCCAGCCCAGCACTCTCCTATTCAGCCAATCTAAACTGCTGAAGAAATATGTGTTCGGGACATTTTACATCTGGTTTTGACAAGAAGCCTGGGTTTTTGTGTGTAGGGTTGTGGGGGTTTTTTTTAATCTGTTTGCTGCAGTTTTTTAGCCAGATTAGCATGGGAAAAGGCTCTCTGTTTTATAAACGGAGGGTTTATCTTTTGAAAAACCCACTCAGCTTTGGATTTTTGCAGTTGAAATCAGGGCAAGGCGTGCAAAAAATAGGAATGCCAGCGATGGCCATAAACCCCACAACAGCAGTGTTGCCTATTTAAATAAAGCCAAACAACAGGCAGCTCATGCAATGGGTAGAATAACCAATTTTGGGACATTTTTCATGTTTTGGGGACTCACTAGAAGAGCGCGTGGACACACCTTAATTGCAGCAAATTCCAAACTATTTCAGGATGCAAGTGAAACATTTTCCATCTAAAATGGTTTTAAGTCTGTTTTACACTGCTAGTAAGTCCCGGTTTCACATTTTTTAGCTTTTTGAACTTGGGCACTGCAGTTGCATCAAGTTTTTGCCTGGTTTCTCTGTTTTATTTATTTGATCGGGCTGTTCACTGCTGCCCGAACAAAGATGGATTTGCCTCTTTAAACAAACCCGGCCAATGGGCTGGGATAAGCTTCCCTCTTCAGTTCTGCACATGATGAAATGATTTCATTTTTACATCACAAGGGTGGCGGGGAAAATGTGCCGTTGGAGCATTTGCCTGGTGAAATGGGCTCGTGGGCTCTGTTTTATGTACGGAGCCCCAGACAGCGCCCGGCCAGACCCAAACTCCGGCTGACACAACGCAGAGCTGCTCTGCTTAATTAGCTGGAGATGAGGGTGTTGTTAAAAGCCTTTTTTTCCCTCCTTTCTGACTGTTTATTTCTCCCTCCCCAAATATTACAGAGGCAGCTGAAGAGGAAGTAGTTTCCCGCTGATGGAAAACGACGAGGAAGGGTTTAGTGAGGAGAGTAAATAAGAAACTGCACGCAGCGCCCGCCGCTGCTTCACCGGCACTTTGGGGAAGGGAAACCGGACAAACCCAAAAAATTCAGCAGAGTTTCTCCTGTCTCCGTTTGCTTTTTGCTGTGTGAGGGGGAAGGGGCACAGCCTGGGACTGCAGCCGACATCTGCTGCTCGTTTCTTTTAAGAGAAACACAACCTGGGGCGAACCCGTCGCCGAGCCCCGCGTGGGTCCTGCCAACCCCTCGGCCCCCCAGCTGGGAGGGGATGTGGCCACCGCGGGGCTTGGCACTGGGGTTTTTGGGGTGCAGATGCCCATGGAGTGGGGCAGCAGCTGTTTGGGATCCCCTTGTCAGCCTGTTGTGGCCATCACCTTTTCCTCTCCGAGCCCTTCTCCGAAGCGGCGCTTTTCTGGCAAATCTCACACGGTGACGGTTTCCCCTCTGTCCCTCATCACCCAGCTCTCAACACCAGCCCCCTCTCTCTCCCCCATTCCCACAGAGCATAAACATGCTGATTATTACGTTTTCCTCCCCCAAAAATCCGGGGCACATCTCATTTTTGCCTTCTTGGAAGCCCCATTTATTTGAATTTCCGCCGGCATGAGGGGAGCGGGAGGAACTGGACGTGCCTATGCTGCCCTCCCGGTCGGTGACCCCAAACCCATCAGCGTCCCCAGCATTCCACGCCACCTCTCCCCGGGCAAAAGTGAAGGAAACCGACCCGGGGCACCGTCCAGGATAAGAGAAGCAGGTACCTACCCCTTGGGCTGGCCCGGCCCGGGCGGTGGCTAGTGGGAGGCCGACATGGACCACGCTCCCTCCATCCTCCACACGGAGAAGGCATAACTGAGCCTCTCGTGAGCCACGTAACTGCAGCTCGTCATCTTACTGTCCATCTCGTCGCTCTGTAGCACCTGGTAGAGGAAGTCTATGTACCGCGCCGCCAGCTTGAGCGTCTGGATTTTACTCAGTTTGTCAGAGGGCAGCGTGGGGATGATTTTCCTCAGGGCGGCAAAAGCTTCGTTGAGCGACTGAGTCCTCTGCCTCTCTCTGACATTGGCCAGGATCCTCTGGCTCTGCAGTTCTTCGTAAGATTGGGAGCTGGGACTGGACTTTTTCCCCCTCTTCCCCGGGTTGGGGCTGCCATCTTCGCTGGACTTCTTACTGTATCTTCTCTTCCTGCCAAATCTCTTTGGCTGCCTTTCCAGCTCCTCTTCACTGGTCCCCAAGCTATCCACAGGGGAAACAGGAGAACTGGAGCTTTCTTCCATGCTTTCTGCAAGAAGGGGAGGGGAAGAGCCTTTCCCCCCCTCCTTATGTTATGTGAGTGTGTGTGTGTCTTAAATGTGCTTTAAATTCCTGAGACAGATCCTTTGGAAAAACAGGAGGACTCTTTTTTTTCTTTTTTTTCCCTTTTTTTTTTTTTTTTTTTGCTGACCAAACGTTTTCCAGGTTGCTTGAAGGGCTCTTATTTCAAGGACCGAGGTTGTGTAAAAAAATTGAGGTCTTGGAGAGAGGAAGTTATTCTAACTTTTTGGAAACTTTAGCTGAGCTCGGTTGCTAAATAGTTGTCAGAAGTGAGGGAGGTGCGGGGCTCCCTCCTGATTGGCCGGCCAGGTCGGTGGGAGGAAGGCTTTTCCCCTGCTAAACTTTCACAGTTTTATGTTACACTTAACTAAAATCTTGGGAATGCACCTCGAATCAAAGATAGCTGGCGAACGCCACCCCCCGCCCCCGGGGGCGCCGGGTTGGCAGCCCCCCTCCAGGACAACCCCCCGCACCCACCCCAAGTGGGATTTCGGGGTGCTGCCCAGGGTCCCGTTCCCAGCTCCGTGGCCAGGCTGCCGAGGTTCCGTGCCCAAATCAGGGGGGCAGAGGGAGCGAGCCCTGTTTTTATGGAACGGGGCCCTGTTTCGCAGCCCCCGGTGCTGGGGGTCTTGCGAACCCCCTGCCCTGCAGGGATGGGGTGGGGGCCTGCCTCCCCATCCCATGGGGTGACCTCGGAGCGGCGGCAGTTCCCTGGGGCACGCCGAGCTGTGGGAATGGTGGAGATTTGGGGGCAGAAGGGCTGAGCCCCTACTTGTGGGGGGAATGGGAAAAAACCCTCCTGGACAAACCCAAGCTATGGAAGCAGTTTGTGGAAAACCCCATGGAAACGACCCTGGAGAGGCAGCGCTGGCCATGTGCTGCCATTTTCTCCCCGCTTTCCCCCTTTCCATTAAAAGCTAAACAGTGCATTTTAGGGAATCTGCAGCCAAGGTAGGTAGGAGGACGTTTTTTCCTCCTCCAGAATATCCTGTCCAGAATTCGTGGTATCCCAGCACACGAAAACTGTGATAGCAGCATTTTTTGATCTATCCAACAGAAGACAACAGGTCTCTTTTTTCCTCTCCACCACACCGTGGGGGGAAATGTGGGAAAACTCTGCTTGCTTCTGTGGAGCTAAGGCAGAGAAAACTCAGATTGGGACCTCCAATTTCAGTCACAGCCCAAATTGCAGGAACAGATGCATTCCTGAGCGGCAATGATCATGTTTTCAATACGGAGCAGCAAAATACAGCAGAACAATAATAATAACAGAAAGAAGCAAGAAAAAATCAACTCGTAAAACATCAATGTTGTATCAGAAGAATTAATTTGGAGTGGATTTCTTTGCAAAGTTTTCCAGTAGGCATCAACACTCATTAATGGAAAAAATAATGTCTGGTTTGATTGGAAAGTGTTCCTTGGTAGGAGAAGGAATTTTTGGCTGGCCTGGGCTGGCTGCAGCACTGGTAGGTAATGTTTATAGTGGAAAGCCTTCCCTAGGCAGCCCCCGGGGACAGCCTGTGTTTGCTTTCCGAAGGAAAGGTTCTCAGGTGCAGCACAGAAGTCGGAAAGCGAGGCCGTTCCTGCAAATAGATTTTTAATCTGATTTAAGACCCCGGTGAGCCGGGCAGGGTGGGTGACGCTCCCGCGCGCACCCCAAACCCGGGTTTCCAGACGGGTTTGGGACTGGATCCCGGGGTTGATCCAGCATCTGAAACCTGGAGTTCCCCGAGTACAAGTGGGCCAGGATGGTGCCCACCAGCCCCACGGTCCTCAAGGCAGATGCCAGCCCTCCTGAAGGGTATTTGGTTCGTGCTGGGGTTATTTAGGAGTCTCCCGAGTGCCTGGGATTGCTTTCAAGTATTGAGGGAAGCCATCACGAAAGGCTGGAGGGGCACCATTCCAGGTTTTCCCAGCAAAAAGGTTTGCGGCTCACGGCACTGCATCTGTGGGGGTGAGGTGCCGTGGGCAGGTGGGATGCAGGGATTCGTGGAGCATGAGAGGGCAGGTGGAATGCACAGGAGGACAGGTGGGATGTGGGGATTTGTGGAGCATGGGAGGGCAGGTGGGATGCAGGGATTTGTGGAGCATGAGAGGGCAGGTGGAATGCACAGGAGGACAGGTGGGATGCAGGGATTCACAGAGCATAGGAGGGCAGGTGGGATGCACAGGAGGACAGGTGGGATGTGGGGATTTGTGGAGCACGGGAGGGCAGGTGGGATGCAGAGGTTCATGGAGCACAGGAGAGCAGGTGAGATGCAGGGGAGCAGGTGGGATGCAGGGATTCATGGAGCACAGGAGGCCAGGTGGGATGCACAGGAGGACAGGTGGGATGTGGGGATTTGTGGAGCACGGGAGGGCAGGTGGGATGCAGAGGTTCATGGAGCACAGGAGAGCAGGTGAGATGCAGGGGAGCAGGTGGGATGCAGGGATTCATGGAGCACAGGAGGGCAGGTGGGATGCACAGGAGGACAGGTGGGATGCCAGGATTCACGGAGCACGGGAGGGCAGGTGGGATGCAGGGCTGACCT
>WEIT01025076.1:61733-119540 GCA_013389985.1 Dryoscopus gambensis
GCACAGGAGGGGAGGTGGGATGCACAGGAGGGGAGGTGGGATGCAGGGGAGCAGGTGGGATGCAGGGATTCATGGAGCACAGGAGGGCAGGTGGGATGCACAGGAGGACAGGTGGGATGCCAGGATTCACGGAGCACGGGAGGGCAGGTGGGATGCAGGGCTGACCTCCTGGAGTGCCCTGCCCAAAAGGGCTGCAGGTGCCTCCAAAGAGCGGCTCGAGGAGGGAGCAGGGATGTTTTGGGCTGTGTTTGAGGGCACCAGGAACGAGATCCCAGCTTGTGAGGGTGAGTGGCGCTGCTGGTTGTGCCTCCCCTCTCTCCCTGCCCTGCCGACATTTGTTGTCCAGCTCTTTATGGCCCGGCCATGCCCACCGAAAGCAGGGCTTGATCTCCCAGGGTGTGTGGGGTTTCCATGGCGGGGGACTCGATCCTACAAGCGACAGAGGGTTTCTAGGGGTGGACTGCGTGGATGGATCTCAACATGCCCGGTTCTCAGCTGGCACGGGGAGTTTGCCTTTGGGATAACCCCACACAAGCATGGCCACGGCTCCTGGGCATCACACCGGGAAAAAGCAGCGGCCACGTGGCGTGATCCCGCTCCGGCTGAGCAGCTGCTGCTCCTGGCACTCTGGGATGTGCCTCCCTGGCTGCACGGCGGCAGCAGCAGCAGAGCAGCCCCGCGCTCCTCTGGATTAAAGGGCTAATATTAAGTAAATAAATTAAATAAAAACCCGCCTCGCTTCAGCAAACGAGAGCGAAGGAGCGTTTGCAGGGTTGGGGCTGGATTTCTCCCTAAGGGAATGGCTGCTGTGCATAACCTCTAAACGTGCAAAGCCTTTTAGTATCAGGCAGGCTTCATTAGGGGAAATTTATGGTAGGATTTGGCCGTGGGGTAATTACGGAGTCTCTGAGCCCGGCTCCAGCGAGCATCGCCGCGGAGCTGCCGTGTGTGTCTGCGCCCTGCACTGCCGCAGCGCTTGGTGCCAGGGCTCAGGCGGGTGCTGAGAGTCCTGCAAATATCTGCCCTGGAGCAGAGCAAAGGCACGGCACCAGCCCCGGCTGAAACGTGAGCCGGCTGTCCTGGAGGAGAAGGGGAGTTTGGGGAGGTGTGCGGGGGAAGCAGCTCGGAGGTGCCGCTGGCCGAGCGGGCTGGGCTGGATCCATCCCTGCTGCTGCCACGGCAGGGTGCGAGACGGGGCGCGAAACGAAAACGGCCGCATCAAAAAATAGTTTAGGTGGAAGCCGAATGCCCTGTTTGAGTGTGACACCCACGATGACGCTGGTCCTCTGCCTTTACCGGGCTCCTAGATTTTTTTGTTAGAGGGCAGTAAGGAATGTGCATTGGGATTTGGGGTCAGTGCTTGCTCTCCACTGGAAGCCTGTGGTCCAGTTGTCCCCTCGGCAGGGTTTGGCCAGCAAATCACCCTCTGACCTCTCTGTGCTGAAGAGGAGAAGGCTCGGATTTTAGCCTCCTGCCACCCATCCCTCTGCTCGTCGTTGGAAGCAGGAAAAAAAATGGGTGCCCTGACAGTGCAGGTAATATCTTTCAGTGCACCCAGGCTGCTCTTCCAGCTCTCTTCTGCTGGGGGAGCTGCCAGAGATGCCANCTGGAAGCCTGTGGTCCAGTTGTCCCCTCGGCAGGGTTTGGCCAGCAAATCACCCTCTGACCTCTCTGTGCTGAAGAGGAGAAGGCTCGGATTTTAGCCTCCTGCCACCCATCCCTCTGCTCGTCGTTGGAAGCAGGAAAAAAAAATGGGTGCCCTGACAGTGCAGGTAATATCTTTCAGTGCACCCAGCCTGCTCTTCCAGCTCTCTTCTGCTGGGGGAGCTGCCAGAGACGCCAGTTTTTGGAGCAAAGTGGGAGAAAACCAGACGCTGGTGTGCTTTTTGCCTTCCTCCTCCTCGCTACGTCCCGCTCTAGAGGAGAGCATCCCTTCTCCTGTCAGAAACATCCCGCTCCCGAGCTGCACCCAGCATCGAGCCACCTCTACTACAGCCCGATCTAATTAAGCAGATTCATTTTGTTTTCTCCTTTTTTTTTTAAAGGGATAATTCCTTAGTGCTTGTGCAGCACCCACCGGGAGCCGCCTGGTGAGGGGCACCTTCCCCTCGCTGCTGGGTTTGTCCCTGCTCCTCCTGCTTCCTGGGCTTTGTTCCCCCATCCCTCGTGTGGCAGGCGGATGTCCCCCAGAGCACTCCCCCCGCGGTGACAAGGTCATAATCAAAAGCAAAGGCGCGGCGCAGATAAGGGGCAGGAGGTGCGGGCAGCGGGGCTTTGGGGATGAGACGCTTGGAGCAGAGCGCGGTTCCAAAGTAATTGGATACGCTCGGGCCGGAGTTTCGCGCAGGAATGTACATCTGTTTCTGAACTGTTACCAGCTGATGTGCCCACTCTTCCCTTCTGCTTCCTCGCCTTCCAAATCCCCGGAGCAGCGGGGCCGGCGGAGCAGAGGCTGACGCGGGGCAACGATTCCCACTGCGGGATGATCCCGGCCGTAAACGCAGCAAGGCGTGCTTTGGATCTCCCCGAGAGGAGCGAGGTGGTGGCATGCTGAAAGGTTGAAATCTTCCATTTAAGGAAGAAAAAAATAATAATTACTGACTAACTACATCTCCTTGTTCTGGTGGATCCACCTGGAGCCCTCGGCTTGGTGCTTGAGGAGGCTGGAAGTAGGGATCCTTCTGCGCAAGACTTTGCCGGAGGCTGACAGAAAAAAAAGACAAGGGGGGGGCTTTGAGATTTTCCCAGTGGAGGTCCCTTCCTCCCAGGAAATGCCCTCACGCCCTTTGTCCACCTCCTTTATGAAGGTGGCAGCTCCATCCAAGCTTTGACCAAGCAAGGTGGGAATTTCAAGGGTCATCCTGTTCTTCGTTCTGGAGGAGAGAAAGCTCCAGGGAGACCTCAGAGTGCCTAAAGGGGCTCCAGGAGAGCTGGAGAGGGACTGGGGACAAGGGCTGGAGGGACAGGACACAGGGAATGGCTTCCCACTGCCAGAGGGCAGGGATGGGTGGGGGACTGGGAAGGAATTGTTCCCTGTGGGGGTGGTGAGGCCCAGAGAGGCCGTGGCTGCCCCACTGGAGTGTGTCTTGGAGGGGAGAGATGCTTCTGAGCCCTTTCAACTCCTGTAGGACATGGGCAGGTGTTTAGAGTGGCGGATATGTTAAAATCAGGCCTGAATTTCTCCCCCTCTGGAACAAGCAGGGAGATCTTCAGTGGCTTCTACAGGTTTTGGGTTGCATGAAGCTGTTGGGGAGCCATTCACATCTCCACCACTGTCAGTAGGACAAGGATAATTTAGGCCAGACCCAGTTCTGCCTCAAACACGGGGTGCAATATTTCAGATCCGATCACTGATTTGTGGCAAGATGAGAAATCCATGTAATTTCTCCTGCTGGCAGCACTGGAATGGCAGAGGAGGAAAGAAACCCAAAGGCAGCGGCGGCGCAGTTGTGGATTCTATTTTTAATGACAGCAGAAAGAACGGGTGTTCTGGGGAGTGAAAACTGGTGGCTATCATGATTCCAAAAATAACATTTCTATTTTAGATCGCTTGCCCGAGGCCACCCCTAATTGCACATCTGAGTGGAATGTCTCCCTGGGAATCCACGGGCAAGAATTTTTTTCTTTTTTACCCCTCTTCTTTTGGAAGGTGGAATATTAATTGTGGCTGCAGCAGCAGCAACTGTAGCTTAAAAACCTGGGCAAGGAGAAATGAAAATATTGTTTCATGAACTGGAAGATCAAAGCATGGGAAATATTTTGTTCTCCTCACCTTTTCCTGCTCCATTTCCGGCCTTGTTAAATTGGGAAAGAAGGGCTTCCCACTAATATAAAGGTGAATCCAAAGCCAGCCTGGGTGTTCCAGCAGCATCCAGGCGTGGCTGGAAGGGTCAGGCTTCTCTTAAATTCCTTGGGATTGCAGCACCAGCTTCAAGGGGTTGCTGCACCTTTGACTCCACCAGGTTGCTCCAAGCCTGTTGCTTGTATTCCCGCATTCCAGTGTTTTTGAGGATTAACCAGAATCCCAGAGGGGAACCGGCCTTGTAGCTTGGCAGCACTGTGAGGTGAAAAGATGGAAGCAAGGCACTGGGAAAAACAAAGCGAAGCCCTGGAGTAATGATACTGCTGTTGCAATAAATGGTTTTCCTCACGGGTCCAGGGAAGAACCTCTCTCAGAGCAAAGTTTTAATTGTTGGGGACAGAATGGAGCCGTTGGCTCTGGAATTTAAGCACTGAGGTGCAGCATTTGGCAGGTCAGGTGCTGGGGAGAGGGAGGCGAAGACAATGAACCTGCCACGGTAACTCTGCCTGCAGGGGCAAAACTGCTCCCAGGAGCTGGGCGTGTCCGCTGGAGCCCACCGGGATTTTGGGAACTGTCACGGTTTGGAAAAGTCACAATTTTGAACGCCAGGGCAAAACAAGATTTGTTCGGGTTTCTCAAGTGAAAAAACCCGAATTTTCCAGGAGCAGAGGATGGGGTCAGTTAAAATCAGTTGTTTGCAGGGTCTTTGGCCAGCTCTGAACTTCACCTCGGCTTTTGGATACCTGAGCTACTCACGGTTTGCAACGCCCGGAGCTCTCCTTTGCCCAGATAACAACAGGCAGCCTCTGCCGTCATTTCTCATCCCACAGCACTGCAATTCCCCTACCATTTCATCTTCCCTGGTGGTGAAAAGCCCTGCCTTTGGAGCGTTCCCATTCCCAGCAGCCCGGCTGCGGGGTCACAGAGACAGGACCTCGGAAAGGAAGAGTTCCGCTGGTTTGGCACTTGGGCGCATCTGCCCCGAATATTCACCTGCCCAAACCAGGGAGCTCCACCTCCTGCCTCAAGGCTTGGGTCCTTTGGGTGTTGCTTTCCCCGATTTAAGTGGCCTGGAAGAGGGAAGGGATGGTGCCTTGGAGAACCCCCTGGGTGACTGGTGAGCTTCTCTCGAAGGAGATAAAGAAAAACCTGACAGGATTAGTTACTGAGGGGAAAAAATGTTTGTTTTCTAAATAGAGCAACATTTTGTGAAACGTGCCAGCATTCCTAGGAAAATATGATTTATTTTGGAAAACCTGGCACCCTGAGTCCTTCACCTCCATGTGTTGCAGTTTAGGTTTCTGCTGCAGCAATGGGCTGGCGCCTTCTGATCAAATTTCTTGGCTACCATCTGATTTGGTTTCACTTTGGTGTTTAATTTGATGCTGAAAGGTTGAAATCTTCCATTTAAGGAAGAAAAAAATAATAATTACTGACTAACTACACTCACAACATCAGAAGGGAGAGCCAACTCTGCTCAGCTGAGAGAGGAAATTATTTTTCTTAGGCTGATTAAAACTTCTGCTTTTTTCTTTGTCTTTACCAACACCTGTTTAACTCAGGCACCTGAATAAACTTTGAGGAGAAAAGATAGTTTTGTTAAAGGCTCAACTGGACCCCCAAAAGCTCGAGTTCCACTTCTGGGACCCTCAACAAATCCAGGGGAAACCAGGCTTGACATTCCTAGCAAGATCTGGGGAGGAAAAAGCAGGAAAGGCCCATTATTTCTTTCAAAAACAATTAGGTGGAAAAGCCCCAAGCCAAACAAACAAGTCCTCAAAACTTGGGGCTGGTTGAATTTAAAAGAAGCAGCCATAAAAATTCATAAAATGAGTGTAATTGGGTTTGGGCTGCTGCTGCAGGAATATTGAGTGGACTGGCAGTTTTCTCAGGAGCAACAACCCTGTTTGTTGGGACATCATGAGCGCGAGGTCTCCTGGATGAAGTTGTGGCTGTGGGCACGCGACCCGTGGTCACCAAACTGCTGCGAAGGAGCGTGTGTGCAGTAGCCCAAATGCTGGAAATGAAACCATCAGGGAAACAGCTGCAGCCCTCAGAGGCACAGGAAGAGCATTCCCGCAAAACATCTGCGGATTTGCGTGCGTAGAGTTGGGGAAGATGCTCGGATGAGGCAGCAGGTATGAACCTTCCCGGGCCTGCTGCTGCCCAGATCCAGGGCATCCTTCACCCTTTCCATCACATCCCTGGTGTGTTTGGCTGGGCAAGGGTGACCTGCTCATTATTGTCACTGAATCCCAGAATGGTTTGGGTTGGAAGGTTCTTGGAGGTCCCATCCCACACCTTCCACTGTCCCAGGCTGCTCCAAGCCCCATCCAGCCTGGCCTTGGACGCTTCCAGGGATCCAGGGGAAGCCACAGCTGCTCTGGAAAACCTGTGCCAGGGCCTCCCCACCCTCACGGGGAAGAATTTCTTCCCAATCTCCCATCTATGCCTTTCCTGTGTCAGTGGGAAGCCATTCCTGCTGTCCTGTCCCTCCATCCTTTGTCCAGATTTCCTCTCCAGATTCCTTACTGGCCTCCTTCAGGCATCCTGAACCTCAGTGGCATTGGCTGGTGGGAAGCAGTGCTCCAGCAGAATTCCTGGGCTCTAATTCCTGTCCCAGCTGCCCACACCCTGCCTTGCAGCATCTCCTGGGAGAGGTGGCCTGGAGAAACATTCTTTGGGTGAAGCTGTGAGGTGCATTGCAGTGCTTGGATGCATCCTCATGGGTGGGACAGGTTTCAGTCTCAGTGGGAGAGAAGAACATCCTAAATGGTCATCTTCAAGTGTATAAATTATTGCGTGAAATCCAGGGGGCGATGCACATGCTCAAACCTCCTCCAGGAGGTGGCCTGGGCAGCAGCTGTGGCCTGTGGGTGAGGCCCAGCCTCCATGTTACCCAGTCCTGGAGCTAAATCCCACTCCCTGGTAGCTTCTCTCTGCCAGGAGGACGAGCAGCACAACCTGTGGTGGACTGCAAAGTATTGCATTTTTTGTGTATTTTAGCTCAAAACCTCTTTTAAGTGTCTGCTGGAGGAGGAGAGCTGTAAATCATACCTGTCCTCGGCCTGAACCTCGCCCAGCTTTTTCATTATCAGTTGCGCTTTGCGATTTGGTTTTTGTTTTTTTTTTTTTTTCTGGCATCAATACGGCTGCGAGGTTTCATTTCCTCCTCCTTGGCGCTTTTGGCAAAGCTCGGGCTTGCTGTCGGTTCCACTCGAGGCCCTGTCAGGTGACTCGGAGTCTGATCCACAACTCGCACTGTCAGCACAAATCTTTATGTTGCTCTCAGCAGCAGGCTTTGCAGCGACCTTTAATAATTCCCTCCTCCCAAGGGGGCTGGAGCAGGGATCCAGTAGGCATTTGTCGTGTCTCGCTCTCCTCAAGGGCCAATAATTTCGTGCAATATTTTCGTAGGCCTTTGATCCATCACTGTTGCTCGGTGGTGCTTTGAAGACTTAATAGCGCCCCATATCCCGCACTTATTAAATTCAAATTCTCCAGTCGCATTTCCCTGGAAGATACATAAAAATAACACATGGAGGAAATAGAGCTGGAAGATCCTTTGTATGAGCTGGCTTACGTCTCCTGTGTGGGGAAGACACTGAGAGCGTTGCCTCTGCCCTCGTGACAGAGCCATCTGCACAGTTTTGACGGAGTGGGGAATATCTGAAAAAGCAATAAAAGGGTCGGGGAGCTGCGAGCCGGCTTCAAAGCCTGATTTTCAGGATGCTGCTGGGCAGCCTTTCATTTAGAGGGAATTAGCGATGGAGGCACCTCGCTGCACAGGATGCCCTGGGCTCTGGAAATGGATGTGTCTGGTGGGCTTTAATGTGGCTCCTCTGGAGTTCTTCGTGGCAGATATTTCGGGATTGGGATAAAGGTGCCATTGAGGGGTCTGGAATGAAGTTGGACTCGATGATCTTGAGGCCTTTTTCAGCCTAAATGATTCTGTCTCGTTGGAGAGGGAAGGGTAAAGTAGTGGCATGAGCCATTTGCTTGAGGGTGGTAGAGAATGAAGTGGGAGATGCGGCAGATTTTAGGTGGAAACTCAGGCCCAAACAGGAGGACAGATGATCCATTAACTACTGGAAGGACTGGGGGGAAAAAAACCAGGAATGTCTCAAGGATTCACAGTTCACAAGGTCCCTTTACCATCCTGCTCAAGAGTGACATCCTGGGAACAGCACAAGGCCGCAATGAAACCAGGGAGACACTTGTCCCTCGTGATTTTATGGGGTCTCAAGAGGGGCAGGGGGGACATTTTGCTAAATTCCAGCAGAACCACTTGATTTCTATGCAAAGTCCTTCGTGAGGAGCAAGCGACTCGCAGGCCCGTGAGCAGCCAGTTCCTCAGAGCCCACCTCCATAAAACCGTGTTCTCCCTGGAAAACTCTTCTCCCTGCCTAAGCAGGGAAAGCAGCCTGAGGAGAACAGAGAGAACATGGCTGCACCAAAAATAAAAAGGGAGATGCGGAGCTTTGGACAGGGTGTGGCACTTCCATGAACTCCGGTGTATCCCAGGCCGGCATCACCTTGGGAGCTGCGAGATTTGGGTGGCTGGTGAAGGCCCAGGGTCTCCAGTTTAACGCCACGCAGGCACAGACAGCACTTCCCAAACCTTTGGCGTGGCTGGTGGGACAAATACCTTCTGGCTTACGAGGCAAAGCCCGAATTAACAGCCAGAAACGTCAGCGTCTCACGGCATGTTGTGCAACCAGAGCTCTGATATTTTGTAATTAGTGTTGCTCCCTGGGTTTTTTTTCCTTTTCTTAAAGCGGGATCTGATTTTTTTCGCCGGGAGCACACGCTGAAAAACGGATTCAGAACGCAAATAGTAGAAAAAAAAAATTGGTTGCAAACAGACACCTTGTTTTCAAGGAAGTCGAGGACTTCCTAAAGGGAGTTTTCACAAGCGCGGAAATTTCTCTTTGGTGGAAAGCAGAAGTTTGATGCGGCAGGGTTGGCTGCAAGTGTTACAAAAGATCAATCTTCAGCCTGACCTTGCTGACACGAGAATTATGAAAGCCCCGAAGTGTGATTGCTCTTCTTTGTGCAAGAACACTGCTGGAGATGAGGACTGAGGGAATTTTAACCCGAAATCCTTGCGAGGTTGGTGGTGCCTTGGCAAACACAGAAACGTAACGTGCAGTTGAGGATGTGTGGGCCTCTGGAGGAGATGGCTTTCATGTGCTGTCTTGTGATGACATGAGCCTGCTGGTGGAAAAATGGGCTTTTAATGGCAATTTTGGGTCCGTCAACCAGATGTGCTCAGCGTGTGCGTGCTGAACCCCGACGCCCCCAGACCCTGGGCACAACTCAGTGCTGGCACCTTTGTTCTGCTGTGCGACAGACTGAATATTGAGGATTAAGACATGATAGGGTTTTTCCAGTCCCAATGTGTGTTCCCAGCTCCATTCCCAGGAGTGTTGCTCCCCACAGGGAGTGGGGGGACACCAGCTCCCGGTGAGCGCGGCAGGAGCGAGGCGAGGCCGGTGCAGAGCGATTTGCGAGCAAACATCTGCCGGGCACTGAGCACAGATAAATCCCAAAATCAGAGCGGAGCAGACATGTGATGAAATCCTTCCAGGCAGAGGGGGAGGGGGCCAGCAATCCAACGTGTCCTAATATTTTCATTATAGAACCCAGCGTATCAGTAACACGCACACGTGAAGCTATGGAAATGCCGGGCCCATCGTCGTGCCATATGTTTTAAATATCATCAAGTAGGCCGGTTTTGGAGTATATTTGATATTCTGGCTGTTGTCACTAGGACTGGACCTACTGATTTGTATGGAATATGAATTGGCCTTGAGCTCGGCCTCATCGCTGACCCAAGCAGAGTTTTGCAAAAGGCATTTCTAACCTGGGGAACGATAGGCTCGGTCTTGCGCCGGGGGAGGAGGGCGGGCGGACTCTTGACCTAGATACAAATCTCTGGGGTTAAAAATCAAGAGGCTGTTGGATAGCCAGGACCAAAACATGTCACTGATAAGATATGTTCTCCCTCTTCTTTTTTTTCCCTTTTTTAAAAAATGTTTTTGCTGGAAAACACATCTTGCACAGAAATTGTGATTGGTGTTTCTTGCAAGTTGCAGTTTTCAATATTTTCCCTTCGGTGTTTCTCACCATGAGGAAGTTAAGAATGTAGACATGTCTACATTTTTAATTTGGAAATCAGTGTCAAACTCACAGACTCTTTCAGATCCCCCACATTCTCTTCAGGGAACAATTAAATATGGAAGAAACCTTGCTTCTTGTGTTTTTATGTCTTACCTCTTAAAAAGAAGGGAACCCCATTCAAATCTTCATTTTAAAATCTTCACATAAATCACTCCCCTGTTTAGGAGAAAAGCAGAGAGGTATTTCTGGGGACAAATTCTTTCCTTCCTTTACTTAGTTCCCTTTTGCTTTTCCTTTGGGAGGGTCTCCCTGTCAGCAGAAAGGGGATAAAGCAGAGAAAATCAGGGAGTGCAAAAAATAAATATATTTTAATTATATCATCAAGCAATTCCTGGTTCTCTCCCTTTTTTTCTTTTTGAGGAAAAGAAGGATGAATGATCTTGTGAGAGGGGTAGTGCATGACAGATCCTTTCCCCTCTTACCCCTACTCTTGGCAAGGAAATGGAGTTCATGGCAAGTTGCAGAGGAAAGCACCGTTCTAGGGGAATTTTTGGGGTGGGAAAATTCGGCTCCCTTGTCTGGGCAGCCCTGGTGTCTCTTTGCAAGACGTGGGCTGGGACCCGAACATCTCGCAGGGCTCCTTCCTGTTCCCATGTCCGTGCCAGGAATCGGACTCGGCGGGAGGATTTCGGATAATGTGTCCTGGGAAGACGGGAGCCGGGGGGGATGGAGCTCCCTCTCGCAGAGCCAGCCTGGATCTGCAGCTCCAACACAAATCCAGGCTGATTTTGCTGCTGGAGTTGGCAGATTTGTGTGCGAGGGACGGCCCAGGACTCGCAAGGTGCTGTTTTTACACTTTGCCGGCTACAAAGCCACTCGGAGAGTTTGGGTTCACCCTGCAAATCTGGATGTTGAACACGTTGTTTTCCCCCATTTGCTCTCAGGTTTGCTTTGCTTTGGTGCCACTGGGACAGGCAGAATTCGCTCAGGGGTGAAGGCTAACACAGATGTGAATATTTGCTATTTCCTGAGCCTTTCCTTCCTTTCTTATCAGCTTCTGCTCAGGGGAACCAGTGCAAGGGAGTGGATGGAGTGGATTTGTGCGACTGTAGCTCAGCCTGCAAAAATTGCGTTGCCAGTGATGCAGAACCAAAAGGGAGAAAGAAACGACCCCTCACCTGGATTTTCAACCTCTGTATTGATCAGTTGTGGTCATTTGCTGCCCGCTCTCTTTGCTGTCACAGCTTGCATTTCGTGTGACAGGTTCCTGTCAGGTGCAGGGGCAGAAGCTGTGGGCGCTTCTTTGTACAGGTGAGGGAATCTGGGATGAGCCAAACCATACTGATCCTGTGAAAATTCAGGCTTGGCCTGCTGGGAGCCATCAGAGCTCTTCACTGATTTAATCAAGAAGTTCAATGCCAAAATAGACTGTTTGATCTCCTGGACCTGGAGCACTTTGGCGAGACAACTGTGTAGAGTTCACTGAGGTGTTTGCCTAAAATTCGTCACTCCCTACCTCTTCCTTTCCATCTTTCCCTACTCTCTTTTATTTCCCCCTGTGTTGTTTTTCCTTCCAATCCTTTAAGCAAGGTCCCTGGCAAAGGACACCATCCCCAGCCCCATCTCGAGCCGCTCAGTCCGTGACAGCCTTTCAGTCCACTTATTATCCAGTGTGACAAGAGCAATCCTGGCTCCTTCCCTGCAGTGACTCATAAGGACAAGTTATTAAGATATTAAGTCCCAGGATGGGGGCCAAGAGGGTTCAGACACTGCCTGCACCACTGTTGCTGTCTCCGTCCTTCTCCGGGGCGTGTTTACAGATCAGCTGGAAATTTCCTAAATAAGTTGATTCTATCCATCAACAAATCCCCTTCGGATAATGCACATTTCATGGCAGTTTCCAGTGCTCTGCCTACAGGAGGATATAAAAACTCCTTTTGTTATAATATAGCCTCCTTGGCAGCTTGTAACTCAGTGGGAAAGGCTCTGGATTCCTGGAGGAGCGCACTGTGTCAGCGATTTTGGGGATTTCAGGGAGAGGGAGGGAGGCCTCACTGGGGAAAAAAATGGAAAGCCCGAGCAAAACTGTGCTCTCCTTTTAAGATGAATGGGTAAAAATTAGGTCGAAGATAAAAAGAGTGCGAGTGAGGGGTGTGAAAAGACATTCTTATCTCGGCAGATCCAGTGGGATTCTGCAGGAAGCAGGAGCGCTGGGTGTGCGCCTGTCAGATTTCGTTCCAAAATGAAAATCCAAGGGAGCAAAGGCTTCCACACACGCTCTTCCCGGGGATTTTGTCACCTTAGCAAGGCGGTGGCAGAGATTCCTCCATCCCTGCGTGGGTGCATCCCAACGGGGGAGGCCGAGGATCATCCACAGCTTGGGGTGTGAGGACACTTTGGAGACTTCCGCGGTCTCCTCCTCTCTGCCACACACCTAAAGGTGTCCCCAGCCAAGATTTCCTCCATCCAGGGGTTTCCCATTCTTCATTTTCCTGAAGAATGTTTGCATTTCCAGTGGAGGGGTTTTTTTTCTGAATTCAGCTGGTCCAACCCAACGGAATGTTCAAATATGGATAAGTTTCCTGGTGAAGTCAATTCCCCTCATCCACTTAATTTTTTTGCATTATCGCCAGTGTTTTTCTGGAAGGGGTCTCTTTTCCTTAGAAATTTGAGTTCCTCTGGAAAAATACCTCCAAAGGTGGGCAGAGGAGGTTAAAATTTCAAAAATTTAAAACCTTTCCTTGCCAATTTATGATTTTCACTGGAAATCTAAGCCTCACAAACTGTGGGTTTGGGGAAGAAAATTTTGACTGGGAGAAGTTTTGTCACTTTCTCTTTTCTATTTTTCATTCTTTCTCTTTCTCCTTCTTTTTTTTTTGTTTTTCTTTTCATTTTCTCTTTCTCTTTCCCTTCCTCTTTCTTCTTTCTCTTTCTCTCGTTATTTTTTCTTTAATTTGAAATTTTAAATCCACACAGAGCCTTGTTCTCTGCCTTCTTCTCTCTGCCCACCTCCATAAAAACCCGGAGAGTTCATGTAGCCATCCACAAATTGCATTGCATCCTTTTCCTACTGATTTTTCAAAGGAGTGGCTTAAATTTTGGTACCTCAAGGGAAGGAAAGAAATTAAAACACAACAATACAATGATTTCTTCATCTTCCTTCTTTTGCCCTTTGCTGATCTGCACACAAGAAATATCTTTTCATGCTGGAGGTGCTGTGAGTGCCCACCAGAGAAAATATTGCCAAAGTAGGAAAACTTTCATAAAAATTGAATCTGGCAATGTTTTGGGGGTTTTTTTTAATGTCTTTTGTGTTTTTCTGGAACCTGTGGCTTGTGGGATGGGGGAATCTTGGGTGCTCTCAGATGTTTAGCAGCTCTTCCCTGTGATGCTTTTAAGTGTGGAAGGGGCAGGTGATCCCTGCTCTGAATATCAATTTGACAAGGAGCTTGAAATGGCATTAAAAGGTGGGAGAAAATCCTGGGAGGTGAATTTAGGGTGGGCCTTCCCAGCCCCCCAGCTCAGGGAAGCACTGCAAAAAGCTGAACTCCTTGGGAAAGTGCTCTCACAAGTGGTTGTTGTTTTTTAGCTGCCATACTAAAAATGAAAGAGAAAGACCCTCCAAAATATTTCTTTTCCATAAAGGGCCTTCTGTCAACAACAGAAAAAGATAATTCAAAGGAATATTTCAGGCAGCTGCTTTTAATTAGCTGACGTGACTGGCTGGTGGAAGAATTAAATTAGAGCTGGTCGATTTTCTTATGGACAGACGAAGGTGAGAGGCAGAGCAGGGCCTGACCCAGGTGTGGGGAGCCTCCCCCGGGCTCCCAGCACCTCCCAACTGGTCCCACTGGTAATGTGCCCTCTGCCTTGCCACTGATCAGCCCCGTACCTTGAGCTGGGTTTATTCTGCACGAACTGACTTCCAGCCTCGGTGCGCTGGGCTGGCCAGCAGAGGGGCTTTACAGCCCCACCGTGAGCGCTTTTTTGGGGGAGATAATTACCCGAGTTCAAAGCCCCCTCAGCCAATCGAGTTCTGCTATTCATGCGAGCTGTTTCATAACGCTGTTTTGAACCCTGTTGGTGGCATAATTAAGATTTAATTAAATACAGGAATAGAAACATGTTGTTCATTTGACCATCTGTGAGTCAATGGCTGCGGTGGTTTTCGGAGTTTCTACGCTACACGCTGTTAGTGAGTGTTTCATATTATTTTCCATCTCCCCAACCATACTTGCACGTTTGCAGAGCCCGAGCAGATATTATGATGTTATTATAGTCTTGTGTGGGTGATCATCTCTTTCTGCTGCTCTTTGCTCTTGATCCTGTCCCTCAAATCAGGCCTCAAATGCAGCCGAAGCTGCTGGGACTGTGGGGAATGGGGATGCCCATGGAAAGGAAAGATGGCTCAATCCAAAGACAAAAAGGAAAAGAGGGGGAATTTTGTTGGTTTGTTTTGTTGGTGAAATGTTCCAACCAGCAGCACCCACATAATAATAATAATAATAATAATAATAATAATAATAATAATAATTTTCTTAGCGTCTTCTACAGCACCGGGCACAAAAGCAGCCTAGGACAGGCAGACCTGGCAGTGATCAAGTGCCCCAAGTGCACATCAGGGCCACAGAGCGGCTCCTCCTCCTACCAAAGCCCAGGAAATGTTGAGCTGATGTGCCCAAATTGCGCATTTTTTAGTTTGACAAAAACTCTTTGTGGGTTGGTGTTGAATATAAGTTACATCTAAATGAAAAGGGTGGCGTTTCCCCTAATTAAAACTGGTTTATTTCTGAAACTTTAGACCGGAAATATTTCAATTTCAACAAGATATTGTGAGGCTAAATTTGGTTAAATGTTGTGTTTTTAAATGGTGTAAAATTCACCCTGAGCCAAAACTGAAACATTTTGTCTCAGATACAATGAAGTGTCGTGTTTGATCGGAACATTTCTTTCCCTACTGTTTGCTGGCCTAAGGGATGAAAGAAAAAGAAGTTTAACTCAAACAATATTGTGCCTTCTTGGATTTTTCTTGGGGAGGAAGAAAGAGGTGGGATCAACCACCCAGCCCCAAAATAAATGCTTTACAAAGCTCTTGCTGAAGCACCTAGGAAAGCACCGATGAATTTTACTTCTGCTCCTGCTGATTCCCTGTTTTACACTGCCAAATTAAACTACACTATTTTTTTTTTGTCACAATAGTGCTTTAAAAATCAGAATTTTAATAAATTCAGTTGATCCCCTTTTCTGTGTTTTGGTTTGGTTTGGCTTGGTTTGGTTTTCACTGATTTTTTTTGGGTTTCTGCTTCAGGGTGCAGATGAGTGTGACCAGCCAGGTTAGCAGTGGAGAGAAGAAGCTTCCAAAAATTTGAAAAAACATTTTGGAAAATGAACATTTAATGGAATTGGGAGGGAAATAAGCGGGAAAAATACTGATGGTTTATTTCAGCCTCAACAGGAGTAGATCCATGTTCTTTCTCAATAGAGAAGTTTGGTTTGATGTTTTATGGTGATGTTCTTCCTAATGACGCTCTGTGAGCACGTAAAGCACAGACTGTGACATCTCCTCTGCCTCTTAATTTATCTTAGTTCCACGAACTTCCAGAGCTCCAGGAATCATTGCCATCTTCCTCCACCTGATTCTAGCCTCTTCCTAAATGGGAGGTGGAGAGAGATCCTGGTGTTCCAACTGGACATTTTGGTCCCCCACCATCCCCAAGTGGTGACCCCAACTTCCAAACCAATCCCACTTCTCTCCTGCTGCAATATGTCCCGACCATCTCTGGCTCTGCTGCTGTTCTTTGTGCCTTTATCGTCACCCAGGACACACCATGGATGGCTTGTGGCTTCCAGGGCATCAGCAGGTTTTGGGAAAACATGTTCCAGGGAGCTGCGGGGAGGGACGGAGAGAAGGCTCCAAGACAGCAAGGAATTGGTTTCATTCTTATAGATAATCTCATCCCAATTTTAATGGTGTTTGGAAGTCCCTGCTGGGTTCGGTCCCGCTCTGTGGCAAGCCCTGAGATTTGGCAGGTGTCAGGACAGCAGGAGTTTCAAAATGTTTTGCAATCTGTCTCTGCTCCCGTCAAAATCACTGCCTTGGAAAAATCCCACTTTTGTTTCAACTGGTTGCCCTAAAAATGAGCAGGAAGGGCTCATTTTGCCCCCGTTGAGTTGCCCTGGCTGCTGTGAGGATGATGGGAGGATGATGGGACATTACTCGTCTCCAACCTTGGTTTGCAGCCGCTGAGAATTTGGCTCGGCACTGGAGCCGAACGGAGCCACCGGCGCCGTGCTGGGACTGGGATGGACACGATCCAAGGGGCTCCGGCCTTCCCAGCCCCACAGACCTTTCCTCGGCTCCAAAGCGCCCCAGGAATGAGCCAAACTCTGGGAAAGGCAGAAGAAGCTCGTAAACACCTGAAATCGTCTTCAAAGGGCACAGAGAGAAATTTATCGCTCGGTGAGAGCTGTAATTTATTCCAAGTGCTCAGCCTATGATTTGAATATCATTTGACTTTGGAATAGCTTCTCCTTCAAAAAACAACAAACCCACACAGTGCATGGATATTTCTTGTCCTCAGAAGTGGAGCTGAGCTACGTCTGCTTCTTGCCATCCCTTAAACTCGTCCCTGACACGGTGTATTTACAACAAAGGCCACACACCCAGCACGTGTGGCTGTGAAACAGAATTCCCTCTGGAAGGGTTTGCCTCTGGACAGATGTGGCTCAGGTCACCTTTCCATCTGACAGAGCAGATGAGCCCCGGGAGTCAGACTTCCACAGGCAAGGAGTGATGAGAGGCAGAAACGGGACCTGCGCTGTTCAGATTTTCACCCTCTCCCAGCTGCTCTTAGAAATGGCCATTTTTAAAGATTTCTGGTTTTCCCAGCAAAACTAAATTTTCTGTGTAAAAGGGTGTTGGTTCAGGTTTTTCCCCTGTGTTTTGATTCCAAAATTAGGATGGTAAAATCATAAAAACACCGTTGGTTATAAGCAAAAGTCGGCTCAGTTTTTATGAAGCATTTTTAGCGTGCTGTAAAATCAGTGTTTGGCTTCTAAAAACACAGATATTGTGGAGGAAAGCTTTGCATTAATATTGGGATGGGTACATTTAATTTCATTTTTTAGAGTCAGGATTATAAATCTAATAAGACTTAAAAGTAGAATTCTAATTAGGCTTAGAATTCTAATTAGACTTAGAATTATGATTAGACTTGGGCACAGAGTTTTAAGTGTACTTGGACTTAGAATTCTAATTAGACATAGCATTATGATTAGACTTGGACTTAGAATTACAATTGTACTTGGACCTAGAACTGGAATTCTAATTAGGCTTAAAATTCTGATTAGGCTTGGACATAGAATTATATTTATACTTGGACTTACAATTCTGATTAGACTTGGACACAGAATTATAATTAGGCTTGGACTTAGGATTGTAATTAGGTTTAGAATTCTGATTAGACTTGGATGTAGAATTATAATTATAATTGGACTTACAGTTCTGATTAGACTTGGCCTTAGAATTCTAATTAGACCTGGACTTAGAATGAATATGCTAACCAGCTAACCAGTAGAATAGGAAAGCTGATGGACATTTGCCTTGCAAAAGCTGCAGTTTTCAAGCATTTCTGAAGCTGTGGCTTCATCTCTGACCTAGTGGAGGGAGGCATTTGAGCCTGGCTTTATTTAGGGTCCCGCTTAATCCCTCTCCGAGCGTGGAGGGAGTAAAGGACCCCGCGAGCTCTGGTTCTGAGGTGGCAGGGACCTCGCTGAGGTTTCTCCCTCTCTGCACGGAGATGCCCTGAGCTCGGGGAGCCGCTCAGAGGGAATAAAATGGTGCATTATCAAATGATTCCCGGGAACTGGGCTCCGTCGCAGCAGTAACGCTTTCCAGGCTCACGTCTCACAGAGCATCTTCTGAACCTGCTTTGACTCCTGCGCCGCTTCAGAAGTGCAGGGCCTGGGGAGGAATATTCCCTTCCCGATGTTTTTCTCCTCCCTAAGTGGAAACGTCGGTGTTTATTTGCGAACGGGTGAAGAAGGATATGGGGTTTCTTTTTCTTTTTTTCTTTTTTTTTCCCCCCCCCTCAGGTGTTTTCTTGGCACAGCTATGATGTGATTTAAGATAAACAATTTAAGCTAAAATTTTTAATAAATTAAAAAAAAAATAGCCCGGCGATAAGGTTGTCAGAGGGACCCCTCCCGAGCGCACCCCGGCTCTGTGCCGCTACGGCGACGCTCTCCCATTTCCCTCTGAACTCTTGGCACTCCGCATTGCAGGAGACTGGCACGAAAAGTGTTCTTTGCCCCGAGGGGAGGCCGGTGGGGCGGGTACCTGACATCCTGGATGAGTACAGATGCCGGCAAGGCTGGCTGCCCCTTCCCCGGCAGCGCTGCGGGGTCCGGTGTCGGAGCGCTGCGGGAGATCCCGAGGGTTGCCTTGCACTGGAGCTGGGGGAGCAGGGAGGGAGCCTTGGCTGCTGGCTGCCCGTGCCAGGACATGCACGATGTGCTCGCCTTCCGGCAGGGCTGGAGCCACGTGCCCGTGTTCATCCAGGCTTTCTCCCGCGACCGTGAAACTCGGGGATCGCAGCGAGCCGCGTGTGGAAGCCTCCTGCCTCTATCTCTGCTGATAAGAGCGTTTCCTGTGTTTAGGCACGGTTTAAGCAGAGCTTCCCAGGTGGAGCAAAGGGTTATTTCGCGGGGGAACGAGCCCTGGGTGTTATGACAAAGCTCATTTTCAGAATATTCCATCCCATGTCCAAAGGCAGTTCCAGATTCGGGCGTTTTCTGGGATCAAAGCGGGTCCAGCCACAGTCACGACAACAATGCACGGACTGAACGTTTGGGAACACCGAGTCCTGCGCCTGAAACCTGGCTTTATACCTAACATCTCGTTCGGGATAAATGTCAGAGCAGCAGGTGTGTTACTCCAAGCCCATCTTTAATTTGATGCGCAGTTAAACATTTTAAAGCGCTCGGATGTCTTGTAGGGAAAGATGCCATGAAGGAGCAAAGCGCTTGCATCGCGTGTGAAATCTGGATAAAGGGGGTTTTATTTTGCCTCTGTCTTTAGGGAAGCAGGGGAAGGAGAGGTCTCCTCCAAGACAAGTATTTTTATGTTAAAAATAATTTGCCACGCAGCAGTAAAGTGACGCTCCGCAGCAGCGGAACAAAACAAAATTCCTCCGCGAGCTTCCTGGTAGAATATATATTTTTTTAATTTAATGGAGTTAATCCTTGTTTGTTTACCTTCTTGATTATATTAACCAGCAAGGTAGTGATTAAAGGCAGGAGTGTAGCTCATGCTAATTATATTTAAAGCCCCTGGACCTGTTTCTTTTTAGTCAGAGATGATTACAATAAACACACCTGCACTGTTTTACAAGCAGGCTCAGTCCTGGCTTGGGGTGCCAGGAAAGGCCGGGATTTAACCATGCTTGGGGGTGCCTTCATACAAAGTGAGGGGTTTTTTCCGAGGAATTTAGGAGTTGTGATGTGGAGAGACTGGAGCAAACAGCTGGGCTGGTCTTGATTGAAAATGAAAATGGTTTAGGTTTAAACACTAATTAAATTCACTGTATCCCTCAGCAGGTAAAGCAAAGACGAAACCCGCTCCTGTGCCAACATTCATGTTGGTCAACATCAAGTGGCTCTGCAGGACCCGTTCTGGTCTTAGCCCAGACCAGTACAAACCATTGCCCCTACTGGTTTATACAGGAGCTGGCTGCCTTCATCATGGTGGAGCACAGAGATATTCTCACAGAGAGTAAATTTCCCCTTCAGAGTGCTGGGTTTGGGTTGATATGCGGGGGTTTCAAGCAAAAATAAGACTCGCAGAAGTTAATTCGCCGCGGCAGAGTGGTTTGGGGAGATAACATCTTCTAGTCCTGCTGGTTAATTAAACCCAGATTTTTATTTGCTATACCTTTTAATTAAAGAGGAATAAGATATTTGCCCTCCTACAGCATCTGGATGATTTTACAAAATGTGGGGTTTGGGGTTTTTTTGTTGTTTTACTTTCTAGTTTGAGATTGAAATGCGCCACTTTGCTCCAGCACATTTTTTATTGAAGGGAGGTTAGGCAGCTTTTCCTCAGCTCTGGAGCTGGGAGACAGCCACAACCATGAAATTCCCCTCCGGATTCGACCTGATCTGCTCACAAAGCAAGGAGGAATAAAAAAAAAAAGCCCTCCCTGCAGCTGTGAACTTGAGCTAGGAATAAGTAGCAAGGTAACAGATATCACAAAGCAAAAGAAGTGGAAAAAAAAATTCAAGTAGGGCAAAAAAACTCTTCCCGTGCTATTTATTCAGGGGCTTAAATTTATTTAAGCAGTGAGAGTATTTTCAAAAGTACTTATTTTGCGTTCATATGGTAGTGAGGAATTAAAACAAATTCCCTGAATGCTTTTTCAATGTGGTTTTTTAACTGCTTTTTACTGCTTGGAAAAGATCAGTATTTATATTATTATGAATTTGATCTCTCTATTTGTGCTAAACACCTTTAGAAGAGAGGCTGCTCGGCCCCTTCCGTGTTTAATTTTATGAAATCTCTGAAAAGTTAAGGGGCAGTATGTTTCAACCTCAAAATAAGGTCAGATCTCTGCAGATTTCCCTTGAATGTTCCACATTACTCTTTTAGGGTGCAATTTTTCCTCCACATTATTTAAGGTACCTTGAAAGTCGGTAATTTCTGATTATTATTTTTTTTTTAATATCAGCAAAATTTCCAATGCTTTGCCGGCTTCTTCCACTGGAATAATTTCTCAGTTCTGAGGGATTGCTACGTTACTATTGATTTTTAATACTCTGAATTCACTGGGAAGGTACCAACCCCGTATCACTTTCATTTTGCAGGGCGGCTGAGTTCCAGCCCTGGCTCGGAGTCGTGTTTTCCCGACGTTTTACCCCAAGGAGAACGGCTTGGCTGCGGAAGGGCAGCACCGGGAACGCTTCGCAGAGATGTGAGAGCCGGGAGGAAAATAGAACGTGGAAAAAAGGAAAATCGAGTTATTGAAAGAGCTTTGTTTTGTTTTTCCTGGTTTTTTTTGTTTGGCTCGGGGGTCTTTCACCCCCTGGAAGCAGATCCATCGTTCTGCTGGGGCCGTGTAATGTTTCTGAGCCTGAAATTCCCGTCACGACGCGGCAGAAATCCTACCCCGTGGTGTCAGAAGGAGAGTTGGATAGTGTCTGTTGGAAACATACTGATAATATGGAATTACCTTCTCGGGGAGGGCTGATTTCAGAGCGCAGCATGAATTCCAGAAAGGAAAACTGATAAGCTGCTCCGTGGAAGGTGTTGATCCATCCCAACACGGGAGCTTATCCTCTGTGCTAATTGCACCCTCATGTCAGCTCTGCCTAATTTAAATATAAGCCAGGCTTATATTTAAACATGTACTTTGTCGCCTCCCTGGCCTGATAGCGTGGGATTAAGCACTGCAAATCTGCCTGCTGGACCTGCAAAAATCAGTGCAAGGGCTTCTTCCAGCTGGGAAATTCTGCCTTGTCTTGCTGCATCACCAGAAATGCTTGAATACGGTGGTGACTTTGGGGTGGGTTGCTGTGCACCTCCTCAGGAGGGGGAAATTCTGGAATGGGGGGAATAAACACAGTGGCAGAGGGGTCTGTGGTGTTTCAAACAGCACCGGGAGGGAAGCGCTCACCGCAGGGGGCCTGCGAGCCAAAAACCTTGGGAAGCGTGGGCCCGAATTCCAGGTGCCTGAACAACGGGAGAGTTTGATGCTTGTTGGAAAGCAGGTCTGGGATTAACTCCCCGGCTGGCCCCGGCGCTGTAACCTCCAATGATGGCTGTTCCAGTTCATATAAGTTTATTGGACCCCAGAGAGCCGCAGGCCCGCGGGCTGGGGAAGCCTCTCCCGCGCTCTGGCAGGACGCGCGCGGCCCAGCCCGTCCGAGCAGCTCTGTGGGCTCCTGTTTAGCAAAATGCCCTCTCCGGGCTTGCCAGCTGGATCCATGAGCTGGGAAATGGGGTTTTGATAAGCCTCATCTGTGATTGGAACTTGTGGCTGAAAGGGCAGGAGTGGAGGGAAACCCGCCGGGCACCAGAGCGCTGTGGAGAGGCTGCGAGGAAAGGCTCGCCAGGCTGATGTCGCTTTGTGACTGATAACAACTCCTGACCTCCGTGCGGGGGGTGTTATTACTCCCTCTTTCCCTATCCCACATTTCCAGGAGACAGGGAGGCGGATGCGAGCGCACCCCAGATAGCCAAAAACCTGGGATCACCCGTCCTGTTGCTCCGTGTCCATCTGTGCGTGGCGGTGGCTGATGGGAACGGCCCAGGCTGAAACTTTCTGTACTCAGTGCCTGCCTCAGCCTGATTATTTTTGGAAAGGGCTTTTGGAGGAAGCGGGATCTGGGATCAGAGAAACAGGCATCTCGCAGCGGTGCAGGCGCTTCCAAGGCGAGAGCAGGATGCAGAGGGAATGGTGTGCTGCTTCCTGAGGGTGTTCGGGATCAGTGCAGGCACTGCCTGGAGGCTTTTTGTGCCAGCTCATGCCATCTTGGCTCCCTCAGGGAAGCGCTTCCCTGATATTTCAGAGCATTCAGGGGCTGCAGAGGGGGGCATTGGAAGGGTTCATTACATTTCAGGCTCCTTCTCTATGCAAGGCGTGTAAACAGGACATGGAGAGCTGCATAAAAATGGCTTCAGAGGGGTAAACCCCAAGGATTCGGGGTGAGGAGGCATAAAAGGCGATCTAAGTGCAGGGATAGATAGCTGTGCACACGCCTCGCACGCAGCTTTCGCAGCAGATGTTTCTGCTCACTCCGCTCCCCGAGGTGGCGATCCGCTCTCCCGGGGCTCAGCTGGGGCAGGGATGCTGGCAGCAGCCATCCTCTGCTCTTGGAAAAGCGAGGTTTTTAATCCCGGACCGCGAGAGGGCAGTGCCTGCAGCTGGATTCCCCTCGGCTCCAGCAGCCTCCCGCTCGCAGGCTTGGACCGCGGACCCCAAACAACATTATCTGCGTTTGTTCCCGTCCCCCTCTCCCCCTCTCCTGGCGGGCAGTTATTTTTGAGATTGGAATCGCTTTGGCGCTGGAGTTTCCCTGTTCGGATGCACTCGGACTTCAGCAAGCAGGCTGGGTGGGAGTCAGCTAAAATTAGCCGTCGTGGTGGAAATTACACTCCTTTTTTTTTTTCCCACGAAACGAGCTGATGTGGCTTGGAAGGCTCTCCCCGAGGTCAGGGCTTGCTGGTCACCCCCACGGCAACATCCTGGGTGCCCACACATGGATTTGTGGAGGGGGTGGAGTTGGAAAGCAGAGCTGGGTTGTCGCAAGGGGAGTCCCACAAGGCATTTAGGACGCTGAACCAGCCCAGGAAAGCCACCCAGTGCCTGTGTGCCTCGTTTCCCACCTGTGCAAAGGGACCGTGCAGCTCCAGGCTGCGGCTTTGAGCACGGGGATGGCCGGGTCCACGCAGGGAACAGGTTCCCTCCTTCCCTCCCACGTCTGACCCGGGAGCAAGCATCATCTGCCACAGATGCCCAGGTGCCAGGGGACAGCAGCCCTCAGGCTGCTCTAAGCTCCTCCTGCTGATTCCCTGCGTGAGCTTCCTGGGTCATACCCCGTGCCCGTGGAGAGCACGGCCCACAGCCCAGGAAATCCTGCCCCAAATGGCCATCACTGGGTTTGAAGGTGAACGAAGGTTTGGTAAGGTCCCAGCCATCCCACCTGAGGGCACACCACGGTGGGCAGCGCTCTCCAGGCAAGGGATTTTGGGCATGAGAGGCACAGAGCTGAAGTTCAGTAAGAAAGAGGCAGGGTTGTTCAAGGACAAAAGTGTGCCCAGCCCTGGAGCTATTTGGGAATGGCTTTCCTGGAAAAAAAATCCCTGAAGGGCCAATTTGCTTTCGCTCAATTTAGCGGGAAGGGAGCCACAGCACCAGCCTGGCTTCCCCCGCCACAGAGAGCTGATGCCTTCTTGATTTGCTTTTATTTACACGAAGTTAATGGGACCATCAGAGACCGAGCTGACTCTGTGACACCTTCACCACTTCAGCCGCCAGTTGCCTCCAAAGGATTTAACAGCACACCACCCACAAAGCATCCTTTGCTGTAGCAGCTTTGGCTGGAGGGTCAGCTCCAGGAAGAGCCCGGCAGACTGCAGGTGGCTTGGGGAGGGCAGGCAGGGGTGGACTGTCCCCTCCGGGCAGCACAAATCAGCAGAAATCAAGCTGAAGGTGGTGGAATGACACCGGCGTCAGTCAGGAGGAACAGCTCCGTCAGTTCTAGTGGTGGCAATAAATGTATTGCCTCCTGCTCCCTGGCTCTCTCAAGAGCCCAAGACTGGGGTTTCAGCTCCCAAAAGGAACATTTTATTCCCGGTTTGGGCTCCAACCCAAGCTCCAATCCTTACACATCCTGCTGCAGGGTTTATTTGCTGCAGTTTTTCCAAGCTTGGAGTCCTCATCGAATTCCAGCTTTGAGCTCCTCGAAGTCCTGCCTTGTGTGACAATTCCTTGGCAGCAGCAGGGACAGGTGGGAGTGACCCCACCGCAGGCAGAGCTTGCCAGCCTGCAGACCCCAGCCCAGCTGGCAAATCCCGTAGGGATTCCCTGGTGCTGCTGGTGGAACTGGGCTGTGGGAAGCTCAGCAGATATTTCTGTCTCTCTTGGCATTGCTGTCTGAGCGTGGAGCACCAGTGATGGGTGTTGGCATCTCAGGAGGACTTCAGCTTTATCTTCCTGCCTTCAGCTTTATCTTCCTCCCTCAGCTGGAGGCACCACATGGAGGAAAAGCTCTGTCCCAGGACAGTTCTTCCTGCTCTGTCATGACGAAGCTTTTGATACCAGTGGCATCTCCAGGTTTGTTGTCCATCCAAAAAGGCAAAATACCTGAACCTGGGAGATGCCCCAAAGTCACCTTTCTACGCATGGGCCTTCCTGCTGCTGCTGCACACACCCAGCTTGCTCGCAAAGCCATCATCCAGGATTTCTAGGCTGGAGCAAAAGGCAAAGAAAGAGATTTCTGCTTGTGACCAGGTGCCTGCAGCAAATATTTGTTTCAGGATGTGGCGTTAGTGTCCCGTGTCCAGCACACAGCTCTGCTGCAGAGTAGAGAAAAGCAAGGCAAACATTCAAAACTTTGAAATGAGGGATTTATGGAGAGAGGGATTCCAGATGCCCAAAATTAGCTTGGGGGAAGGACTTTTTAGCCCTGACTGGAGGTGATTCCCCCACCAGCCATGACAACTCTGAGGAGGCATTTTTTGCACCCTGATGATTGTGGGGTGTGACCTGAGGGCTCTGGCTGGGAGCAGCTTGGAGGCATGAATCCCAGATCCCTGCTGCCATCAGCGGGACCTTGGAGAAATAAAAAGATCCTGATGAAAACCCATGGAAAGCCCTGCTGGGATTATTTGGGCACTATTTGGACCACTGAGATGGGTGTGGAGCTCCCAGCCCTGGCTCTGGTCCCACTGAGCCCTCATCTCACCTGGAAGGTGATGCTGTGGCAGCTGCTCCAGGGGTGCTGCAGAGCTTAGGGCTGAGGGGCCAGATGGTTCTGCATCCTTTAGGATGCACTTGGGCATCCTGGACCAAGCCCCCACCTGTTTGTGTTAATCTGTGACGCTTTGGTGACATGGAGGACCAGCATTTCCAGAGTAGAGAAGTAGGTAAAAGTAGAAGAATACATTTTCAGGTGTTTTCTTAAGATTTTCACCTTTTCAGGTGCTGTTTCTGGTAAAAATTCATCCAGTTGTCTTAAGTGGGTGAGAAAGCAAAGAGTCAAAATTTGAGATGAAATGTTTTATTCTAAATTGACTGAAATACATTGTTGCACCCAAGAAGAAATTCCCTTTTTTTGTTTCAACAGAAAAATTGAAAAGGTAAAAAGGTTCTTCAGAGTTTCCCCCTCTAAGGCCCCTCTTCACCTTCACTTTCCCCAAGACAATCAACCAGAGCAAAAGCTCTGTTCCTGACGTGCCGTTTGCTTCGTGGAGATGGGAGCTGTGAGATGAACTAACAAGAACGATAAATAATAAATACATTTTCTTTTCCTTAGCCCAAACATCCTTCCTGCTGCAAAATGCCACAATAAAGAACACTAAGGCAGAACGGTTTCAGATTGAGGATGGGCAGACCCTGGCACAGGTGCCCAGAGAAGCTGTGGCTGCCCTGGATCCCTGGAAGTGCCCAAGGCCAGGCTGGATGAAGCTTGGATCAGCCTGGGATAGTGGAAGGTGTCCCTGCTCATGGCAGGGAGTGGAACTAGATGAGCTTGAAGGTCCTTTCCAACCCAAACCTTTCTGGGATTCTGTGAGGACTTGAGAAATTTTGGGTATCTACAGAGCCATGTCTCACCTCCTGGAATTTCATGGTCTCTGTGCTCTGAATCACTGGTGACTTTCACAAGCACCACCATGGCCATCTTAAGCCGAGCAGTGGATTTCCACAGGTGTTGCTCCGTTTTTTTCTTATGATCTTGTTTCTCGCGTGCTGGACGTGGGGCTTGGATGTAATCCTCATCCGCCAGAAGAGAAAATGTTGGGGCTGTGATTGTTTTTTAATGTTTTGCTATTTCTGAGTGAGAGTGGGCCTATCAGCGGTGAGAAACTGCGAGAAAGAGAAGCAGAAGGCCCTCAGGAGCGACAAATCGGCAGAGAAAAGGGCTGGGTGCTGGGGATGTGGAGGGAAAGTGCTCCGGGACAATGAGCGAGGTCGTTGGTGCCGTGCTCTCCCTGGCAGTGCTGGGAATGGAGCAGCTGGTACCCAGCACTGCAGGCCTCAGGTTTCGCTGCCTTTCCTTAATCCCACTTCACCCAGGACAGGCGGGCTGTCAGATCTGCGCGAGGGAGAGAGGAAAGCACGGTCATTTAAACATTTCAATTAACCTTTAACAAGTCAACTATCCAGCCTCTCCTGGAGGGGACCCTCATGCACTTGGATCTTTCCAAGTGGAGCTCTTCAGGGCTGGGAGCCTGGCAAAAGGGGATGATGCCAATGAGAACCACTTGTGTTGTGTAAAATATGTTAAAAATGGGGGAAACTTGTCACTAAAATACAATTTTTTTCTGTAGTCAAGGGAGTTATGATTAGTGGTATATCAGGAATCATTTTCCCAGTCATCCAGATGACAGAAATTAATAGGAAAGGAGAAAAAACTCAGTAAAAAACTCAATTAACATTTCCTTTCAAATAAACTGATTCCTTTTCCTCTGCCAGCTCCCTTTGGCGCTTCCCTGTTATACAAAAGAGGAGTATTTTTATTCGCTGACTTGTCTCTTTCCTTACTTCTGCTGCACTTTTTGAAGGCTTGTTTTGAAGGCCCCTTTCCAAGATCCAAAGGAACTTATACAGCAAAGGAACGGAGTTGGAAAGGGGATTAATTAACTCAAAATGCAAAGTACCATGAACTACTGAAACCCCCCCCCCCCACTCCTCCCTGCTCTAAGTCGCACAAAACCTGTTGCTTTCTGAGATTGAGGCCCTGTGTTGGGCATTTTGGGCAATTTCCCATCTTCACCACACAGTGGCCCGATGAAAAATGCATTCTGGAGGAAGAAAGGCCTAAATTCATCCCACCCAAGTCAGGGATTAAGTACAAACCGAATAGAAAACAGAATAACAGCCCTTTGCTTTAAAATACATATAATTATATAAGATTATAAATTGCAAATAGACATTTGCTTCCCCATATTTTGAAAATAGCTTGAAATTTGAATGCTCTGTCTTGTGTATCCCGGTTCATGTGTTGAACCATAATCTCTGAGAAGCTCTGGGTTACTGGAACATCTGTATTTTGAGAAATTAAATGCTGTTTGTGTCCAAAACCAGGTGTTTTTCTCAGCCAAGCACAAGCTAAAGAAGGCTTCTGAAGAAAACAGAAAATCTCTACAGGCTGCATCAGAAAAGAATGATTTCGCACAGAATTAAACAAAAAAAGTCTAAAAATATATTCTGATAATAAAAACCTTTCCTCTTTCTAAAGGGAACCATTCCCTTAGCAAGTTGCTTTTGGTGGGGGTTGTTTATTCAATTTTTTAAAGAAAAAGGTCTTCCTAAAAACAAAGTTAGAGAAGAGGGCGAATTACGATTTTCTGCCGTGACTTTATTTTCGATTTCCTCTTTTAGAAGGTCATTTCTGTGCTATTTCAGAGCTATTTGGCCGTGGCAAGTGGCTGCCCAAAAGCAGCTTGCCCCGTGCATGCCCGAGCATTGCTCTGCTCCCCCCAAACGCCGCCCATCCCTTGCTCACCGCTCGTATTCCAGGCTGCCCGCTGGGGGCTTTGGAAGCCGCTCCTCAGGCACTGCTCCACGTAGGCTTTGGGGTCACGGCCAGACAGGAGGATGTCCCTGAGGAGGGCGATGTAGGCGATGGCCAAGCGCAGCGTGTCGATCTTGGACAGGCGCTTCTCGTAGGGGAAGGTGGGCACGCGGCAGCGGAGCTCGTCAAAGGCCGAGTTGATGCTGAGCATCCTCCTGCGCTCGCGGAGGTTGGCGGCGCGGCGCTGCCGCGGCCTCGCCGGGGACCCCATTGGGATGGGGGACTTGTCCAGCTCGGCACCCCCTGGCCCCGGCCAGGAGGGCTCTGCCAGGCACTCCAGGAGGAAGTTGTCCAGCTGGATGTCGGGATCTGCCGGCTCCCAGAGCAGAAATTCCGGGGTGGGGTCTCCCCGTTCAAAGTTGTAGCAAAGTTCCTCCATGGCCTGGCTCACCAAGCTCAAGGAATTCTCACAGCTTCAGGTTACACTGGTTTATCAAGAATATGGGATTCTAATTTCAAATGTGGGCCGGGAGTTCTGGCTGTGTCCTTGAGGAAGATTATGGGAAAATTTTCCACTGTTGCAAATCCAAGTGGGACTCGGGATTTAAATACTTTGTGTCTTCTCAGCAGGAAATACTTCATGGCTCCTCTTCTCCTCTCAGAACTAATTAGTACACGTGCCTCCCTTTTTATTAGCTGTCCACTACAAAACCATATGAATGAGTCCAAGACAGAATGAGATTCCTATTGACTTTCTCCTGGAAAATCCACTGAAGCAGTTATTGAGCCCTTCCACAAGTCCAGTCTCTCCACTTGCTGTTTAGAGGAGGTTCACAGAGGGATTTTGTTTGGTGAGGAGTGGTTGGAGGAAGGAACAAAACAGTCCTTTATCTTTTTGGTGAAGTGTTAACAGCCCCACAGTCTCCCTTGGCTGGAGAAACAAAATCCTATTATATTGCTGTCACAAACACATGGTTCTGTGTTTGACAGCACGAGCCAGTGGTATCTTCTGCTCCTCTGGAGAGGGAAGGTGTGGGATGCACTGCTGTGGGAAACTGGGACACGGTGGTACCTCGATAAGCGAGCCAGCACCACCTCCTTTGGTTGCTGCGTTTCCCATTTGCACTTGAATCACACAATTTCCCTGTGGACATTCCGTGCTCCATCTCACACCAGGAAACAACAGCAGCTGTAAAATCACCCTCGGGTGCAGTCCTGGAGTCGTGGAGAAGGTGGGCCACACCTTTGGAAGAGCTGGAAACTGGGAGAGCAGCAGGTATCCAGCATCACAGGGATGCGGTGGAAGGTGTCGAGCACCAGCAGAGCTTTAGGGCAGGTACATAATGTAAGGGTGTGCTTCATTCTCTTCTATTTCCACAATCCTTAAGCCAATGTCTACATTAATTCAGAGAGAGTTTAAGTTGTATTTTTAAGGACTTGAGTGAATGGAAAGGAATCACGTTTAAAGTTAGAGCAAGCCTAAATGCTTTTCCTGAAATGTGTCATAAAGAGCTTTTTATAAAGGTACTTAATCACGTGCTTGACTTTGTGCACAGACTCCTGTCCTGCTGCTGTGGGGTGAAGTTTCAAGGGACATCTGTGAAGTTTGTGAGCCACAGGCAGATTCTAGACAGGAGAAAGCTCAAAAGCTTCAGGTAAAGAGCTAGAGAGCAGAACACGACCTGCATTTTCCATGAATCCTGAAGGAATCTCAGGTTCTCCATCTAACAGTGAGTGTGGAGGGATTGCCTTTAGGATAAGGCACAGGCTGTTAAGGTCTCTTTTTAGCAACCTGGCATTTCCCCTTGTGGAGATTCTACCTGTCCCAGGAAGATTAAGGGCAGGAAAACAGGCTGGAGGAAAGGTTTCTGCGGAGCGGTTGTGAGGAGTTGACAGTTTAGGAAACATTAGGACTGCCTTTGTTCCCCTTGCTGTGCAAATTAAACAGGAAATCCATTAACTGTGTGAGAAAGGAAAATGCCTGAGTGTGACAATGCAGAATCGTTAAGGTTGGACAATAGAGGACAAATGGCTGTTGAATAATTAGGGTTTGCCTTGCTTCTTCTGGCCAGCTCAGGGCGTGAATTTTGTGCCGGTTTTGTACAAAGCCCATAATTTATTCTGATGCCAGTGAGCCAAAGAACAGAACTTAGGTGTAGTGAAAGTTCACAGTGACTGACAGTGATTCTGCTCCAGCTGAAACCCAGCAAGGAAGGAGGGGATGGATGCAGAAGGCAGAGCTGAGGCTTGGTCTCTCCGAGTGATCAATGTTGGAGTTTGCTCTGCAGTGTTTTCTTTGAACTCATGGAATCGTTAAGGCTGGAAAAGACCTTTGTGTTCATCGAGTCCAGCCATCATCCCAGCTGTATTTCCCAGTGTCATGCCCAAGCAGCGCTCCCAAAAGAAACCACTCACTCCAGGTTCTCTTCCAGATGCTTCTCCGGCTCCCCCAGTCACCGTGGAGCTGAGCACTTGGTGGGGCTCACTTGGCACAAGCAGAAGACGTTTGAAAACACCAACCTGGGACGAGAACAGCAGCTCTGCTCCTGGAAAGTGCTCCGGAGGAGACAATTGTCCGCTGGGAACAAGGGGCAGAGACCAGGAGGCCCAGCAGATAACGCGGTGAGTTTTATGTGCTGGGTTCCTCTCTCCGAGCAGATGCTTCTCCAGCGCTCCACGTTCCCTCCCAGATCCATCAGCGCTAATAGCGTTGCCTGGGGATATGTCTGGCTCCACAGATGCAGAGCAGATGTTCCAGCAAGCCTACTTTTAGCATGTTCAAGGGGAATTTGGCTCTCTTGGAGAGACTCTGGACAGAGCAGGAGGGGGAAGGGGAGGGGGAGAAAGAGAGAATAAGAAAAGGTTTCCCCTCGGAAAGCCGGCTATGAAAGAGGTCAGGTCTCCGGAGAGAAGACGAGGTTCCCGTCCCTCACAGGAGCAACCCTCACCACAGCTCCAGACCTGCTGCACTGCCAGGGTTTCTGCAGCTCTGCTCTCAGAGAGGGAGGGAATTGGGCTATCGCTGCAATCGTTGCAGATGATTGGGCTCATTTTTCACCTGTCTGGAAGTTGTTGGTGAAGGAACGTCCCAAAGGGATTGAGGGAGCAGGGGTACCACCCCGAGCGGGGGTGCTGTTGCTGATGATGTGCTGTTATAATTTCAAGAGCTGCTCAGCTGCTGTTTTCTCCCAAACCCCTTCAGCTCCAGTGGGATCCAGAAATAACATTTGACTGCTGGTCATTTTTAATCAGTAGGGTCTGATGAGAGCAAATTTCCTGAGTCAGAAACTCTGCCCTGGATTTATGTCTGTGACGGGCAATGGAGCCATCGTTGTTTGGGTTTGAATTTTCCCGGTCTGGATAGCCACACCTGCCTTTAAAAATTGTAATATTCATGCTGGGAATGCCTTCCTCAGCCATCTACACAGCCTTGTCCCCCTTCCTATGCCATCTACACAAGTCTACCCACAGCAAACTCTGTGATTCCATGGAATTTTGGGTACAAACCTGCTTTCAGGGAATATTCCCACTGCAGGTTTTTCTTCTTTCCAGTGCCTTAGGAGCTGGAAGCTGTTATCCTGTACCTGCATCTCAAAGATAAATGAGCCACCTGAGGTTATTTTGGAAGTAGATTCTTCTCTCCCCTTCTTGTCCCATTTGCCTGATTTCAGACTCAGCCTGGGGAACCTTCCCAATGACAAAACCGATAATTATTATTAATATTTTCTGCTTTTTCTTTTTTCTTTTTGCTAGGAATTTAACTCGAATACGTTTCCATCATCTTTAATTGCTTAATAAAGGGAGTCAGCCCTTGGCCTGGACAACGAACAGATGGAGAAAGGACCAGATGCTTCACTTTCAAGCGAGATGACTCCAAAGCGCAAGTCCGTCATGTCATAGCTGCTAATCCAACGTTACACTGTGCAGCTCATCCTCAGAGCTGGGAACTGGGCCCAGATGAGCAGGGGAGAGCAGATGAAAGATGCCAAGAAGCCCTGGGGAACGCTGTATCCAGGTGGGACGGTGCAGCTCGCGGTGGCGTGGCCCCCTCAGCACGTGCGAGTGAAGGCGCCGCCAAAATGCAGCTGCAGAGGGATCTCCAGGAACTGGCTGGTGGGGATCCCAGCCGGAGGGTGGACACCAAGCTCCTGGAGCTCCTCTGGAGCCACATGCCAGGCCTGGGACGCCTGAATCGCCGGGCACGTGGTTTGAGAAGAGCTGGGGGCAACAAAAGGGCAGGTATTATCATTTAACAAGGGAATGTGCTGCTCTTTAGCCCAGAACAATTGCAAATGTAAGGGCATAATGAGAAGCAGAGCAAGGATTTCCAGGGCAAGAGGATTTCAAAGGGCTAATGGCTGTTCCTGGGATGCTCCAAGAGTTGTGAAGTGAAACTGCAGGATTTTGATTTAAGTGAAGAAGGTAACAGGACCTTTACTATTTGGTGGGTTAGAAACCTCAGATGTCAGAGAATGAGGAGGAAGACACTAGTGAGTGGTTGTTAATCTAACTTTGATTTATTTCAAATTTAGTATAAACTAGTCAAGGTAGCCTCTGCTTTAAATGCCTTTGGTGTTTAAAAGTGAACACAGTCCCTTTAACCTTTCTGCAGGGCATTCGCAGAGCTGCAGAAAATTAATCCCAGTCTCCAGGAGAAGGAAGGTATTTTCTCTCATAAAAAACACTCACTGGTGGTTTCCCCTTTCTCCCAGGGCCTCTTACGAGTCGGGGGATGACCTCTGGGCTCCTGCTGCCAAGTGATTCCTTATCCAAGTCACTGCTCTGTGACTGCTTCTGTCAGGGAGTGGTCATTTTTGGGAGACGCCAGCCTGTGCTTTGATCTCAAGGGGCGTGGAAGTGCTCCTGGAGCTCCTGAAGGGGTGTTCCTTGTGGAATGGCCTTGGGAAAGCTGCTTGCCCAGAGAAGGTGTGGCTGCCCCATCCCTGGAAGGGCCCAAGGCCAGGCCGGATGAGGCTTGGAGCCACCTGGGACAGTGGAAGGTGTCCCTGCCCATGGCCGGGGGGTGGAATGAGCTTCCCGACCCCGTCCAACCCAAATCATTCCATGATTCTATAGTGCTTGAACCATCTGAAACATCCCCCCAGCAAGGTTAACATAAGGCTGGGATGGCAGACAGTTCCCATGAATAACCCTGTCTCCACATCCAATGAGAAATACCGCCAGGAAGAAGGAAATTTGTCATTCATGTGACATCTAATGCTGTTCTTGGTGGGTTTATTTGGATGTCTCTGAGTGGTGACTTTAGGTACCTCCCTCCCGGAAGGTTTGGGTTGCCTCTGCAAAGCCACTGTGTTGCACTGTTCTCTCAGCCTTCTAATTGTTTACATATCTTGGAGTCAGAGAATCAGAGATTCTCACACTTTGTCTAAATAACACCTGTTGTTTTGTAACTGCTTTCTTGTGTTGTACATTCCATTTCTATGATAGATAAAGTTGATGGACTCTTGGTCCATCCAATGTGATGGAGAAGGTGTCAACCTTACCTTCCAATCATCTGTAGTTACAAGAAATGTATAAATACTGTAAAGTAACACTAAAGCTTCTTCTTCTGCTTCTTCTTACCCTTCTGACATCTCTCCTGTCCATGTGTCATTATTGTGGCCCCTAGAGCCACATCAGCAAACCCGACGCACCACTGCAGAAAATATCGTTTTCTGCAAGGTGCTTGTACAGGTTTTGTGGAGGTGGGTTACCCATCCCTGGAGCCCTTTCTCTGGGTACAAGAAACCCTGAATATCTGTGGGTTTTGCCATCATTACTTAATGAAAAATAAAATTACTGAGGAAAATACCCCAACCCACTCTCTCCCATACCTGTTCCAGGGCTTTTTTCCTTAGTCTTCCTGCTTTCTCTACGGAGAGAGCCAACGAGGAGACACAGCTGGGAACAGCCAAAAGGACGAGACAGGGACTTGTGCAAGCTCCAGCTTGCACCCCTGCCACAAATCTTGTGATCATTCCCATTAATGTGCCGCTCCTGTGGGATTTTGGAGCCCGGAGGCTCCCGCTGTGCACCCCGAGAGCAGAGCCTGAAGCCCAGGCTGTGGCTGGGCTGGGACCCGTTCCCCAGCTCCCCCGTCCACGCTGGCCGCACCTGCACGGGCGTCCCCGGGAATTGTAAATCCCGCAGGTGGCACCTCGTAAACCCGCCTGGAGACCCCGGCTTTGCAGGCAGAGTCCCCCGGGCAGATTTACAGAGTGACGGCTGCTTGACTGGCAGCTGCTGCCGCTTTATGGGACGTCAGCACATGTTCCCACTAAAAACCGGGAATGACGGCTGGGGAAGAGCTCCCTGCCTGCATGAGAGGCCTCAGCCCCGCTCTCCATCTGCAAGGTGCCTCTTCCTGGCTTTCTCCAGCCACCTTGGAAGTGCTTTGGATGCGATTCCGTCCCTTGGTAGCGGGACGGAGCACACCCCAAGCCTGTTTCTCAGGGAGAGCTGTCACAGCGGGTTACGGGGATGCTGAGCCAGGCACAGAGGGGAGGCTTGGGCTGCTTTGGGTTTTATTTTTAGTGTGGCAGAAAAGTCTTTTCAAAATGAAGAGACAAAAATCAGAAATCTGGGAACGAGCTCAGGTGCCAGCCACGATGACAACCTGGTTTGGAGGAGAAAATCTCATCCCAAATCTGGACAAAGAAAGGGGCAGATGGGGGCAGCTGGAGGACTGTGAGGCTCCTGCTCCTCCTCTATGGAAAATGCAAAGATTAGGTCTTAAAGCAATTTTGGAACTATTTGGATGGGGTATTTATTGGGTATAGTTGGCGAGGACCCCACTCTGGAGTTGAACCCCACGCCAGCATGCCCTGCCTGGCAAGTTTGGGGTGACCCCCATCACGGGATACTCAGGGATGATGATCCCACTCTGTGTTCCAGTGTTTCCTCCTTTTCCCTTCTGGCAGGTCACTGCTGGATCAAAGAGGAGCCAGTACTCTCTGACAGACAAGTGTCACAGCCATGAGGGGGGAACCAGAGTCTTGGGGGCGACCACCAAAGGATCTGGAGATGTGGGCAGGCACTTTTCTCCTGTCTCCATTCACCAATACCCCAAGTAAGTTTATTTACTAAGGTTTTGGGCGTGGGAGTGCCTGCAAACGCCTGATTCTTTCTCCACCCCTGTGCATGTCCCCTTTGCTGCCTGGGGTTACCCATGTGGGAAGAAGCCCTGACGTTTCAAAGAGAGTCAGGGAATCTTAAAGGTTGGAAAAGCCCTCCAAGATTATCAAGTCCAGCCTTTGACTGAGCACCCCATGCCCACTAAACCATGGTTCCCAGTTTTCTGAACACTTCCATGGATGGTGACACCACCACTTCCCTGGGCAGCCTGTTCCAATGCTTGGCTGCTCTTTCAGTGACGAAATTTTTCCTCCCATGCAACCTGAACCTCCCCTGCCAAAACTTGAGGGTGTTTTCCCTTGTCCTGTTGATGTTTCCCTGGGAGAAGAGGCCCAGCTCACCAATATCAATAGTTGCCACCTCAGCATGAAGCGGCCACAGCTCCAGAAATCCCTAAATTGTTGGTGGAGGCTGAAGGAGTGTGCCAGGGAAATTTTCAGCAGATTCCTGTGCTCTTTACATGAGCATCCAGTGCTGGGAGAGTGTGGAATTCCTGGCCAGGCATGGTATGGCTGCTCATGGGAAATTCGTGGAGAAGTACCTTTTAATGCCGAGCAGAACTGGTCAATTAGGTGATGATGTTAGCTTGAAAAAGCTTCCTCTCTTTTCCACCTGAGTGCATTTGGGGAAGGCTGCTTGTCTTTAGGGTCATGTGTTCTGGCTTTCCTACCAAAAAGAAAAGGGAAAAAAAAGAAACCTGAGCTTTTCATGCAATCTTCTGCTTCAAAACTTGGCACTCGGAGAGAACCATCAAAAACTATTAGTCTGGCACTGACATTCGAGTCAGTCGTCAAGGAATTTGAGATTTCTAGAGGTACTGAGGAAGGCTTATGTGGGAAATCTCTGGAGAGGCCCGTGTGCTCTGGGGAGTTCTGGGTGAATTGCGATAAGAGCAGCTTTTGGGAACTGGAGCTGCGAGTTCCGCAAGCCACTGACGGGAGTAACAGAGCACGGGGAGATGTTGTGCAACACTTCCAGACCTCAGAGGCTCAGCAGCTCCTGGCATTCCTGGGCAAGGCTTGGCTCCGTTTCATTCCTTATTTTTGCTGGGGAGGTGCACTGAACGTGGCTGGGGTACTGCTGGTGAGTGGGCCATGGACTGGTGGCCCAGAGGGGCCATGGGGCATCCTGACCTTATGGAGAATAATATTTTAAAAGCGCTGCATTGACAATCTCATTCCCAGATGGAGAAACCGAGGCGCCACCAGCATGCAGAGGAAGGATTAAATCTCACCAGGCTCGCCCCAGCTCCAGAGCTGAGCTCTTGGTAAGTGCCCAGAAGGTCCTGGCTGCTTTGTGTCTTGGTGTAGCGCTCTCCATGTGATGAGTCCTTCCAGGAAAATGCTGTTTGTTTAAAAGAGTGAGCCCCTTTTCAAGGCATGATTTGTGTTTTTGAGTGTAGGTCAAATAGCAGACACTTCTGATTAATGCAACATCGAGAGATGGCAAAAAAATAATAAAAAATAATTTTAAAAAAAAATCACATGCCTCGGTGGGAAAAAGTATAAAGGACAAACATCCAGTGCTGTTCAGCATTTTGGGAGGTGGGGAAATGAGCAGGAAAGATCATACCTAAACAGAAAGCCAAAGGCAGTGCTTGCATTTGCCAAGACATCAGCCAAAAGGAAAACACAACTGTGATGGCAGTAAAATCATGTATGAGTCATGATGGGCCAAGAACAAGTTTGCTTTCTTTTCCCCCCTCATTGAGCAGATGATGATTAAAAGATAAATCATGCTTGGAGTCAAATCAAGTGATTGGATTAAAGTTTAGTTGAGTATTTAGAGACTGTTTGGGACACAATGGAAAGCTAATTGAAAACTTACATTTGTGAGACCCTTGAACTCTCCAGCTCTCAATAAAATACTACTGCAAAGTACACAAGGGTTCCCTGTGGGAGAGATTCCTCTCCGCAAGTGCTTTTGCTCCTCAGGTATGTGGAGAAATGGAATTCATTTTCTCGGCAAGTTCACCAAAGAAAGGCATGTTCGTGATCGTAACTCAGCTGTTGCTCATGGTGCAGTAATTTAATCTGCTCAGCTCACTGAAAAGCAGCGAAGCAAGACAAAGGAAAGTCACTTCTTGGGGGAAAAAAACAATGAGGATTTAAACACTTCATTCTTTTAACTAGTCTTTGTTCTTCTGAGCAGCTGCTATGCCAGAGCGACTGGCTGCCTGCGCTGGGCTGAAGTGACTCTGGAGTCTTAAGAAGGATGTAAAAATTCCTTCTGGATGTGTTGTAGCAGGACGTGTCATGCTTTATTTGGGCTAATAATGTTATTGCACTCTGGAATCGCCCGCCGTTCTTAAGGAACATACCCAGCCTCCAAAGCATTGTCCTTTCTGGTGGAAATACCAGGGAAACCCACAAATGAAGAGAATGAACTTCCCCATGTCCGCACACACATGAACGGGCAGAAACGGGAAACCTGGCTCTCCATGTGACCTCCGTGTGACCAAGCACGCGCCTTCCTTGGGAATGCTGAAGGGAAGCTGCAGAGACTCTGTGGCCAGGTTCATTTGGCCCCTTTGCACCGTGATTTTCATGGGCCAGAAATGGGTGATGAATGCCTTCTTAGGAGGAGCATGGCAGACCTACCTCCTCCATGTGCAAGGTTTTATACTTCTCTAACTACTCTGGCCTTTAGGGCAGTTGTTTGGGGTTTTCTTTTCTCCAGAAGGATGTGTTTGTGCTGAGATCACAGGTGGTAGAGAAGGTTTGGGGGGCAGAATGGGAAGAAATTATTATGCTGATTTTAGCTGATGAACATAGGAAGCCTCAAAGAGTGCTCTCCTATCCTTACTAACAGGAGACATTTCCTAATATCCAAAGTGGTTTTTCCCTCGTTTCTGCTGGAATCTATCACTCCACAGCCTGCCCCCACGTAGTCATGAGCTCACTTCTGCTAAGGCAAGCACAGGTATCTCTGCAGTCCGTAGCCTCGTGCAGCTTGGCCAAATCTGCTGTAGACAGCTGAGGGAGGTGAAGATAAGGAATGTGGGGTTAATATTTTGGGGAAATGCACTTTACCAACTCGCTTCAGCAGAGATTTCACCAAGTGCATCCTGTCTCAAATGCATCAAACAACGAAAATCTTAAATTAGTCATAAATAAATGTCACGACAGACCTTCTGTTTGTGCTAATTAATGTCCATTATATGCATCAGAACAGGCAGTTGCCCCACTGGGCAGTGTGACGTGCCCATGAAAGTGAGCCCAGCATTCGCTGCTTCTTAACAGCTGTGGTTTGTTCTTCACTAGAAAGTTTTAATGTGTCTTAGAGTGATTAATGTGTTCTGGGAGGACTGGGTAAGAAGCCATCAGTCACAATTTGTGGGACACTCCTTGGCGGATTAGAGGAAGATGGATCATGAAGATTAATACGTTTCTTCTCTCCATTGTTGCCAATTCCGAGAGGTTTCACCCCAGAGCTGAAGAACGTGGGATGGAAGCAGCACTGGAGGTGACATCGTGTCTTGCTCGAGGCCAGTGGCCTGTGTGTGAGTTCTGTGTGTGGAGCTGCCAGGAACACGCCGGAGTGAGGAACATTTTGAAGCTGGAGAAAGCTGCTCTGGGGGCGATGGTGCTCACAGAGCACCGGGAAGAAGAGAGAAGGCTCAGTGCCTAAAGGGGCTATGAGAAGCCTAGAGAGGCTCTTTTCAGTGATAGGACAAGAGGGAGTGGCTTCCCACTGCCAGAGAGCAGGGTCAGATGGGATATTGGGAATTGTTCCCTGGGAGGGTGGGCAGGCCCTGGCACAGGGTGCCCAGAGCAGCTGTGGCTGCCCCTGGATCCCTGGCAGTGCCCAAGGCCAGGCTGGACGGGGCTTGGAGCCACCTGGGACAGCAGAAGCAGGGGGTGGAATGGGATGAGCTTGAATGTCCTTCCCAACCCAAACCATCCTGGGATTCTGTGGTTTTGTGATGCCTGAGACAACGACCATGTGAATGCGTATCTTGCATTTGGGAAACTTCTGGGTTTACACTGACTTTTGGTCTGAATTATGATGGGAAGGTGCAGTGGGAATCTATGTGGTCATTCCAGCTTCCACGTGGCTCTAGCAGGAACAAGGAACACTTTGTCCCCGTGTTGGCTGGGCGATGTGACAGACTGAAACAGCATTCCTTGGAACGGACACGGAGGCGGTCTGAGGAATCCGTGTGTCCCTCACAGTGTGACAGGTTACGGGTTTGCTGTGCCTGCTTCAGCCACCAGCAGATGTTCCCGCTGCCTTCCCCGATTCCTCTTGCTGCCAAAGGTCCCCTCCCTTTGGCTGTGCCAGCAGCAGGCATGAGTCACTGCTCCCACTCCTGCATGCCTGCAAATTCCAGCGGCAGGAGCAAAGCGGAGCAGCTCCGGGGTGCTTCGTGCTCTCACGTCAGCTGCCATGGGGTTTATTTAGTGCAATAGATACACCAGCTAAAAAGTGCTCAGGTCTGGGGGGGAATACCTGAACTGACTGAGGTCATGGTGCAGAGTGTTGCCTTGCATAGGAAAATTGCCTTCAATTTCCTCCTGGCCGTGGGGAAATGAGGAGCTGAGGGGGCTTTTCATCTGGTCTTGGTCAAAAAGAAAACTTATCTTCTTTCTAGCACGTTCTGAGCTGGAATAACAAGTTGAACATGGCCTGAGGCGATAGGATCCTAGAACAGTTTGTGGTGGAAGGGATCTTAAAGATCTCCTTGTTCCAACATCCTGTCATGGACAGGGACACCTTCCGCTATCCCAGGTTGCTCCAAGCCCCATCCAACCTGCCCTGGGACACTTCCAGGGATCCAGGGGCAGGCACAGCTTCTCTGGGAAATCTGTGTCAGGGCCTCACTGCACTCTGAGTATGCATCAACTCTTTGCAAGAGCCATAACTGGGGGTAGATTTGAAGTGCCACATCTGAGGCTGTGACGTCTCACACTGTGGCATTTTGTCAAATAACTCGTGGGTCTCCTTCCACTACGGCGGCTGGATCTGATGGGTTGGGCTGTCTGAGAGCTTTGACTCGGGTCACAGCCTGTATTGGGCCTCATAAAAGAGGTATGCGTGATTTCAGGCTCTCCTCCCCTCCTGGATAACTCATCTCCTCCACTTTAATGAAAGTCCTAATAATTATAACAATAGGAGATGTGCATTATCCTGAGGGCCTGTGCACTGCGTCCCCCCGAGAGCCCTTCTGTCAACTGCTCTTAATATTCCTGTGTTCTTTGCAACCCTTATGGTTAGAAAGCCTCCATGAGGGGGAAACACGCAAAAACCACGACCCAGATCTGAACAAATCACGCTGGGTGGAGTCTGGGGACACAGAACCCTGGATGGATGCTCGGAGGACGGCACGAACGTCTTCCTCCTGCCTTGGAGAACAACTGGGTTCGATTACGCATTGCGCAAACTCGCTCTGGTTTGGTTTTCCCCTCGGAAGGCGAGGGCAGATGTTGTGTTCTGAGGCTGCCGTGGGGCTCCAGCCCCTGGGCTGCGTTTCAGGACTGAATCTCCCACTTTGTGACGCTCCTTTTGGGGGTGGGCAGGCAGCTGGAAAAGGGGTTGGGAGCTGTTGGATGTCTTTGCTGCCCACCGAACACCCTGTGCTTAGTGCCTACAGAAGCAAAGGCAATTTGGGGCCAAGGCACACCAAAACCCAAAGCATGAACGTGAAGGGATGTCCGTGTGCTGAGCTCTGGGGCACCTCCATGGAGTGTTACAGGGTACTAATGTGTGTTTCCTTTGGGGGGAAAAAGGAATCTCCTGGCTGTGAGAGCCCGGAGTTTGTGCTGTGGTCACGGAAGTCCTTTGAGAAAGCCAAGCACGTGTGCTGGCCTTCCCCTCAAAGCAAATATTCTTTGTGCAAGCTAATAATTTTAGCAGGGATTCCTTTCTTCCTCTTGAGGAGAGTTAAATGAAGTTATGGGTCAGTGAGAGGGCATCTGTACAGCACAGAGGAAGAATTTCCAAGGCTTGAGTGTAGTCCCGTCATTTGGAGAAGGCCTGGTCAAATTGGCTTTCCAAAACATTTTCTTTATTAAAGATTTTATTGGTGCTTTTTGCTGGTTTGCAGGGGCTGTTCAGCCCCTCTGAACTGGTAGGACTCCATGGATGGAACTGACAGGAAGCTGAGGGAAGTTTTAACCATTTTCCACCCGCAAAGCAGAACTTCCCAGTAGTTTCCACCATACTTGTCCAAGTTCCTGGATACAAATATTGTGCCATTTCCAGGAGTGAGTGGCGTTGTCCCTCCTTCCAGCTGATGAAAGGGCATTGCCATCTAGGCTTGGAAATGCCAACACCGATCCAGTATGCCAAGGTCCTTCTGCATTCAGATTCTCAGGCTCACCCCAAATCCTTTTTGTTCTGAAAGAGGGGATTGAAAGCTCTCTGAGCAACTTCACTGACAATGTTCAGACCTCCTGCGTGTAGGAATGGAGCAGCCGATAGCTCTCCTTGGGGCTGTAATATCCTCACTCAGAAACCACTTTAAATCAGAATCGAAGCTCGATGAGGACTGTGCATTCACCAGTGAAATTAATAACGGGCTGTTGAGTTTGTAGTTCCCTTGAAAAGGCATTGGGTAAAAAAACTGACTCGTGATGGGAGAACAGGGGCCAGAAACTGAAACTAATCTTAATGAAAAAGGGTATCCAACAAGCCGCAGGGCTGTAAAATCTGCCTGATCAAATCTCCACTGGACCATACTTCCTTGCGTCCCGATTTTGAAAGCCCAATTTCCTGCGAGATTGCATGATTATTATTTTTTAATCTAAAATGTATGGCCGCAAGAAAAGAGAAAAAAAAAAAAGGCATTTTAAAATAAATAAATCTGGCAAACGCAAATGAGATCACGGAGCGGTTTGCTGGAAATGCCGAACATTGTGTTGCCCAGAACTTGGCATTTATGGAAGTGACCAGCGGGGAGGAAATGGAATTGTTCTCATGGCTGGTGTCAGCTTGGATCATCGAGCCGCACCGCAGATTTGGCATCCCCGATGGAAAAGAGAGGCTCTCCAGGCCGGTACGATCCCGCTCCAGAGCGTCAGTCGTTGCGTAGGTTGGGGTCGGCGAGGATTGACAACAGGGAGGGACAGCATTCTATGAGTCTGGCGCTTTCTTGTCCCAGATTAATGATCTTCCAATCTGGTTTTCAGGCACACAGACTCAGTCACACGTAAATAAAAAACAGAGGGAAGCTTTTAAGAGACTCAGATGCTTGGTATTCCAAGCAACAGCGAGAGCAATGCCTTGCGAAGACGCCCCGTTGAGTGAGAACATAGCGGTCCCTTTGCGCCTCACCTTTTCCCTAGGATTTCTCTCTGAAGGGATTCCAAGCTCTTCTTCCCACTGGTCCTGGTTTCAACTCAAAATTTAGTCTTGCCTTAGCAGGGTTCTTCAAAAGACAGGTGCTGCTGGAAGGTGGTACAGCCTCCTGAAGGTCTGCTCCAGCCGCTGGGGAGGTCTCTCTGTAGGGAGATGGAATCTAAGGCAGCTGCTCTTCCTTAACTTGCCTGCCGTGGAGAGGTCCCTGTGGCTGGGGAGGATGGACACATCTTCCTGCAGGTCTCAGGAGCTGTGGTCCAGGAGGACACAGCTGTGCCAGAGGTGCAGGAGACTGAAGCTTGTGGTGGTGGTGGGTCAGCACAGGACAGGAGCTGCATCTAAGCAGTGCCCAGCAGCTCTCCAGGCATTTTTCAAATGGAATTCCAGGCAGAAAACCAGGCAAAGAAGGCAAAGCTGCTGTCATGTGGCCCCTCTTGTGTTTGATATTTCACAAGCCTCTGGTGGAGCAGCCCCACCTGGTCTGGTCAGGCTGTGCCAGCACCGCGGGCCAAGATTCAATAAAATTGTTGTTTCCAATTAAAAAAAACCCACACGAGAGCTGTAGGAACGGCAAAGCCACAGCTTGGCAGGGGATGGGCTTGAGCACTACTTCACTGCAGGAACGACATTAAAGCCCCATCCTGTTCGCACTGAAATTGGTGGCAGAGCTCCCACTGACCCCAGTGGGAGCAGGATCAGCCCCCCATTCATGGCTGGGGTGGTTCCACCAGGGCCTTACTCTTGTTTTGGGGTCTGTGGCTGCTCCAGTGAGGCAACGCTGGTGAGCGTGGGTCAGGACAGGAGTTGCGTCTAATCAGTGCCCTGTGGCTCTCTGTGCATTTATCAAATGGAATTTCAGGCAGAAAACAAAGGGATTGAAAGGTTGAAAAACAAGGAAGGAATGTGCACTTGGCAGCTCTGCTAACCAGATGTTTGTTTCTTTCTCCTCGTTCTCAACAATGACTAAAAAACTCGTGAACAGTCTCAAGCCCAGCGCAAGGTCAGCCCGAAAGTAGGTAAGAGGTGTCGCAACAAGGCGCAACGGACAGCTGGGGATGGAAAATGTTAATTTGTCCCAGGATCCGGGCCTGTGGCTCAGAAAGCACGGCCCGGCCTCCAGAAGGCCCGGGCGCATGTGGTGCTTTCCCTTGCTAGCGCGGGCCCCACCGGGCGTGCGAAGCTCTCCTGGAAGTTTGTGGTATTCCCTCCGTGCTGGTGTGTGTGAGCTGCTTCCAAGGGCAGCTGAGTGCTGCAGCCCGAGCAGAGAGCAGCCAGTGCTGAAGTGGATATATGTGAGTAGATGCATCCATTTCCCGGGGAGCGCCTGAGTAGCGGGGCAGCGAGTTGTAGGTTGTGTGATTTCACGGGAGAAAACAGCCCTTACAGAGTCAGATTTATTCTATAATAGTTTTCATCGCATTGCAAGAGCTGCCTTCCTGAAGAATCCCCGAGTTTTTTTGATAAAATCAGTCCAAAAAGGGAAAATTAACGAGTGGGAACCGGCAGCACAATGCCCTGAGGTTGCAGAGCTGTGAATTGACTCTCTGGCCTCTGCTCTGTCACCCTTGACAATGTGCACTTCTTCAGCAGCATCTCCTGAAGGCTGTTCCCAGGACCAGCATCTTTTCCCCTTGTTTCACAGAAAAAACACCTCATTAATCAGTCTGCAGGCGAAGCAGATAAATTTAAAAAATAAAAAGGAGAAAAAAGAAAAGGTTATTAATTTTTATTAGCAAGGAAACCAAGCCAGAGAGGTAGAAGTGACTCACTTGTGACTTGCCTGTCCATTAATGATGGGATTAGGAGCTGAGCTCTTGTTATCTGACCAGCTGGCTTTTTTTCAGATCACATCTGTCCAGTAGTGACTCCACAGCCAAACAGCAAGTTTGGCCACGAGGCAGAGCTTTACTAAACCAGTGTGCAGGAGATTGGGATTGCCTGACCTTTAATTTAAGTCACCTTCGCAAACAAATCATGTTTTAACAGCTGGTTTTATCAGATACCACCATTTTTGGGGGGAAAAAAAAGAAATCAGGTGTATTTAAGTTATACAGAAATGCTTCCTTGGGCTGTGTGTGACAGTGGATCAGGATTTTGGATTCCCAAGAAGATTGGCTGGGTTAGCATTGGCTGAGTGAGGGCCAGCAGCTGCTCATCAGTACTCAACAACCTTGTCCAGCTCAATGCTTGTGAGCATGACATGGATTAATCTGCGAGTTAAACCAGACTGCACTGCCCAAGGAGGACAATCCTGGGCAAAATCAAGCTGTATTCTCCAGAAAAAAATGCTGTGAGTGTGGTTCCAGAGCGGCAGGAGGCTGCATGAGGGCAGTGAGGATGCTCCTCTCAGCTGCTTTTCCCATCTCACCCGCACTGGAACGGCCTCCCAAAGTCAATGTTCACCCATGGCCGAGCTGATTCCTCTCCATCCTACAGCTTTGGTGTAACAGGCACGTGGAGCAGCAGGGATGCTCCTCACACCACCTCCTGGGCTCAGGGACATCATTAACGTGCTCAGGGAAGAGCAGCTCTTGTCTGGACCACCTCATTAGGTAGAGCGAGAACAGGAAAGGTTCCTTCTAGAAGAGCTCCTGTGCAAGAGTCCAAGATGTTTGTTTTTGTCCACGATCCAGCAGGGACGAGGCTGATCTGCTGTGATGAACCCAAGCCTGTCCATTCTTCTTCATGACGTGGAGCCGTGCCAGGGCAGGGTCAGGTTGGAGATCAGGAAAGGCTCTTCCCCCAGAGGGTGCTGGGCACTGCCCAGGCTCCCCAGGGAATGGGCACGGCCCCGAGGCTGCCGCAGCTCCAGGGGAGTTTGGACACCGCTCCCAGCGATGCCCAGGGTGGGATTGGTGCGGTGTCTGGGCAGGGACGGGGGTTGGACTGGGATGATCCTGGTGGGTCCCTTCCAGCTCAGAATGGTTCCTGTGGCTGAAGCAGTGTTTGCTCTGCCTGCCAGCACTCCCCAGTGCCCTTGAGCAAGGCCAACCATCAGTGCACTTTGTGAGGGGTCTCTCCCTCACAGTTCAATCCCTTTTCTGTCTGAGCTGAGTGGTGTCATCTGCAGGAGAGGTTTTGTTCCATATTTGGGAGAAATACTGCCCAATCCTCCCTCCCCCTCCTGCTCCCCAGATCTCTGTCTCTCTTCAGAACCACACTGAAAAGAAATCTTTGTTTGTTTATGGAGTTTCTGGGAGCCTCAGGTTTGTTTTCCTCCGTCCTCCCTCCTGCCAGTGCTGGAAGTGCCAGAACATAAAAGAGAGTCATTTCTCTTTGAGCCATGGTTGGAAGGAGCAGTGCCAGGAATCTGAGGAGCAATCTGCTCCTGATCTCCCCAGCACAGCCTTGCAGAGTGGAGGGACGGAGAAGAGCTCAGCAAAGCATCTGGGCTGCTGGATGCCAGCAGAGCCTGCGCTCCAGCTGGGAATGTGCCGTTGTTCCCTTCGATAAGGACAGTGGCACGCAGAGCCCAGGCCAGAGGGAGGTGGTGGCCATCTGCCTGCAGCTTTTCTGTGCCCGAAAGCCTCGGTTCCCTGTGTATTTCGTGCAGATGACAAAGCAAAACCCCCAGATACACATTATGGGCCGCTTTAGTGCCACTGTGGGCTTCAGGGATGGTCTTACCGAGCCCCCTCTGCCACCCACCAGACCCAAAAGCTGCTTTGAAAACAAGGCCTCGCTCCTGCTTCAACCTGAGGAATGGGAAAGTTTGATTCTGCCTTCATGGACTTCCAGGGTGGAGCCAATCTCCCTTGATCCCAAATAGATGTCGGTAGGAGCCAGCAAGATGTCCAAGGAAAGGCACTGAGTCCTGGCCAAGCTGATGTTGTTGTGCTGAGGTACAAAAGTTCCCATCACAGAGGTGTAATACAGGGAAGAACCAAATCTTCCTGCAGCCCAATGCAGATGGTGGCAGAAGGCCCTGGGTTTCTGGGGCTGGAATTTAACATCCCATGGGCTAAAAGCAGAAATCTGCTCTTGCTTTGGTGTGGGTGTTACTCTGGGGGGGTGGGAGGTGTGTCCTGCAGATGAAGGAGCTTCAGAGTCTGGCATCGAGGTCGTCTGTGAGCACAGGGGATCCTGCATGGGTAAAAATCTGCTTCAGGCCGCTGAGAACTTAAAAGCATCCAGCAGGAGTTGGGAGTTTTCAGTATGTCCCTTGTGCATCCAAGAAGGACAACTGGGGACACTCCATAAGCTGGTGACAGCACAGGACAGCTCATTTCTCCTGTGTCCACCGGTCGTGATCCCTTGGTGAGGGCAGCCAGGAGCTGAATGGATCCCTAACTGTGTGTGAACCATTCCTTGATCCGTTGCTCTTCCATGGCTTTCCTTGGCTGCAATCCCAGCACGATCCTCCTGAAGAGCTCTTTGTGCGGGCTGGGAGAGGAGCACCGTCCCTAAAAGGTGGGTCTTTGGGGGCATTTTCTCCCTTGTTGCCTCACAGCATTCAGATCTGCCAGCCTTGGATTCCTGCCTGACCTCTTCCCTCTGCTCTCCATCCCTCCTGCTACCTGCAGCTCCAGAGACTCTTACCTTTAAGCCATCACTCAGAAGTCCCAGAAAACCTTGAGGCCCAGATCCCCTTTTTGTCTACACCAGTACACAAATAACAGAGCCGTCCCCCTGCGAGCTCCCAACCCCATGGAAAAAGTAAGGTGAAAAGTTCAGGAAACCACGATCCATTTCACAGCACACCTCCAAGGCACAAATATTAATACCAATAAAACAGGGAGGGGGATGGCGGTGAAAATCAGTTGCCAGTGGCTGATAGACCTTCAAATTCTCGAACTGGGAGCAAGGCTTTTAATCCACACACAATAAACTGTCCCACCTCCAGCAGCATGAGAGCAAACTGCCTTTTTTAAGGTGGATTATCACCAGAGAAACCCACCTGAAAAACTCCCTGCCATTCCTGAGCTTTCCTGTAAACCATCAGCCTGGATATATTTTATGATGTGATTTATAGAGAGTTTGTTTCTTAAGACTCGAAGCAACATTGCTATAAAAGTATAAAAGATGCATGTTTTGGTGGCGGATGAATGCCACTCCCTGCTTTTCCCTCATGGGGAATCTGCTGGGTGGGTTAACACCACTTGGAAAGATGAATTCTTCATGTGTGGGCATCCACTGGCAGCCTTGGAGGAGATTATTGTGTCATCATCCTTCTGGTCAGCAGCAACCCCACAGCTGCTCCTCAAGCTCAGAGATTAATTAACGAGTTGGAAAACAAGGGGAACGTGCTTCCTCGTGCTCCCTTCACCAGTTTGGCTGATTCCTCCCTCTGCAGGCGTTTTCACGGCGCTTTTGCAGCACGCTTTGAGTGTTGCCGTTGCCTGTTTAAGTCATGGAATAGATTAGATAATCCCTAGGCCTTTTCCACCTCTAGCACTTGTGGTTCTGGTTAAAGAGCTGTCAAGTCCTGGATTTAAAAGGGCAGAACAAGCCAAGGCTTTTGAGGTTCTGCTGGGAGGATTACAACTTGTAACACATTCCAAAGCCTTCCAAAAGCGCCTGCGATTCCAGGTTTCCGGACAGAAAGTGTTATTCAGCTTTCTGCAGATCTTCTTTGTAGTTCATCACACAATCCCAGTTTTCTTCCTGCGTGAAGATCCCACTAGCCTGAGGCTGGACTTGGTGGGAACATGCCCTCCCTTTCATCGTTTTTGACTGAAGATGTTTGCCTGTTGCTGGAGCAAAACAAATTTCCTTACAATAAAAAACCCCCTGCATCTGCCAATTCACTTTTAAATGTGGCTCTTGGAATTTATAGGAAAGTAAAAGGTCCCAGGGAAGCGAATTGTTGTCTTGTAACCTCGCCAAATATACATTAAAAATAAAATACCCTGATAGGTCTTTGGCCTCCTTGTTTTTATTGTGATCTATAGGCTGCACATAACCATCGTATCTCCGATGGTGAGGGTGAGGGCTGGGGAGTTTTCGGAGGAGGTTAAGGAGCTCTCCACCTCCAAATCATTTCTCTGACCTTGGCTGGCTGCTGCTTTTTGTAGTGAGTCCTCACAGTGGAGGAGCAACTGATTTGTGGGAATGCTGAGGAATGACCAGGGGCATGTTGGTGGAGCGTCCCTGCACCCCGCAGGGCTGCACCCATGGAGCCAGAGAATCTGATCCCTTCCCTGGAGAGCTTCTCCCAGTGGAAATGCTGGGGGGATCATGGGACACATCCACTGGCCTGCAAGAGATGTCCTGTTTTGGTCTGTGGGGCTCAGAGCCTGGTGGCTGTGGGCACAGCGGCTGCCCTGTCACAGGTGACTCAGCAAGGCCCTGTGGTCGGATGCTTCTCCTCCCTGAGGAAAACCCAGAAGGATTTGGTAGTGAGCCTCGGTCTCTGCGTTTGTGCGGGTTTGGGGGAAGGTTTGTTAATTTGGCATCTGGATGCGAGGCTGTAAATGCTCCAGAGGCTGTGGGGAAGTGTGGGCTTGGGGAAGGGAGAGGTTGCTGGGTTTGTGTTAGTCACATGCCATATTAATTAACACAGGCCATATCAATGACAATATTTACTTTATATTCTGCTATCACTGCTCCTCAGAACTGCTGGGGGAGTTTGTTTGCCTGTCACTGTAACCACACGCTGCTCACTTCCGATGGGACAGCATTCCAAGGAAGTGTCTGTAGTGAATTCCAAGCCTGTTTATGCAGTGGTATTTCCATACCAGTCATCAAAGCCCATTTGACTGGGTCTGGTTGTAAATCAGAGTCATTCCTTAGTGTGAAAGGAAATGGATTTGGGAGACACCGGTTCACAAACCTTGTGGTGGACATGAGGTGTTCACTCACCATTCCCTTCTCCGTCACTCAGCTGGACTGAAATTCCAATTCTCTCAAAGCAGACCTGGATTTCTCACTCTAAGTAAGGAGTTGGCTTCCTGGTTTTATGCAAAACCCCAATTTCCTTTCTAAAACTTCAAGCTTTGAAGTGGGGTGGATATCTAAGCTAATTCTCAAGGACACCTGCATTTTATAAATCAGATCTTCTCTGAAGCTGGGACCTTCTTTCAAGTCCCAAAAGATCCTAAAATGAGAAAATGTGGAGTTTCCAAGCTTTCGATGGGAATAAAACTGTATCCTTGCCAGTCAGAAGAAATCTGTTCCATAAATTGAAAGTTAAATTATAAGGATCTCAACATTTGGGGATGACAAAGGCATCAGTTTACCTCTTTTTCTGCTGAAACCATGGCAGCATAAAACTTTCTACGCTGAATTTCCTTGCTTATATTTCGAATTATGTTTTTTTAATGGACATTAAGGAGTGATGGTGCTTTGCTGCTTGGTCAAAAAGATTTGGCTTCCTCCTTCACAGTTTTCCTTTCAGCAATTCACAGGCATCACAGGGGTGGAGGAGAAATAATTGGCCTATAACTTTGCCCAGCTCAGGGAAAACACACAATTAGCGTTGCTGCAAATTGCTCCTGGATGAAATCGGTGAGTTGAAAAGTGGAGAGGCCAAAGAGCCCTGGAAGTTGGAAAATTTCCCTCTTTGCCTTGGGATGTTTACGACCTGAAGACATCAGTTTTATCTCTGGGCCTTGTTTCCCTAATGGAGCTTCTCTTGGGAAATTTTTCCATTGGAGGACGTGGGAGACATCAAATCCAAGCGGGAAAACTGGCATGGGAGCATGAGGAAAAGGTGAAGGCTCTGGGAAACGATGCCTGCAGGCTCTGTGTTCCACATCAAATACAGGCTCTCCCCGGCCCTAAAACCAGAGGCCCGTAAAACTCCGGGTGAGCCCCTTAATGGGTGTAAAATTCCCTGTCCCCGAGCGTTGCTCCCCGTTGTTCCCAGAGCCTCTCACCCGGACGGGGCCGGGGGAGCAGGAGCACGGAGGCAGCTGGAGGTCTCCCAGGATTAGGGAACTGCTCCAGCCCTCCCCAGGTGCAAAGGTGAACATTCTGAGGAGGCTGAGGAGGGAAGCGCCCAAATCTCATGTAAAATCGCGTCAACCCGGGCAATTCTTTGCCTCAGGCTTCCATGTTTTGTAGCGCAGGGAGTAAAGAAGGGTGCAACACTCAGGCGTGAAGAGGGGAGGTGGAATTTTGACCATCTCTCTGGTGCGGTTTGGTGTGCCCAGCTCCTTCCTTTAGAGCCCTCTAAACTCCCTCCCATGGCATTTTTGTTCCGTGTGTAAGATCCCAAGTAGTTCAGTCAACAAGGATCGAGCATGAGGGGAGCAGTTCACGTGAGACACGGAGCCCCTTGGAACAGAGGTCAAAGGGCTGGGGAAAAAAAATCACTCCCAAAGGACTGAAAATACTGATCCACTCAGCTCTCCATTTTCACCCCAGTGTGCTGGGGAGATGCCTGACCCACCCCATGGCAGGGAACAAACCATTCCCTAAACTTGCCTCTCTCCCTTGTGCAAAACACACCCCAAGCCAGCTGAAATGTCCCTGGTTCTCAGTGAATGCTAACAAAGGTCTCTCAAAACCAACCACAGGGAACTGAAACATTTTATTTCTAACAGAACCGGAGCAATTTACTGTGGGTTCTGCGTAGGAAATGAGAATTTTGCCCCTGCGGGCTGGGCCAGGCCCTGCCCCAGGCCTCAGCTCTGGGAGCCAGGGGCAGAGTAGGAAGCAGCTCTTGCAAAGCACATAAAAATGGTCATCTGGAGAGGGCAGCCAGCGAGGGGCTGCATGTTTTGGGGTTTTTTGAAATAATGGAGAGGTGTGAGGTGTTTTCATTAGCTGCAGGCTGTTGGAGTTGTTGAGCTGAGCGCTGTGTGTGATGGGGACGAGGGATGGGCCTGCCGTGGGGCAGGTGGGAGGCACTTAAAGGATATTGGAGGGAGTAAGTGGTTGAGAAGCAGCTCAAGGTCACGGCAGAAGCTTAGGGCTGGCTCTCAGGCTGCCTCATTGCAAAACCCCTCAGACCTGTGTCTTCCCAGCTTGGTGGGAGGGAGGGGCAGAGCTGCCAGCACCTCTCAGCCCTTCCCTCGAGGCAGGTTTTGTCCATTCAGAGACCCTGGGCTCTGAGAAGTTGCTCCTCATGCCATCAGTGAGTGGAGCATCCATCAGTCACCTTCAAACCCTGCCATTTTCCACTTTGCAGTGCTCAGAAGGGTTTGGGAAGCCTGTGGAAATGGCTCCCTACTGGCATCATTCTGCCCTCAAAAACACTTCGCGTTTTAGGAACGGTGGATTTGCAGGTGTGGAGGATCTCGGGGGGACCCGTGTCCCCTCTAGGGGCTGTTGGCTGGGAATGGGCCACAAGAAGAAACCTGGACACTGCATCCTGCTTCCTCTGGGGATAGCGGCTGTGTCCTGCAGAGCTTGGAGCACGAGGGGTGCCACTGGAGGCCAGCTGGAGTCTGTGCAGTGCTGGTGATGGGAGCTCTGAGCACACTGGGGCTTTTCTGGATTAAATCCTGCTCCCCCCACCCCAAAGGAAGCTTGGGAAACTGCTTGACTTTTTGTGGGGGAAGTCAGGCGTTGGAACACGAGGAAACGCCAGATTTATAGTTGCCACTGTAATCTCACACATGTGCTTTGATGCAGCCTTCGGTAACCCGACTCCCAGTGCTTTTTCTAAAAGCCTGGGCTGGGAGCTGAGTTTTGGCTGCCCGCAGAAGTTTGGATCAGGCATCTCCAGCCTTGGAGTGCCTGCTTCTCCCACCTGGGCAGCTCCTTGGCACAGGTGACGGGCGTGCGTGCTCAAGGTGCTCTGTGCTGTGTGCGCTCAGGGCGGTGCAAGGTCCGAGTGCACAGCGGGGACTTCCAGGGTGCTGCGCCCAAGAGCTGACTGGGGTTGTCTCTGCTCCCAGGAAACTGCAGTTTTCCAGCTTTTCTGCTGCAGTGGGTTTATTTTTTCGGGCAGTTTTGAAGCGTGGTGGCATCTGAAACCAAGGCTGAGCTCTGAGCGTCCTCTCTGGGAAGCCCCAGAGGTGCATCCCCACTGAGCCCACCTGTGCTGTTTGAAATATTCTTTCAGAAAGGATGGGCTTCATGTCTTGTTCATCCATGGCTCTGTTTAGGAATTCATATCAGAAATATTCCCTGACTACAGAGCCCAGCACCGGCATGCTGTGAGCGAGTTTTGGTGCAGTTAAGAGCGTGCAGCCTGGATGGGAAGGCGTGGAAGACTGGGAAATCAAGGTACTGACTGGGAAATTCCTTTCAGAAATTCCAGAAGATTCTGGTTTCAGGATAAGAGTGAGCCCTGTCCATGTCTCCCTGTTTGGGGCTGATGGACACAAAGGTGAAGGTCATTAATAAAAAAACCAACTAATGGAGCTGCTTGGTAAAAAATACATTGGATAATACCTCAGATGAGAGATCACTCCAGGCTTCCAGGCCTGATCTGAAACACCTTCATAGCTGCAGGAATTTAGGGTTACTTCTGGTACCTTAGGGTAGAAGCTGTGATTCCAAGGAGCTGAGCAGATTCATATCCTTTGGAAGGAGAAATGACACATCTGCTGAGAGGTGGGATGTGTCTCAGCAGCTCAAGGAACTGGGCATGGAAGTGACTCAGATGGATTCATCGGAAATTACTCAGGGAGCTGCCAAAACACAGCTCCATTGCCTTCGGAAATGGGTCATTGGAAGCAAATTTGTCAGCAGATCAGTCGGGGCTGATTTGACCCCATGTGGTGGCAGATCTGAAGGCTGAAGAATTGTGTGCTTGACCTAATCATGCAAAAACTCCTCACGCTAATGACTAATAGAAATTCCCTGCTTAAAGAAAACATCTGCACGTTGCAAAACCCAAAGGTTTGGAGGTTCCCAGTTAAGACCATCCCTGAAGAACGATTTTCGTGGCCGTTCTCAGTGATTTAAGCTGTGGCCAGTGTTCAGTTTACTGTGCTGCCTTTGAAGTTATCTGCTGGGAACCAGTTCAGGACACATCAGAGGATTCCTGTCTATCCCAGCCTGGGATCTAAAACTGGTCCCCTGGACTAATTCTTTCATGTAATACCAGCAGCGACAACTCTCAACTAAAGATGCAGTAAAAGGGAGAGGGTGCAGGGAGACAGATGAAAACCAGACTTTCCTTGAAAAAGCGAGTGTTGACTCGCTCCCAATCCATAAATACCTCTCTGGGGAGACCGTTTTGGATGTGAGAGCGTTTTAGGCAGAAGGTGAAGACACAGGGATGTATCAGCTCAGGAGGAGGTTGTCAGAAGGCCACGATTCCACAGCAGCGAAGGTGATTCCCATTCTCATCATTCCCATGCTGCTCCTGGGTTGCCCTGAAACCACTTTGGGTGTGGGGAGAAATAAACCTAATTTTTCAGACTCATCTTAGTGCACTCTAGGACTGGATGAGCTCTCCATGGGGAGAGAAAAGAGGAGGGAAGATGTTATTCCAAGGAAGAAGGGACCTCCCAGCTATGGATTTAGAAGCAATTACAGGGAGAAGCCAGGAGGAGAAATGCAATCAGAAATGCACTTACAGGAGGAGGAAATGCAAACTTTGGAGTGCACCTGATGTGGCTCATTGCCAGCCAGAGGGGCAGGAGCCACAGGAACTGTGAGGGTTAAACCACGGCCGCAAACACCCACGGCAATATTTCCATTTCACGTGTCCTCGGGTGTTTTTTCTCACTGAGCTGCAGATCTATTTGGCTCCTAAATAACAGGCTGACACCGGGAATTTTTGGCCAAAAAAGAAGGAGCTAGCAGAAGTCCTTGCACACTGGAATCTTTGAGATCTTGGAGATGGGGAAGAATGTGGTGGGGCAGTGGGTAAAAGCATGGAAATGCAGAGAGTAAGTGCTCCATCAAAACCCTCCGGCTGTTTGCCCAAATCCATGGGCAGGAGTGGGTAAATGTGGGAATGAAAACCTTGGTCGCAGAGCCAGGGTGCCCCTTCCCAACACCAAAATCCCACGTGTTCTGCTGCTAATTATTCCCTTCGTTCCCATGGAAAGAAGGACAGGCTAAAGCAAATCAGGGTTCCGGGACACTGGGAATCACTGGAACAAAGTGGGATCAGGAAATACAAGGACAACCTGTGGATCAAAGGGTGGGAATGCAGGTTCCCAAATAAAGGGGTGATTATGTGAGCACTTAAGGAGGGATTAGGATTGTAGGTGATAATAGTAAGCAGCTGGAAAAGGAGGCCGTAAAGAGCCAGAAATAAAATAAAAGGCAGGAGGGAAAAAAGAACAGATGAGAGAGGTGTGGTGGGACTCCTGCCCCAATTAAAGATATGAAAATAAATGCTCTAATGCGACTCATTTCAAAGGACCATCATAGAAATGTATGAAATGAGGTACCCTGTGAGGTGCTCTGACTCCGGCTGACACCCTGGATTCTCCCACATCTTCCTGGGTTCTGATTTGGGTAGGAGCCTGTGTTCCCTGGAGAAGGGATCCTCTGTCTTTGTGGTAAGTGCAGCCTTTGGGGTGTTGCTGAAACACCCTCCCACTCCATCGGGCTGTGGTCAGGTGGACGGCCGTTCTTGATGCTCCCAGCATTTCCTTCCCAGTCCATGCTGCCTCCTTAGCCAGCTGCTGGGGGCTCAGAGGGGAAAAAAGCCTCCCAGACTTTGTCCAAAGCACTGAATATCCTGTGCCAGGAGCTGGTTTTCATCTTTGCTGCAGCCTTGGAGCTGGGATTGGATCAGGGGGGTTTACAGCTCTTACAGTCCTGGCTGCTTGAGTACAGCCCATCGCTGTCCTCAGGTTTATGTTAGACCCACAAAACCTCAGTCTCAGTCCTGTGGGTGAGCTGGGGATCCACTGCAAAAGGAAAAGCCAATTTTGGCCATTCTCACGTGGCTGGACCACACACGAGGGTCAGGAAAATACCTTCCACCTGCAGCTTGGACCCACTGAAAAACGAGAGCTCCAGTAGTTCCTGTTCTGATCCTTCGGAGCTTTTATCCTTGTATTCCCTTTTCCCTGCTTCAGAAACCCTTTGGAGCTAAAGGTAACAGCACGTGGCAGAAAGAGTAAAGAACAAATCCAGTTTAACTTAAATTTGCCTTTCAGAACAAGAAGCTACCCCAAGCCCTTCCTACTGATTCACGACCTGACCTCGTTGCTGTATCTCTCTTTTAATTCCCCTTTGCAAGAACCACCAGATTCATGGAAAATCAACGTGTGTTTAGGCCACAGAGGAGGCAAGGATGTGTCCTGCACTTCCAACCCTTGTCGGGGGGCTTTCAGCTCTGTGACGCCCATCAGGAACCCAGTGAAGAAGAGAAAGGAAATTTATAGTGTAGCAACAACCTGGTCTGGCAGAAGGTGATTGGAATGAGCTGGGCTTTAAGGTCCCCTCCAACCCAAACCGTTCTGTGATTCTATCAGTCTGTAATAACATATCTGTTGAGCCCAGAGGATCTAAAGAACCCTGAAGTTATTTCTCCTTCTCCACCCCCAAAAAAATCCTAAAATAGTCTCTTGAATCAAGCCAAAACACCGTGTTTGTAACCAGCCTCTTTGTCACCGCGGCTGCCCGTGACCGAGTAGGAAATTGTGGAATAAAGGCCTAGTTTATAGTTTGAAAGAGACTGATGGAAACAGTGGGAGAGGGTTTGAAGTTGGGGAGACCCTGGTCAGGTTTTCTGCTGGGTTGGGGAGGCAGTGGCCAGGTTGACCCATTTCTGTCATGTGAATAAGGGAATATCAGCTCCAAGCAAGGGCAATGGTTCAGTGATGCTCGTTTGAGGTTTGGGAGGTCACCATTCACTTTTTGGCTCTTCCAGACCCTCGCCACTGCGAATTTGGGCTCCTATCCAAAATGTGAGAGTTCGGCCAAAGACGCTGTTTGCACAATTAAACTGGAACTGATGCAGGGGGTCACCCATAGCTCACCAGAGGAGTCTGCTCTGCTGGGTCACCTCAACTCCTTTAAAAGGAGAAAAAAAAAAAAAGAGAAAATAAAAACGCAGCAGGGATGGGAAATTTCCAGGCCTGCAGTCTCTCGTGACTTTTAAAATTGTTCTAACTGCTTTGCTTCCCCTTAAAATATTTCGGGCAGCCCTGGGAAGTGGCGGCTGAAAGGGTCCAGCGAGAGAGCCTGGGTGTGATCCACTGCTGGACTTTCCCAGCTTGGATGTAAAGAGGTGTTGGGCATTTTAAGAGGTGCGTCTGCTTGCGTCCAGCTCCCTGCAGGAAACCTGGGCCGGGGGGCCAAGCTGGTTTTCCTGCAGCTTTTCGCCGGGGTGGTGCAGGTTCACTGATCCACCACCAGCTGCATCTGTCCAGCTGCTTTGCTGAAATCAGTGCTATTCCTCTGGTTTTAGGATTAGGCTAACCCTTAAACCCAGCAGGTGCACTTGGGCTGGAGCAGCTGATGCTTGGGCAGGTTTTGGACACTCCTTTTCCTGCTGATTATACACAGAATGTGAATTTCGCTTCTTGGTGGATCTAAACCAAAGGAAGCAGAGAGCAGGAGGGAGGTAAATCTCTTAGAGTTTTATGTGGGCGTCACCTCAGATCCGCGTCAATTAGGGGTTTATTTGCCACTCATTAATATCAGGGCCAGTGTTTCTGTTGGGTTTAGCTTGCACTGCCCGTGTCCGTGTCATCCGTCCTCGGGGATGCAGCGATGCAACGTTCGTGCCTTCCAGGAACTGCCTCCTCCACCATCTCCCCAGCTGCTTTTGAGGGCTTTTTAACCATAAAAGAAAGGAAGGAAAAATATCCCAGCCACTTATCCTCTGGTCTTCTTGCAGCTCTTCCAGCTGCCCAGTGGCCACTGCCCTCTGCTCAGTGATGCCCTCAGGAAGAGAGGCTGTCTCTGAACACAGGCAAACAATGGTCATGCAGAACCAATACTGTAAATTTATGTTAGTCTCATCCTTTCTACTTCTCTGGACCCTGGTATAATCTCCCATTTCCACTCACACCAAACTCTCAATGCTTTTCTTTTGGGGTTAAATTAACCTTTTCATTTTTCTCATGTTGTAGTTTTTTGGTCACTCTCAGGAAAGAAATTCCAGGGGAGAGTTATAGTGGGGACCAGGGACCTCGTGCAAAAAGCAGGAAAATGATACTGGAAGGGTGATCAGCAGGGCTGTGAGAGAGGAAGGCAGGGGTGAAGGGTCAGGCTGGAATAGCCGTGAAACTTCTCCCACTTTTCTCTCAGGCTTCATCCATGTGGTTCCAGTTGGACTCCTTGGCAGCCCTCACCTTGCAGCCCTGGCTCTTCCAGCACCTTCCAGCAGCAAGGGATCTGTCAGCAGAGGCTCGGGCATGGTAAAGTGACTGAAACCAGGCACATCCCCCTTTTTTTTTTTTTTT